>JAUPMV010000014.1:1200000-1568562 GCA_030848855.1 Branchinecta sandiegonensis | reverse complement strand
GCTGGAACTTCATTTGTAAGCAAAACCCTTGAGCCAAAACTGCTAATGGGCTGATGGGCATCACGAAAATGCATGCATATTGCTTAAAGCTATTTTTATGGCACTTGCAGCCTCTGGCTCAAGTGCCATATACCGATCACAATTCCGTCTGTCGGTCTGTCGGTCGGTCCGAGTTTTTTTGTCCCACATATCCGAGTTAGGGTACTTCCAGATGTGCTAGGACAATGAAACTTGGCAGGCATATCAGGGACCCTGACCAAACTAACCTGGAAATAATCAGTTTCCCGATCCGACCATATGGGGGGGAGTGCAGGGGCGCTGGAAACTTGCAAATTTAGGGCATTTTGTCACTTTTTTTCTGAGTTAGGGTACTTCTAGATGAGCTAGGACAATGAAACTTGGCAGGAATATCAGGGACCCGACCAAACGAACCTGGAAATAATCAGTTTCCCGATCCGACCATATGCGGGGGAGTGGGGGCGCTCGAAACTTGAAAATTTAGGGCATTTTGTCACACTTTTTCGAGTTAGGGTACTTCCAGATGAGCTAGGACAATGAAACTTGGCAGGAATATCAGGGACCTGACCAAAGTAACCTGGAAATAATAAGTTTCCCGATCCGACCATATGCGGGGGAGTTGGGGCGCTGGAAACTTGAAAATTTATGGCATTTTGTCACACTTTTTCGAGTGAGGGTACTTCCAGATGAGCTAGGACAATGAAACTTGGCAGGAATATCACGGACCCGACCAAACTAACCTGGAAATAATCAGTTTCCCGATCCGACCATGTGCGGGGGAGTGCGGGGCGCTAGGAAACTTGAAAATTTAGGGCATTTTGTCACACTTTTTCGAGTTAGGGTACTTCCAGTTGTGCTAGGACCATGAAACTTGGCAGGCATATCAGAGACCCGACCAAACAAAATTAGGAATAATCAGTTTTCTGATCCGACCATTTTGGGGGGGGGGGGGGGGGGTGGAGGGCAGGGGAATCCGTGAAACTGAGAAGTGTGTAACTTTCGAACGGATGATCGGATTGTAATGAAACTTCATAACTGAAGAGAATATATATCTGTAATGTCCCGTTTCAAGTCTTGACCGGATTCGGTAGCCAGGGGGAGTGGGGGGGGGGAGACCGGAAATTTCAAGAAACGGTTAGAATGGAGGGATCGGAGTGAAACTTGCTGGGAAGAACAAGCATCTGCTCTAGATAAGTCCTTTAGACCATTGTACTGGATCCGGACACTTATGGGGGGGGGGAGGCCCGGAATTCCGGTGATGGTGGTTTTTTGGATTTTCACGATGAAACTTGGCAGGCATATCAGGGACCCAATCAAACTGACTTCAAAATAAAAATATTGTCGATCAGATAATGGTGGGGGAGTGGAGGGAGGGGAATCCGCAGGGGAATCCGGGAAATTGAGAAGTGTGTAACTTTCGAACGGATGATCGGATTGTAATGAAACTTCATAACTGAACAGAATATATATCTGTAATGTCCCGTTTAAAGTCTTGACCGGATTCGGTAGCCAGGTGGGAGTTGGGGGGGGGGGAAGACCGGAAATTTCAAGAAACGGTTAGAATGGAGGGATCGGAGTGAAACTTGCTGGGAAGAACAAGCATCTGCTCTAGATAAGTCCTTTAGGCCATTGTACTTGATCCGGACACTTATGGGGGGGGGGGGGGGGTCCCGAATTCCGGTGATGGTGGTTTTGGGGACTTTCACGATGAAACTTGGCAGGCATATCAGGGACCCAATCAAACTGACTTCAAAATAAAAATTTTGTCGATCAGATAATGGTGGGGGGAGTGGAGGGAGGGGAATCCGAAATTTTCAGTCATGCGTAATTTTGGAATGGGTGATCGGATTCGAGTGAAATTTAAGAATTCAACAGAGGACATTTCTCCGATGATTTTTTTCATATCCGGACCGGATCCGGCAACTATTGGGGGGGGGGGCGGAAAATACGTGCCCCGTTTAGAATGGAGGGATCGGGATGGAACTTTGTGGGAAGAACAAACAGATGCTCTAGGTAAGTCATTTGCTGAATCGGATTGGCTACGTGCACCGCGGGGGAGCTGGGTGGGGTGGGGGGGTGGACCGGAAATCTCGAGAAACGGTTAGAATGATGGTATCGGAGTGAAACTTGCTGGGAAGAACAAACATCTGGTCCATGTAAATCTTTTACATAATTTGACTGGATCCGGACACTTGAGGGGGGGGGGAGGGGTATCCCGGAATTCCGTTTTTGGGGGATTTTCACGACGAAACTTGGAAGGCATATCAGGGACCCGGTCAAACTGACTTGGAATAAAAAAAAAAATCCTCGATATGAAAATCTTGGGGGGGGGGGAGTTGAGGGAGGGGAATCCGGAATATTGAGTCATGCGTAACTTTGGAACGGGTGATCGGATTCGAGTGAAATTTAATAATTAAACAGAGGACATTTTTCTCTTGTGACCTTTTTCATTTCCGGACCGAATCCGGCAATTATCGGGGGGAGGGCGGAAAATACTTGACCCGCTTAGACTGGTGTGATCTGGATCGAACTTCGTGGGAATGACAAACAGATGCTCTGGATTAATCATTTACAGAACAGGATTGGCTCCGGTTATTGTAGGTGGAGTTGGAGGAGGGGGAGGGGGGTCTGGGATTCCGGTGATCGCGCGTTAAGGTACTTCCAGATGTGCTAGGACGATGAAACTTCGCTGGAATATTGGAGACTCAACAACATTTGCTTAGAAAAATTGCTACTTCCCAAATCCGATTATTCCTTAAAGTACCAATCTTGACCGCAAAGTAAAAAAATACTTTTAAGCAATATATGCATTTTCGTGATGCCCATCAGCCATTAGCAGTTTTGCCTCAAGGGTTTTGCTTACAAATGAAGTTCCAGCTCCCTTATAGCGCACATCTCAACCGCAAAGTCGAAACTTACTCTTGATCAATCAAATCATCTTGACACATGCAAGTGCCATATGAGCTTACAGCTCTTGTTTTACTTTGCGGTCAATATTGGTACTTTAAGGAATAATCGGATTTGGGAAGTAGCAATTTCTAAGCAAATGTTGTTGAGTCTCCAATATTCCAGCGAAGTTTCATCGTCCTAGCACATCTGGAAGTACCTTAACGCGCGATCACCGGAATCCCAGACCCCCCTCCCCCTCCTCCAGCTCCACCCACAATAACCGGAGCCAATCCGGTTCTATAAATGATTAATCCAGAGCATCTGTTTGTCATTCCCATGAAGTTCGATCCAGATCACACCAGTCTAAGCGGGTCAAGTATTTTCCGCCCTCCCCCCGATAATTGCCGGATTCGGTCCGGAAATGAAAAAGGTCACAAGAGAAAAATGTCCTCTGTTTAATTATTAAATTTCACTCGAATCCGATCACCCGTTCCAAAGTTACGCATGACTCAATATTCCGGATTCCCCTCCCTCAACTCCCCCCCCCCCAAGATTATCATATCGAGGATTTTTTTTTTTATTCCAAGTCAATTTGACCGGGTCCCTGATATGCCTTCGAAGTTTCGTCGTGAAAATCCCCCAAAAAACGGAATTCCGGGATACCCCTCCCCCCCCCCCCCCTCAAGTGTCCGGATCCAGTCAAATTATGTAAAAGATTTACATGGACCAGATGTTTGTTCTTCCCAGCAAGTTTCACTCCGATACCATCATTCTAACCGTTTCTCGAGATTTCCGGTCCCCCCCCCACCCCACCCAGCTCCCCCGCGGTGCACGTAGCCAATCCGATTCAGCAAATGACTTACCTAGAGCATCTGTTTGTTCTTCCCACAAAGTTCCATCCCGATCTCTCCATTCTAAACGGGCACGTATTTTCCGCCCCCCCCCCCAATAGTTGCCGGATCCGGTCCGGATATGAAAAAAATCATCGGAGAAATGTCCCTCTGTTGAATTCTTAAATTTCACTCGAATCCGATCACCCATTCCAAAATTACGCATGACTGAAAATTTCGGATTCCCCTCCCTCCACTCCCCCCACCATTATCTGATCGACAAAATTTTTATTTTGAAGTCAGTTTGATTGGGTCCCTGATATGCCTGCAAGTTTCATCGTGAAAATCCCCAAAAACCACCATCACCGGAATTCCGGGACCCCCCCCCCCCCCCCATAAGTGTCCGGATCAAGTACAATGGTCTAAAGGACTTATCTAGAGCAGATGCTTGTTCTTCCCAGCAAGTTTCACTCCGATCCCTCCATTCTAACCGTTTCTTGAAATTTCCGGTCTCCCCCCCCAACTCCCACCTGGCTACCGAATCCGGTCAAGACTTTAAACGGGACATTACAGATATATATTCTGTTCAGTTATGAAGTTTCATTACAATCCGATCATCCGTTCGAAAGTTACACACTTCTCAATTTCCCGGATTCCCCTGCGGATTCCCCTCCCTCCACTCCCCCACCATTATCTGATCGACAATATTTTTATTTTGAAGTCAGTTTGATTGGGTCCCTGATATGCCTGCCAAGTTTCATCGTGAAAATCCAAAAAACCACCATCACCGGAATTCCGGGACCCCCCCCCCCCCCATAAGTGTCCGGATCCAGTACAATGGTCTAAAGGACTTATCTAGAGCAGATGCTTGTTCTTCCCAGCAAGTTTCACTCCGATCCCTCCATTCTAACCGTTTCTTGAAATTTCCGGTCTCCCCCCCCCCCCCAACTCCCCCTGGCTACCGAATCCGGTCAAGCCTTTAAACGGGACATTACAGATATATATTCTCTTCAGTTATGAAGTTTCATTACAATCCGATCATCCGTTCGAAAGTTACACACTTCTCAGTTTCACGGATTCCCCTGCCCTCCACCCCCCCCCCCCCCCAAAATGGTCGGATCAGAAAAATGATTATTCCTAATTTTGTTTGGTCGGGTCTCTGATATGCCTGCCAAGTTTCATGGTCCTAGCACAACTGGAAGTACCCTAACTCGAGAAAGTGTGACAAAATGCCCTAAATTTTCAAGTTTCTAGCGCCCCCACTTCCCCGCACATGGTCGGATCGGGAAACTGATTATTTCCAGGTTAGTTTGGTCGGGTCCCTGATATTCCTGCCAAGTTTCATTGTCCTAGCTCATCTGGAAGTACCCTCACTCGAAAAAGTGTGACAAAATGCCCTAAATTTTCAAGTTTCCAGCGCCCCAACTCCCCCGCATATGGTCGGATCGGGAAACTTATTATTTCCAGGTTACTTTGGTCAGGTCCCTGATATTCCTGCCAAGTTTCATTGTCCTAGCTCATCTGGAAGTACCCTAACTCGAAAAAGTGTGACAAAATGCCCTAAATTTTCAAGTTTCGAGCGCCCCCACTCCCCCGCATATGGTCGGATCGGGAAACTGATTATTTCCAGGTTCGTTTGGTCGGGTCCCTGATATTCCTGCCAAGTTTCATTGTCCTAGCTCATCTAGAAGTACCCTAACTCAGAAAAAAGTGATAAAATGCCCTAAATTTGCAAGTTTCCAGCGCCCCGCACTCCCCCCCATATGGTCGGATCGGGAAACTGATTATTTCCAGGTTAGTTTGGTCAGGTCCCTGATATGCCTGCCAAGTTTCATTGTCCTAGCACATCTGGAAGTACCCTAACTCGGATATGTGGGACAAAAAAACTCGGACCGACCGACAGACCGACAGACGGAATTGTGATCGGTATATGGCACTTGAGCCAGAGGCTGCAAGAGCGCCCCCACTTCCCCGCATATGGTCGGATCGGGAAACTGATTATTTCCAGGTTCGTTTGGTCGGGTCCCTGATATTCCTGCCAAGTTTCATTGTCCTAGCTCATCTAGAAGTACCCTAACTCAGAAAAAAGTGATAAAATGCCCTAAATTTGCAAGTTTCCAGCGCCCCGCACTCCCCCCCATATGGTCGGATCGGGAAACTGATTATTTCCAGGTTAGTTTGGTCAGGTCCCTGATATGCCTGCCAAGTTTCATTGTCCTAGCACATCTGGAAGTACCCTAACTCGGATATGTGGGACAAAAAAACTCGGACCGACCGACAGACCGACAGACGGAATTGTGATCGGTATATGGCACTTGAGCCAGAGGCTGCAAGTGCCATAAAAACTGACTCTGCGAGTCCCAACTCGTGGCTTATATAACTTTCCTTAATTGTGGTTATGCTTACCTTAATTGTGTACACATTTAGCAATCTTGCACCACGTGAACCCAGTATTGCTTAAGCATTGTCCTAATAGTTGTTGTAAGGTGTATTACGGCGTATAAAGCCTATTACAGATTCCTCTTTTCCTCGGGGCGCGCTGTAATAAGGTGAATAAGGAAAATAGAGCTCGGCCCTATTCTTCCTTATGCAAAGCCAATCAGATCGCTTGGTTGGTTCCGCCAGCGGGCCGAGGAGTGGCGCAGCGCCGTCGGGGTTGCCAAAGAATGCACAACAGGTGCACAACACTTTGTTGGAAGCTAAAGAAACAACTTTTCTTAAAAAAACACGTTTTTGTTCTAGCCTATTACGACTGCTTTTCGTCAGTTCGAGGATCAATGCTGTCCATCCCTTATTTTAATACCTTTTTTACAGTATAATTTGCGTTATATTGTACTCGTGTACTTCAAGTAGTACTAAGAACCTTTTCGGATATTTTAGAGCTCGAAAAATTGTATTAACTTGGCAACACCGAACGCCGCATTGATAAGAACCTCTTGGGTTGTATTTGAACAGGCGTGTGTATTAAGACGTAAACATCGCGTATAGCGTTATTCAGCTTATTACACCTATTAGGACAATGCTTTACCTTAATTGTGTATACATTTAGCCATTCGACACCTACGCGAGACCATAATTCTGCATTCGTCATCTAAACCTTAATCGTGGTGACGTATGCCGAGGGACTTGAGAGTCATCTGAGCTGTGAGCTCCTGGGAACCAATGGGCGGAAGCACGATTCGCCTCTAACAGATCGAAACACGAACAATCCAAAAATAGGCGTAGTGGCGTTAGTGTGGATAAACTGACATAAGAAGTTTAAGATCCTGGAAACGAAAATTGATGGAACGCGTGTAGTAGATTGTAGTCGATTGTACGTGTAGGTTGGATAAGTTATTTAGGTAAAATGGGTCCTTTAAAAATAAACGCATGCGTGATGGTTTTATGCTTGTATTGGGCTAGATAGAACGCAAGTAGGGTCCTGACTTGAGTACTATATTTAAAATAGAATTCAGACGTCAAACAGAGTTGGAGAACTGGGGGATCATTTGAGTGAAATCGACGTTTTTGATCGCCATATACTTGCTACATCGTCATCACACTCTCAGAAGTTTGGTAACAGTAAACGTAAAAAGGCACATCCGCATAGTAAGTTCCATCGAACATAACCTTCGTTCTGAACCGATAAAACTGTGTTTGTAGTATTTTTTTTTCAAGATCAGATTACAACTTGAAAAAAATCAGTTATGAGATAATACAATATTTTTGCCCTATTTGTATGCTCCCTTTTTGTTTTAATTGTGACAAAAATGGGGGGATCGAGATAAGAAATATTTGATGTTGAGGAAGGGGGTGGGGGATAGTTTAATGGAAGACTAGAAAAAAGCATTGTTTTTTAAGTAAAAAAAAATGTTGTGGATTCATCTGTGGGATATGGCTCATCGTGAACATTTTCTGATGTAGTAGCGTAGTAGATTTTACGTTTATTTATTTACTTTTGCCATTGCCGCGAAGGTTTTTTGCGAATAAATATCATATATCATATAGTCTACCCTGTGCATTGTTCATAAGATTTATCTCAATGACATGCGTCCTTGTATTCGACGTTAATCAACTTAAAACGACGGAATTCGTATAACTGTAATGTTTTGCCCTCCGACCCTAGTGCAAAGTTATCTTCAGTTGCCAGGACCTTCACGTTTCTGCCCTTGGCCATTTCTCCGCATTCCATCTAGGAAGACGATTTTTTAGACCTGATTGGTCCTTTTTCTTCTTTTTCTTATGTTGGTTTTTTTATCTTGTGCATTTACTACATTATTGACAGCTCAGTGTATTTTTATCCTTTTCTTTGTCTGTACTGCGCTATTTCCCTCCTCTTAAGTGCGTAAATAAAATTTCATCATCATAATCACCACTTGTGAGAGCGTGCCTCGATCCCAGGTTGCCCAGAACCCAGGCTAGCTACCGACACAACCTACTACGAAACGGGCGGATAAGGGCATATCTTTTCCTTTCAGTTTCTCCCTACGAAATGGGGATAATCGAACGTCAACCACCTTCGTCTGTGAAGCGGGGCTTGATGCTAGTCAGCAAGATACTTCAGAATATCGCTAACCACGTCGAGTTCTCAAAGGAACAACACATGGTGCCGTTTAACGATTTGCTGCGGAATTATTTCGAGGCCGGAAGAAGGTAGGTGCCATTTATTTTTCGAGGTGCTACGTCTTTCGAGGTCGAGCTCTGCTTCCAAAGCTCCTCCCTCCTTTTTTTATTCATAGTCATAAACCACCACACCAAAATCGTAAAAATTTTAATTAAATCTCTAGTCCTGAGGTAATACGAAGAAAAAAATAATTAATGAATGGATGATTTATTTGAATATGTCAAGTCATAAGGCTATCTTGCAACAAAAATGGCGCTTATGAAATATTACATACTTATCACTTTACATACATTTGCGTTTTTGCAGATACCATGGTATCTGTTACCACGATAACCGGATCTGCAATTAGTCGTTTTTATGGCCCTTGTAGCCTCTGGCTCAAGTGCCATATACCGATCACAATTCCGTCTGTCGGTCTGTCGGTCGGTCCGAGTTTTTTGTCCCACATATCCGAGTTAGGGTACTTCCAGATGTGCTAGGACAATGAAACTTGGCAGGCATGTCAGGGACCCGACCAAACTAACCTGGAAATAATCAGTTTCTCGATCCGACCATATGCGGGGGAGTGCGGGGCGCTGGAAACTTGAAAATTTAGGGCATTTTGTCACTTTTTTCCGAGTTAGGGTACTTCTAGATGAGCTAGGACAATGAAACTTGGCAGGAATATCAGGGACCCGACCAAACGAACCTGGAAATAATCAGTTTCCCGATCCGACCATATGCGGGGGAGTGGGGGCGCTCGAAACTTGAAAATTTAGGGCATTTTGTCACACTTTTTCGAGTTAGGGTACTTCCAGATGAGCTAGGACAATGAAACTTGGCATGAATATCAGGGACCTGACCAAAGTAACCTGGAAATAATAAGTTTCCCGATCCGACCATATGCGGGGGAGTTGGGGCGCTGGAAACTTGAAAATTTAGGGCATTTTGTCACACTTTTTCGAGTGAGGGTACTTCCAGATGAGCTAGGACAATGAAACTTGGCAGGAATATCACGGACCCGACCAAACTAACCTGGAAATAATCAGTTTCCCGATCCGACCATATGGGGGGGAGTGCGGGGCGCTGGAAAATTGAAAATTTAGGGCATTTTGTCACACTTTTTCGAGTTAGGGTACTTCCAGTTGTGCTAGGACCATGAAACTTGGCAGGCATATCAGAGACCCGACCAAACAAAATTAGGAATAATCAGTTTTCTGATCCGACCATTTTGGGGGGGGGGGTGGAGGGCAGGGGAATCCGGGAAACTGAGAAGTGTGTAACTTTCGAACGGATGATCGGATTGTAATGAAACTTCATAACTGAAGAGAATATATATCTGTAATGTCCCGTTTAAAGTCTTGACCGGATTCGGTAGCCAGGGGGGAGTTGGGGGGGGAGACCGGAAATTTCAAGAAACGGTTAGAATGGAGGGATCGGAGTGAAACTTGCTGGGAAGAACAAGCATCTGCTCTAGATAAGTCCTTTAGACCATTGTACTGGATCCGGACACTTATGGGGGGGGGGCGGAATTCCGGTGATGGTGGTTTTTTGGATTTTCACGATGAAACTTGGCAGGCGTATCAGGGACCCAATCAAACTGACTTCAAAATAAAAATATTGTCGATCAGATAATGGTGGGGGAGTGGAGGGAGGGGAATCCGGGAAATTGAGAAGTGTGTAACTTTCGAACGGATGATCGGATTGTAATGAAACTTCATAACTGAACAGAATATAATCTGTAATGTCCCGTTTAAAGTCTTGACCGGATTCGGTAGACAGGGGGGAGTTGGGGGGGGGGGAGACCGGAAATTTCAAGAAACGGTTAGAATGGAGGGATCGGAGTGAAACTTGCTGGGAAGAACAAGCATCTGCTCTAGATAAGTCCTTTAGGCCATTGTACTTGATCCGGACACTTATGGGGGGGGGGGGGCGGAATTCCGGTGATGGTGGTTTTTGGGATTTTCACGATGAAACTTGGCAGGCATATCAGGGACCCAATCAAACTGACTTCAAAATAAAAATTTTGTCGATCAGATAATGGTGGGGGGAGTGGAGGGAGGGGAATCCGAAATTTTCAGTCATGCGTAATTTTGGAATGGTTGATCGGATTCGAGTGAAATTTAAGAATTCAACAGAGGACATTTCTCCGATGATTTTTTTCATATCCGGACTGGATCCGGCAACTATTGGGGGGGGGGAATACGTGCCCCGTTTAGAATGGAGGGATCGGGATGGAACTTTGTGGGAAGAACAAACAGATGCTCTAGGTAAGTCATTTGCTGAATCGGATTGGCTACGTGCACCGCGGGGGAGCTGGGTGGGGGGGGGGGGACCGGAAATCTCGAGAAACGGTTAGAATGATGGTATCGGAGTGAAACTTGCTGGGAAGAACAAACATCTTGGTTTTGGGGATTTTCACGATGAAACTTGGCAGACATATCAGGGACCCAATCAAACTGACTTCAAAATAAAAATTTTGTCGATCAGATAATGGTGGGGGGAGTGGAGGGAGGGGAATCCGCAGGGGAATCCGGGAAATTGAGAAGTGTGTAACTTTCGAACGGATGATCGGATTGTAATGAAACTTCATAACTGAATAGAATATATATTTGTAATGTCCCGTTTAAAGTATTGACCGGATTCAGTAGCCAGGGGGGAGTTGGGGGGGGGGGGTGGAGACCGGAAATTTCAAGAAACGGTTAGAATGGAGGGATCGGAGTGAAACTTGCTGGGAAGAACAAGCATCTGCTCTAGATAAGTCCTTTAGACCATTGTACTGGATCCGGACACTTATGGGGGGGGGGTCCCGGAATTCCGGTGATGGTGGTTTTGGGGATTTTCACGATGAAACTTGGCAGGCATATCAGGGACCCAATCAAACTGACTTCAAAATACAAATTTACACTCTAGCACAACTGGAAGTACCCTAACTCGAAAAAGTGTGACAAAATGCCCTAAATTTTCAAGTTTCGAGCGCCCCCACTCCCCCGCATATGGTCGGATCGGGAAACTGATTATTTCCAGGTTCGTTTGGTCGGGTCCCTGATATTCCTGCCAAGTTTCATTGTCCTAGCTCATCTAGAAGTACCCTAACTCGGAAAAAAGTGACAAAATGCCCTAAATTTTCAAGTTTCCAGCGCCCCACACTCCCCCGCATATGGTCGGATCGAGAAACTGATTATTTCCAGGTTAGTTTGGTCGGGTCCCTGATATGCCTGCCAAGTTTCATTGTCCTAGCACATCTGGAAGTACCCTAACTCGGATATGTGGGACAAAAAACCCGGACCGACCGACAGACCGACAGACGGAATTGTCATCGGTATATGGCACTTGAGCCAGAGGCTACAAGTGCCATAAAAACGACTAATTGCAGATCCGGTTATCGTGGTAACAGATACCATGGTATCTGCAAAAACGCACGTGTATGTAAAGTGATAAGTATGTAATATTTCATAAGCGCCATTTTTGTTGCAAGATAGCCTTATGACTTTACATATTCAAATAAATCATCCATTCATTATTTATTTTTTTCTTCGTATTACCTCAGGACTAGAGATTTAATTAAAAGTTTTACGATTTTGGTGTGGTGGTTTATGACTATGAATAAAACAAGAGCTGTAAGCTCATATGGCACTTGCATGTGTCAAGATGATTTGATTGATCAAGAGTAAGTTTCGACTTTGCGGTTGAGATGCGCGCTATAAGGGAGCTGGAACTTCATTTGTAAGCAAAACCCTTGAGGCAAAACTGCCAATGGGCTGATGGGCATCACGAAAATGCATATATTGCTTAAAAGTATTTTTTTTACTTTGCGGTTAAGATTGGTACTTTAAGGAATAATCGGATTTGGGAAGTAGCAATTTCTAAGCAAATGTTGTTGAGTCTCCAATATTCCAGCGAAGTTTCATCGTCCTAGCACATCTGGAAGTACCTTAACGCGCGATCACCGGAATCCCAGACCCCCCTCCCCCTCCTCCAACTCCACCCACATTAACCGGAGCCAATCCTGTTCTGTAAATGATTAATCCAGAGCATCTGTTTGTCATTCCCACGAAGTTCGATCCAGATCACACCAGTCTAAGCGGGTCAAGTATTTTCCGCCCTCCCCCCGATAATTGCCGGATTCGGTCCGGAAATGAAAAAGGTCACAAGAGAAAAATGTCCTCTGTTTAATTATTAAATTTCACTCGAATCCGATCACCCGTTCCAAAGTTACGCATGACTCAATATTCCGGATTCCCCTCCCTCAACTCCCCCCCCCCCAAGATTATCATATCGAGGATTTTTTTTTTTATTCCAAGTCAGTTTGACCGGGTCCCTGATATGCCTTCCAAGTTTCGTCGTGAAAATCCCCCAAAAACGGAATTCCGGGATACCCCTCCTCCCCCCCCCCTCAAGTGTCCGGATCCAGTCAAATTATGTAAAAGATTTATATGGACCAGATGTTTGTTCTTCCCAGCAAGTTTCACTCCGATACCATCATTCTAACCGTTTCTCGAGATTTCCGGTCCCCCCCCCCCCACCCAGCTCCCCCGCGGTGCACGTAGCCAATCCGATTCAGCAAATGACTTACCTAGAGCATCTGTTTGTTCTTCCCACAAAGTTCCATCCCGATCCCTCCATTCTAAACGGGGCACGTATTCCCCCCCCCCCAATAGTTGCCGGATCCAGTCCGGATATGTGTGAAATTTAAGAATTGAACAGAGGACATTTCTCCAATGATTTTGTTCATATCCGGACCGGATCCGGCAACTATTGGGGGGGGGGGAATACGTGACCCGTTTAGAATGGAGGGACCGGGATGGAACTTTGTGGGAAGAACAAACAGATGCTCTAGGTAAGTCATTTGCTGAATCGGATTGGCTACGTGCACCGCGGGGGAGCTGGGGCGGGGGGGGGGGTGGACCGGAAATCTCGGGAAACAGTTAGAATGATGGTATCGGAGTGAAACTTGCTGGGAAGAACAAACATCTGGTCCATGTAAATCTTTTACATAATTTGACTGGATCCGGAAACTTGAGGGGGGGGGGGTATCCCGGAATTCCGTTTTTTGGGGGATTTTCACGACGAAACTTGGAAGGCATATCAGCGACCCGGTCAAACTGACTTGGAATACAAAAAAAATCCTCGATATGATAATCTTGGGGGGGGAGTTGAGGGAGGGGAATCCGGAATATTGAGTCATGCGTAACTTTGGAACGGGTGATCGGATTCGAGTGAAATTTAATAATTAAACAGAGGACATTTTTCTCTTGTGACCTTTTTCATTTCCGGACCGAATACGGCAATAATTGGGGGGAGGGCGGAAAATACTTGACCCGCTTAGACTGGTGTGATCTGGATCGAACTTCGTGGGAGTCACAAACAGATGCTCTGGATTAATCATTTACAGAACCGGATTGGCTCCGGTTATTGTGGGTGGAGTTAGAGGAGGAGGGGGGGGGGTCTGTGATTCCGGTGATCGCGCGTTAAGGTACTTCCAGATGTGCTAGGACGATGAAACTTCGCTGGAATATTGGAGACTCAACAACATTTGCTTAGAAATTGCTACGTCCCAAATCCGATTATTCCTTAAAGTACCAATCTTGACCGCAAAGTAAAAAAAATACTTTTAAGCAATATATGCATTTTCGTGAAGCCCATCAGCCCATTAGCAGTTTTGCCTCAAGGGTTTTGCTTACAAATGAAGTTCCAGCTCCCTTAGAGCGCGCATCTCAACCGCAAAGTCGAAACTTACTTTTGATCAATCAAATCATCTTGACCCATGCAAGTGCCATATGAGCTTACAGCTCTTGTTGCAGTTACACTTGCCGCTTTTAGAAGCTCGCTTAATAGCTGAGCTTGCCACTAGGTTCCGGATTCCCAATCCCTTCACTCCACCCATGACGGTCGAATGGGCGGGAAACTTTATTCTCAACTCAATCGGTTCGGATCCCTAACACGCCTGCAAAGTTTTGTCGTCCTACCACATCAGGAAGTCCCGAACTCGCGGGATCAGTAGAAATTCGTATCCCCCCTTCCCCCCTCAACTCCCCCACAGTGACCGGATCCGGTCCGGTTATATCATTCAAGTACCCCCCCCCCCCCCCCCCAGTGTCATCGGATCCGGTCCGGATCGAAAATGGGGCGTCTGAGACACGAGGTCTTTCTATATATCAAGTTTCATTAAGATCCAATCACCCGTTCTTAAGTTAAAATACCTCACTTTTCCGGATTCTCCCTCCCTCCAGCCCCCCCCCCCCTCTCCCAGATGGTCGGATCGAGGAAACGACTATTCTCAAGTCAATCTTTTCAGGTCCCTGACATGCCTGCCAATTTTCGTCGTCCGAGCACATCAGGAAGCACCGAACTCGCGTGATGTCATTACTCCGGTTATGGTTATGTCAATCATGTATCTAATACAATTTTGCTTGTTCTTTCCACCAAGTTTCATCCCGATCTCTCCACTCTAAGCGTTTTCCAAAATTTCCGGTTTCCCCCACCAACTCCTCCCAATGTCATAGGATCCGGTCTGGATTTCAAATGGGAGTTCTGAGACACGAGGTCCTTCCATATATCAAGTTTCATTAAGATCCGATCACCCATTCGTAAGTTAAAAGTACCTCGTTTTTCCTAATTTTTCCGGATTCCCTCACCCTCCACTCCCCCCAGATCGTCGAATCGGGGAAGCTTCTGATTTAATCTGGTCCGGTCCCTGATATGCCTACCAACTTTCATCGTCCTAGCTTATCTGGAACTGCCCGAACTAGCAAAAGTGGAACGGACAGACCGACAGACGGACAGAAATTGCGATCGCTATATGGCACTTGGCGGAATGGCGCGGAATCCCAGCCCTTTTCGGTCAAACTTTAATAGGACGAGTTTGAATATACTTCGTACATGAATATTCATGATATGATACGAGAAATAGTGATAAATTGGTGATTGAGGTTAAGAGTAGCACAAGATCAGGATTTCGATTGCAGTTTCTTGGAACTGCAGTCTGAAATTCTCTACCAGTGAGCATCAGGGCGGCTGAACATCTTTCAGAGTTTAAGAGACAATTAAAAGAATATTTAATGAAAGATGGTTGAGAAATGTATTTATTTGTTAGTGGGTAGGGGGTGGTAGGGAGGAACGGTTGGTTGGGGGTGGTAGGGAGGAATTGGTGGATGGGTGGTAGGGAGGGAGTAGGGTTGTTAATGTGAAGGAGTTTGGTTTTTTTGTGGTTTGTTCTCTTTTTTTTACTAGTTATTTTATTATTATGTTGTTTGTTGGTGTGTTTAGAAAATGGTTAACCTTTACTACTGCACGCCAGCGAAAACGTAGGTTTTTCCATTAGTGCAGTAGATGTAAATAGTAAAGAGTTAAATTGTGTTTATTAATAAAATAAGTATCAGTATCAATATCAGTACGACGTACTTCATTTTTGTTTAGTTGTACATCGTGCACCCTTACAATTGAGTGAGTAGTTCCTCCGTTCCAGGTTCTTTATCCAAATTGCGTCGGACTACGAGACTGCGGACAACTCGGGCCACAATATGGCATTCATCAGTGACGCTAATGTTTTGGCCCTCCACCGTCTTCTGTGGAATCATCAAGAGCGAATAGGAGAATATCTGACGAGCAGCAGGGACCACAAGGCTGTTGGAAGAAGGCCGTTTGATAAAATGGCCACCCTGTTGGCCTATCTTGGCCCGCCCGAGCATAAGCCAGTCGATTCACAGTAAGTTCACTTACGTTAACACGACTTTAACACGTCACTCGTACTCTTCTATGTTGGGCCATTGCGAGAGTACAAAATATGAACACTAAAAAAGAAAAGTCTTACCCCAAAACGCGTTTGATGCTTTAAAGACCTGATCCAAACATGTTTACCTTCTCTTACTGATCGCAAGTCACCAGTTTGTTTAGATTTGAACTTGATTGTCGGGTTGAAGTTTTAGCTCGAGAAAAACCCTCGCAGAACGTCTTTTTTTCCAGATGACGAAATTCTCCATGCTTGATTAGCAAAGAATCATAAGACTTTATTGATTATTTTTTGTATGTCTTCAGAAGTACCACACTGGTCTTGGGCTTTTAATTTGTTTGCATTTGTAATTAACAGCTGGAGCATTAGATGGAAATTATTATTTTGATCCTTGGTTACCTACTCGCTATAACCGCCGTCCTGGATAATCGGCTGAGATTTTCCAGACCGGATTATTTCAAACCTAGGAAATTTGGTGTCTTTTTTTTATTTTCTCATTGTTTGACGGTGTTTTTTGTGGTTTTGAACATTCATAGTGACAGTAGGGATGGTTAGCATTATATGTTTGGTCGAAAGACTATTTTTGTGGTCCGCTTTAATGCCTCCAGGACAAAACCCCCCTTTTGGTTTGGTTGAAGAAAAGATAACGAGGGATAATATTTTTATAAAAAATAAGTTTTAAATGAAAGAAAATTTTAAGGAAAGGAGATATTAAGGAAGGAAAAAGTAAAGAATATTTTAACGTTTTAAAAATGTGATGAAAATGGTAAAAGGAGAAATAAGGATAAAAGAGGAAATAAGAAAGAATATTAAAAAAATAAACGTAGAGATAGAGGAAAGTGTAGGTGATGCTAAATATATAGGTCGATCATTGAGAAAAAAAATTATAATAAAAAATATTAGAAAAAAAGCCGGCTCGAGGAACCTCCCTGGCCGATGAAGGTCACCCAAGTTTGTATTCCCCATATTTTAAGCAATTCCGCCTCTTCCATTATTTCTCACACAAAATATCCCGTTTCATATCCTGTATCTCCATGTAACAACCCACTAAAATCACTAAATCAGTGGCCATGACGTACCTTCATGGCTTTGAATGAATGAACGAAATTGGGATAGACTAAAAAGAGGCACGGCATGACACGAGATAGTGTTGAGGAACGAGTACAGTAGAGCTATTTTAATTTGAACAGTTACTTAAATGTGAACAGTGCAGTTTTGGGCTGAATGGTAGAGTGAGGATCCAAAATACTTATTCAGGTGTTTTCAGAGGCTCTTAATTACCTACTTTGGCTAACCAATGTGTTCGTCACAGCAAGTGCATGAAAATGGCAAAGTCCGAAGTCAACAGACGTTCGCATAAGCATGCCTCTGCTGTACTAAAAAGAGGCACGAAAACCTAAAGGGCCATTTCAGGGCCATTTCATAGAACCAATAACGTCCCTTCTTTTAGGCTCTGCAGTTACGAACTCTCACTTACTTGTCGACTTCTACTACTAGCTAATCTCCTTTATTGAGCGTGCCTCCTCCGCCATGCCGTGCCGTGCCTCTTTTTAGTTGATCTTAACGAAATTTACTAAAGTTTTACCACAAATAAGTTTTAGAGCAGCACAAAGTGTAGCGTTTTCAAAGCAATTATAAAATCCCGACTTTCGTGGAACAGCAATTTTCCATTATGGGAAATTTTTAAATACATATTATTTATTTATAGCCTATATAATACTTATTCACATACATGGCTCATTGCCGTCTCTAGAATACGAGTTTGTGCGGTTTATAGAAATGGTGTAGATTTAATTTAGCCTGCCTTTCTTTCTTTATTTATTTTTGTGTGTGTTTGAGAAGAACAGAGCAGAGCTACAGAAAACGATAAGGACGATATTTGGCCATATAACTTCCATTATCTGACGTATAGAAGGATGGATGCACTGTGTCTTCCCGATGAATTGTTTTTCTTAAAATAGTAGTACTTACAAAATAGTAGCATGCAGTACGAACTGATGCTAGCCTACTACATGCTTCTATGTCAAGGCTACCGTGTTACTGCATTCTACTGCATGCCACTCTTAGCAAGACTGGATGCTATTGCAGCAAGACAGGGTGCTACTGGATACTACTGCTCAAGACTGGCGCGGTCTGAGGCACATTAAATAATAGTAGGAACTTTTTCGTACAACTATCATATACAGAATATCCAACAGCCGGTTATGAAAGTCAATGTTTCCATCGGTTGTCAAAAGCTGGTTGGTTTAAAAAAAAAAAAGAATTTGGTTTAAAAAAAAAGTTGGTTTAAAAAAAAAAATCAAAGATTTAAGTGGCATCGGCTGTTGATAAGAGCAGTTGACTGGGTTCCTGCGTCAACTGTGGATCAAACGCATCATTGTCACTGCTTAATAAGGTGCGTATGTGTAGGACATTGACAAAGTGGTGGAAGAACTGTTCTTATCTATTGTATATTCGCAACGCGTAAACTCAAACATAAATTTGTATACGCTTATGTCTCTTTCTGCTCAAGGGTGCGTCTTCTGCGCATGCACAGTCAGCTATAATGCGTGTCTCGCATTTTTCCGTACTTCAGGACGATTCAGGTTTAAGTTTGTTTTTCCCTGCTGTTTCGGCCTAATTGCCAGAACTGTCCAGGTCCACGTCCGAATAATCAGTTTCCTCATCGTCATATGGAAGGTAGTCCCCACTCCCGAAACTTTCTTTTACCGGTTTTCCATTTTTCGTTGCCTTTATCAGTGGATTGTTTCTGTATTTATTTGGTGGGAATGGGTCCTGTTTATCGGTTAAGACATGAATAGTATTCACTTCAGCATTACCACGGTCCGCCTCTGGGAAAATTTCGTGGTTTTGAACTGGTTTTCCGGTGGGGCCGTGCTTCTCATCGTCGTATGGAAGGTAGTCCCCGCTTCCGGAATATTCTTTTTCCGTTTCTTCGTATTTATTTAGTGTGAATGGGTCGTGTTTATCGGTTAAGACGTGAACAATGTTCACTTTAGCATGACCTCGACCCGGATCCAGAAGGGTTTCCTGGTTTCGAATTGGTTTTCCGGTGGGGGTATTCGTCTCTTCGGGGTTCGGGTTGTTCGTGGTCGTTCCAGATTCATTGATGAAGCCAGAGAAAAGGACGACCAGTACTGCGGCAGCTGTCAGCACTGCCAGGGTTACACCTATTACGGTGAGGCAGATGCAGCGCTTCTTGCCAGTTTTATCTTTCTCTTTGGAGAGGTGGGGTTTGCCTACCCGTGAGTAGTCGTTGAGGTCTGCTACCTGAAATAGAAATACTTGTGCGTTGATCTACCTTTGGTGTTTTAACACTGGAGCAAGTGCGAAAGACATGTATTACTTTTGCAAGTTTCCCGTACCCTTCACTAATTGACATATCGCCCAAGCTACACTAAAGGTGAGTCTTCACCTTCCGGAATCTGGGTTCCCAGTTTTCCGAGATTTTTTTTTGAATTTCTTCTTCGATACTTAAAAAATCCGGAAATCTGGAAGTTCAAAAGCCCCTTTTTTTCCGGATTATTTTGATATACTTTTGGACTTGTTCATGTTCCAGATGCAATTTACAGAAGACGCCAAAGAATAATCTGGAAGCCTAGATTCCGGAAGTTACGGGATGTGAAGACCGGACTTGAGCAAAAAAGCACAGCGGGTACACGTCTCGTTCTGCTTGATTATTTTCTCTAGAGATACGTGTGCGTTTTGAAAACGCAAACGTCAGACAAAAAAAGAAAGTGAAACTCGGAACCGAACCCAGCAAAGAAAAATCAACTTGAGAAGTCGGAAATACGTGATATACGCAATACATTCATAACAAAGGATGTCGATTTTAAGTAACCTGTGACTATTTCTATATGCCTCTAAATGCAGCTGTGTACTGTGAGAAGTTTTATAACAGGTAGCACAAGGATGCGCAGTTTCAGCAGACATATATTCGCATAAACGGACACGTCAGCTACTATGCTTTGGCAGCGATAGTTTGGCCCTTCTTGGCAAGGGTCCTCGTCTGGCCGTTGAAATATCAGGGACAAGGTTTGGAAGGAACGAACCTGCAATGCTGTATTGTTGTTTTTCCAACAGACAACACTTGGGATGGTGTCTATTATGAATTCGTAAACGTTATGGATAACAAGCATTATTAAGAAGAGCCGAAAATGCATCTGCTGACTTTTCCGATATCATGATGACAAACAGAAATGTCAGCAGATGCTTTTTCGGTGGTGTTTCGGGCCTCTTGTATCCATAACGTTTCAATTCGTAACGTCTGAAAAACATAACAGACAACATCCTAATGTTCAAACCTCGCATCCTAGTGTTATCTCTTATGGAACTTCTGACAGTGTAATAATGACAACACTTTATACCCGACGACAATCACCAGTTATAGTTTTGTTGTATCGAATGTAATGCTGAATTCCATCCTATTATTTTCCCCTGTTATATGATAACGGGGAATTGAAGCTGGAAATTTTACGAGTTGATTTGTTTGGCGGGTTAGGTAACTGATTTCATGGAGTTATTCGGGAGGTAGCGTCAAATAGGAATTCCTAATAACGAAGGAGAGAGCTTTTTTAGGCTGAGGTAGAGCCGACAGTCCTTAGCCTACACCCTTATCCTTCTTGAAGCGGCTAGAACCAAATAGCTACACTGTCAGGATCTTCATAACAGATAACACAGAGATACGCGGTTTCAGCTGACAACACTTGGGATGTTATCTGTTGTGATTTTGAAAAGTTGTGCCTTAAAAGTTATGAACTACAAGCATACCAGAAAGAGCCGAAAAGGATCTGCTGACTTTACGATGTCATAAAGACGAACTAAAAATCAGCAGATGCTTTTTGGCGGTTTTTCGGTTCTTTCTGGCAATGCTTGTTATCCGTAACATTTACTGCATAACGTCTCAAAATTGTGCTATCTGTTATGACAGTTCTGACAGTGTAGCCTAATGCTCTACGCGTGTGCCACAATCCTATTTATTTATTTTTATAACCCGCTGAAAAGACAGAATAGCCGATTATAAACAATAAAAAAACAAAGACTGAATAAGACACTAAGAACATTAAAGTTCACTAAAGAAGGGGCAAGCGAGGAAGCTGAGATGGGAGGTTGTGAAGACTTTTTTGCTTAAAGGACACCTGAACAATGAAACTATACTTGAACACACCATGGAGAATGCATTTACAGACATGGCCACGGAGGGCATTCTTCTCCTGAGCGTGACGTTTTCGAAATAGGGATGGTCGTTTCTGGAGGTTTGCACATGCAGACTCCAAGACAAAAAGCGCAATTCATTCAAATCTTGTACAGCGCTGGCCGGATCGTGTTGGAATTTCTTCTAGATATACGTTTGGGCTTAAAGCACAACTCTTACTAGAAATGATCTTTTCCCTATGAAATGGATCAGATAAAACGTTTCTCGAAAATACCATTACTTTCCACCTGAAACTAGCGATTCTCTTATTAGGGCTTGTCGATTATACCCTGCCTTCCTTCCTTCCGACGCGCCTTTGTTAAAAAGTGGGAAAACTAAGCAAATAAAAGAAGTAATAAATAGACGATTATCACATCCTTATGTGTGAAGGAGTTGTCAGCGGGCAATGAAGATTCCGGCAAACTTTTCGTTGGGTGACGGGAAAACTCGCAAGGCCGAAAAAGCGCTAAAAATTCGTAGTTACGAAAAGAAACAATGGAGAAAGGTGGGGATTTTAGAAGCTTATAATTCAATATGGGAGCTAAGTATATTATAAAAGGCCGAATAAGGAAGGGGGGGGGGGGTCCTTTAACTGGTTAAAAAATATTCCAGAAGAAGGGTTGATTGGAGACATTTGTTCATTTCTAAAATTGTTCGGTACTGAAACAAGGACAGATGCAAATGGAGCAAAAATCATAGCTTGGAAACACTATTTCATATTTGGATTGGGTTTTCTGCAGGCAATGTTAACGGAAGTCATACAGATAGGGATGATACTTGGTACTCTTCATTCAGGTGTCCTTTAAGGCCGAAAGTTTCAACCACATATCCGGAAGCTTGTAACGCAAAATCAGAGGAGGGTTTTCGCGAGATCTCGGAATCACTTTCCGGCGAGCGAAGCGCATCGCAAAAACTGTGGAAAGCGATTCCTGGAATAACTTTCCACTTTCCCGCTGGATTGATCGCGAAAACGCCGGGAAATGTTAAATTGAAAACTATTTCGAATAAATATGGTTCACTTAACGGTTCTTTGATGCTTTTACATTCCATCGAAGTCACCCTAATAATGCTTGCCATTTTTCTTTATTTATTAGTGATACTTGCACTGTTTTTCGAAACATTCAACTTTCCGCGGAGCTTTCCACTAACCTCGTGGATTCACTTTCCGGGAAAGCTGCTTCGGTTTCCAAAGCGGGAAAACCGGTTGGGAAAGTTCGGCAACTTTCCGAAGTAGCGCGAAAACCACTGGAAAGTGATTCCGACTTTGCTTTCCAGCTCGTGAGAGCCCTCCTCAGGTTTCTGCTTTTGAGCCAAGGGAGTAGGAGATCGGCAGTAACAAGAACGGAGAGAATGAAGATCAATATCTCACCTGTCCCAAAGACTCTAGGCTTTGCCAAAAATTTACTATAGTTTAGTTCATATGGAAGGAGCATTACCAGCTCATAAATGAAATCATTCTTAAACATTCTTAATGAAAACATTTCTTCAATCAATCAATTTATTTAATTCGTGATATTACACATCACATAATAAAATTACACTAACACAGGACTATTCTTTACTAAATATATACAATCATTTCATCCATTCGGTGGCTCGGGGCAATAGCACAGTCGACGGAAAAAGCGGTAGAAATGGCCGGAACGGCACTATCGCGAATTGCCTTTAAAAGTGGATTTTCGGAGACTTCTAACCTTGCAACAAAACTAGCTATCGCTTTCCGTCTCATAACATCAAAAGATTCAGTTTCATTTTCTAAAAACATTTGAGTATCAGATTAACATCGATTGTATGAAAGGATATGACGGAATGCATTGTTAAAACAAACTTTCAGTTTACGCATCATCGTCTCAAGATAGTTATCAAAAAGTGGGATACAGTATAGTTGTGAGCAAAATGTCTCAGATATAAGAATTCTCACCGACACAGTACAAAATTTGATATTACGAATTAATTGGTTCGCACGCGCGCAAAGACCCCGATACTGTAAGCACGATATTTAATTTTAATATCTGAAGCAGCTCTTACCGCCATGGTTCCTTACTAGTAGTTTCAGTCACTAAAACGATTGTAGTGGGAAATTCTGATAAGAGGTTCATCGCTTTGTTTTGTTCGTGTACTGATAACAAATCAGATTCAACATAATTTGCAGATAACAGCCTTTAAAGCACAGTACTGTCAGGATATCATATTACCAACCCCTAGAATGCAAAATTGCATAAGAAAACAGCCGATTTTTAGACAATTCTTTTTCGGTTCTGTATCATCAGATTCATCAGGGCGTGTTTGGTCCCTGCCGTCTTCCAATTCACTAGCTTTGATAAAAAAAATTGGTTTTTTTTTTCTTATCCACTCGCTGCTATTACATACTTCAAAATATCTGTGTGTTTGCAAATAAAAGTATAATGCTATTGATGGCGGTAAAGGGGAATTCTTTGTAATTTCTAGATAACTTTTCTTTGGTAGTAAAACAAGAGCTAGAAGCTCATATGACACTTACAAGGCTGGGTCGGAGGATGAAAGTAGGAATTTGCCATTTCGCGGGTTTGTTGCAGAATCCTTGAGAAAAAATCACGATAATTTGTTGTTTTGTAAAAAGTGTTTTATTTTTGCTCTTGGTTCTAATAATGCACACTTTACGGGCGCTAGAATTCATCTGAGCCAATCATCAAAAAGGATGATGGGCTCGTGGGATCATGAAAATGTATATTACGCTCAAAAGTATTTCATGTACTTTGAGGAATTCACTTGTAAGCAAAATCCTTGAGGCAAAAATGATCATGGGCCCTTGGGAATATGTATCGTTTAATCAAAGATCTTTGTTTCACCTTGCTGACAAAAAGAGCACTTAGAAAATTTATTTGTAAGGCAAAAATGATCATGGAGATCAGGAAAATATATGTTTTGCTTAAAAGAATTTGGTGAGGATGATAATGTGTTAATGAAAGTTAAAAAATGTTGGGAAATTATAAAAGGTAGTAATGATAAAGTAGGAAATTTCTTGGAATTCAATTTTAATATTGAGGATTTAGTTTGAAATTTAATTAAAAAAAAAAAATTATGTAACCGGTAAATTATAATGTTTTAAGAAAGGGATACATTTTTAAAAGTTTTTTTGGATCCCAAAACGTAAGTAGACCTATGACATCGCAAAAGTTGTCCTTCCGTCCGTCTGTCCGTCCGTCCGTCCGTCTGTAAGCACGATAACTCTCGAAGGGAATGAGATATTTTGATGAAAGTTTGTGTGAGGATTGTTTGGGTCAAGAGTAAGGTCGAGTTCGTAGATGGGCTTTCTAGCCCTATATTTAGGGGTGGGGGAGGGGGTTTAAATTAAGGGGTAAGCAAAATAGATTTAAACAGCTGATGGGACAGTTGATTATGGGGTAAGAAGACATGCTGAACACGATGGTGGAAACCATTTTCTCGCCGGACAAGTAGTTCGTCCGGAATCCGGCCAAAACCGGAAAGTTTGTTAAAAGTAAAAGTTTTATTTGAAGTTGATTGGATGTTCGATTTAGGGGTAAGAAGACATGCTGAACACGATGGTGAAAACCATTTTCTCGCCGGACAAGTAGTTAGCCCCGAATCCGGCCAAAACCGGAAAATCTGTTAAAAGTAAAAGTTTTGTTTGAAGTTAATTATGTGTTCAGTTTAGGAGTAGTAAGACATGCTGAACACGATGGTGAAAATCAATTTCTCGCCGGGCAAGTAGTTCGCCCGGAATCCGGCCAAAGCTGGAAAATTGTTAAAAGTCTTCGTAGTTGATTAGATATACGATTTAGGGGTAAGAAGAGATGCTGAATCCGTGTATGACAGTCATTTTGTACCCGGACATATAGTTCGCCCGGAATCCGACTGGAACCGGAAAATTTGTTTTAAGTTAAATTTTAATTTGAAGGTGATTAGATGTTCGATGTATGGGAAAGAAGATACGCTGAGTTCGATTTTAGCTTTTTTTTTTTTTTGCCAGACAGGTAGTTTCGGAATTCGGCCGAAACTGGGAAATTCGCAGAAGTAAGGCAGGAAGTTTTCGTCGAAACAGATATGACTTGTAGGAGTGAACACAAACATGCTGAATCCATATCTGAACTTGGTTTTCTTAGATGATTAGCTTTTTGGCCTTAATCTGTTTCTGAATTTTAATAGTAAAAATATTCGAGGAGTCTGGCGAGGACTGGATCTGGTGTAGACAAGACCCAATTGTCTGGATCAAATATTGAATTTTTGGGATCCGATCGACACCTTTGGTGTTGTTTTTTGGCAACCAAAGTGGTTTATATTAAGAAAATTGGTAATTGTTAAAAGTTTTTCATTTAATCGTACTGATTAATTTTATGTGTAAAGTATGATCAAATGAACGTTTATTTATATTTAATTTTTTAATTTTATTTGTTTTATAGATTTAATTTATAAAAAAAAGGGTTTCGGTATCGGAGACAGAAATAAAAAAGATTATAATAAATGCCACTGCAAAAAGGATTCCCTATGACGGAAGGGCATCCTTTAACGCTGGAAGAGCGAAGAGGTAAAACAAATTTTGTGTTGTTAATGTCTCCAGGACAATAAATATTCTTTGAGCCCAAGCTGACTTTGAAACATTTATTCAAACAATGTTTACAACGGGTACGTCAGCTACGATTCTTCATCAGCGATATTTCGGCCCTTTTTGGCAAGGGTCCTCGTCAGGCTGTCAATCCTCTGGTTCAACTTCGGGGAAGGAAACAAACCTGTAATGGCCGAAATACCGCTGATGAAGAATCGTAGCTGACGTACCCGTTGTAAACATTGTTTGAATAAATCCAGGACAAAACCCCCATTTTGGTTTGGTTGCAAAGAAAAAACAAATAAAAAAATAATGAGGGATAATATTTTTATAAATAAGTTTTAAGTGAAAAAAAAAATTTAGGAAAGGAGATTTTAAGAAAGGAAAAAGTAAAGAAAATTTTAAGGTTGTAAACATGAAAAATGGTAAAATGAGAAATAAGGGATAGAAGAGGAAATAAGAATGAATATTAAAAAATTAAATGTAGAGATAGAGGAAAGTGTAGGTGACGCTAAATATATGGGTCGGTCATTGAAACAAAATATAAAAAAATTAATAAAATATGAGATGCTAGGACCGTTGGCGTCACCGAGGGAAAGTGGAAGCGTAGTCACCTGGCCAAATCATATTGGACAGGAAGAACCGAAAAGATACTACGTGGCAATACAAAAAAAAAATAAAAAAAAATATGTACTTTGCGGTTAATATGAGTACTTTAAGGAATGGTCGGATGTGGGAAGTGACAATCTCTTAGCCAATCTTGTCGGGTCTCTAATGTTCCAGCCAATATCCATCGTCCTGACAAATCTGGAAGTACTTTAACTCGCGATCACCGGAATTCCGGACCCCCCTCCCCCCCCCCCCCTCCACAGTGCCCGGTTCCAGTCCGGTTCTGTAAACGATTTATCTATAGCATTTGCTTGTTCTTCCCACCAATTAGCGAAAACTTGACTAGAACTTAAGTTCTATCCCGATCAGTCCCAGTCTAAGCGGGTCACGAATTATCCGGTCCCCCTCCCCACAGTTGTCGGATCCGGTACGGACCTGAAAAAGAACATCAGATTATTACATTCAATTATCAAATTTCATTGGAATCCGATCACCCGTTCGAAAGTTACGGACGACTCAATATTCAGGATCCCCCCCCCCCCCCCAGATGATCGGATAGGGACCGTGTCCCTGATATGCCTGCTAAGTTCCATCATCCTAGCACATCTGGAAGTACCCCTAATCGCAATCGTGGGACCGACCGCCCGACCGATAGACGGAATTGCGATCGGTATTTTGCACTTGAGCCAGAGACTGCAAGGGCCATAAAAAACATAGTTTTTGTCAGATAGAGCTATCCGCCAGCTACAGAGATGGTTTATTGCAGTTGTCATGGCACTTTTTATGATGATTTATTTTCTTCTTTTTCTTCTATTCAGTTATAGGTTCAGTACCACTTGGGTAATTGGGTTGTGACAGGGGGCCGAAATGACACACGAGAAGCATGACGCCACAGTTACCTGGCATTCCTGAAATAAGGGGTGTTGCCCCCTTGGTGTTCTGATCCGAAGCCCTAAGGCTGACTGATCTTGGTAGCGTCGAGCGGTGGGGAATTACTTTCGAAGAAATATAGGGATCGTAGTCTTTCGTTTGGTGGTTCGATTTAACTTATTATATGAATCTTTCGGTTCATAAAATATGGAAGGTAGTCCAATTGGTTTGGCTTGTTTACTCTAATTTGCATCCAGTCTCGTCTCATTCTTGTCTACTTCTCCAAACCGCTCTTCTGTTTCTTGCATCTCCACTACCACAGCCTCCTTTAGTTTTGCACACATCCTGTTACAGGGCGGATATTCCAGACCTCAGCATCCAGGATGTCCAACCAAAATCCAAATCTGGAAATGGGAATTCTTTTACGTATACACGTATAAACTCACTTCTGTTATCTTATCGGTAATTAATTATTAATGACCAACCAAATGTCAGACTCCGAAATGAAGAAATCGTTCTTTACTCGGTTAGCTTTGATGATGATGATGAAATTTTATTTACGCACTTGAGAGGAGAAAATAGCGCAGGACAGACAAATTAAAAGAAAAAATACACTGAGCTTTCAGTGTAAATGCACAAGATCAAAAAATAAATATAAAAAAAGGGACTAATCGGGTCTACAAAATCTTCTTCCTAGATGGGATGCGGAGAAATGGCCAAGGGCAGAAACGTGAAGGTCCTGGGCAATCGTTTTCTGCTTCATGTTTTTTTTTTTCGAATTGTTTTGGCTTTCTGTTCATCTTTCAATACAATCGTCTGTTACAGGTGGAATAGTGTCGACATGACCAGCACAAAGTTCGAAGAGATTATGTCCAAACATAACATGCATGAGAAAGACGAGTTCAAATCCATCAAGAGCCTCAACATCTTCTATCAGGCTGGAACGTCTAAGGCAGGAAATCCAGTGTTCTACTACGTTGCGCGACGTTACAAGTAAGTCGTCAAGTTTCTTTGAAGTCCTCCGTGATTACATCGCTTTAAGTAAGTAAGTAAGTTATTTATAACCCGCCATTTTGAACAAGACCAAAGGTGTCGATGGGATCCCAAAAATCTAATATTTGATCCAGACAATTGTGTCTTGTCTTCGCCAGATCCAGTCTTCGCCAGGCTAATCAGTTCAGATATACCTCTATAAGCCATATCTATTTTGACGATACTGACCGAAACTTCCTGCTTTTCTTCTGCCAAATTTCCGGTTTCGCCCGAATTCCGAGCGAAGTACTAGTCCAGCAAGAAAAGATAACTCAGAAACAAATACAGAGTATCTCCTTATCCCTATAAAGATCATCTAATCAACTTTGAATAAAACTTTGACTTAACAAAAATCTTGTTACAACAGGATCCCGGACTAATTGAATGTCCGGGTAAAAAATGATTGTCATATATCTCTTCTTACCCCCAAATCTGTCATCTAATCAACTTCAGATAAAACTTTTGCTTTAACATATTTTCCGGTTTTGGCCGGATTCCAGGCGAACTAATTGTCCGGCGAGAAATCGGTTTTTGTCATCATGTTCAGCATGTCTTCTTAACCTGAAATCGAATATTTAATAAACTTCAAATTAAACTTTTACTTTTAGCCAACTTTCCGGTTTTTGCAGGATTCCGGACGAACTACTTGTCCGAGAGAAAATGGTGTTCACCATCATGTTCAGCATGTCTTCTTACCTCTAAATCAAACATTTAATCAACTTCAGATGAAACTTTTACTTATAACAAACTTTCCGGTTTTGGCCGGCTTCCGGACGAACTACTTTTCCGGCGAGAAAATGGTTTTCACCATCGTGTTCAGCATATCTTCTTACCTCTAATCCAAATATTTAATCAACTTCAAATGAAACTTTTACTTTTAACAAACTTTCCGGTTTTGGCCGGACTCCGGATGAATTAGTTGTCCGGCGAGAAAATGGTTTTCACCATCGTGCTCAGCATGTCTTCTTACCCTATAATCGACTATCACATTAGCTGTTTAAAAATATTTGTTTGTCCCTTAATTTGAACCCCCTCCCCCATCCCTAAATGTAGGGCTACAGAGCCCATCTACGAACTTGACCTTACCCTTGACTCAAACAACCCTCATACCAAGTTTCATCAAAATGTCACATTCCCTTCGAGAGTTATCGTGCTTACAGACGGACGGACGGACAACTTTTGCGATGTCATAGGTATCCCTCCACTTACGTTTTGGGATCCCAAAAAGCGGAGTTTTGGGGAAAAAGCTTTCAGCTACAACAAATGATTTATTTCAGTAACATCTTGAGAAGCAACCGCACTTTTATTTACTATAAAATGTAATATAAGAAAAAGCGTTTGAAATCAGTCTCTCATTTGTAGTTTAGAAACTTGTTGTGTCAGAAGATGAGCGGGTTCCATCCTACGTACCGTAGTTACTACGCATGACATCACGAATGTTGGCTTCTTCCTGTCGAGGCTGGAACACATTTTTCAATTTTCCGCAGAATATCAATCCACGGGGTAATCCAGCCAATCACGTTACAGACGTCGTCACCACGCTTATTACGCTCCCGAGCATGGTAAGCAAATAGTTACTATTTCGGCAAGGTTGGAATGGTCAGCGTAGTAACTTTTCGTGAGGTTGGAACGGAAATAGTAATTAACAGTAACTACTGTTAGAGGGTGGAACACGCTCGATATATTTCCCGTCTTCCGCAGGATTGGAGAAACCAATGGCGACTTGCTAATCTACCACGTGATTCTCACGTTGAAACCTTTCTGCAACAAACCGTTCGAGTTGGTTATCGATTTCACTCACACTTGTTCAGACAACAGGTTCAGAACCGAATTCCTCGGGAAATGGTTCGTCGTTCTGCCAGAGGTGGCCTACGAGAATATCCATGCTTGTTATATATATAACTGCAATAGCTGGGTTCGAGAGTACACGAAGTACCACGATAGGATACTAGCGCCTTTGAAGGTAGGTCCATTCCATATTTTGTATTAAATTTTTTATACATATTATATTTTTTCCACGTCCTGTTGTTCCTGTCCTGTTGTTTCTACGTCTCTTTTTTGTTCACGCGGTTAATCCATAGATCCTTATGAGTTACAGTAATGCCGTATGCATCTTTAGACACTTCATCAAATTATAAACCACCTTGAAAAAAATTTCAAAATTTTTCGTGGTCAAGATCCCGGTTCGAGTGAAATTTGCTGTTTTTGCCCCTACAGTAATCGATCGAGAATGATAAACTAAGAATTTTTAAAAGAAAAAAAAGTGGGAATACAAAATAAATAGCTTGTTTTTTAGTGCGGATTCAGTGTTTTACAATAATATTTGTAAGAGAGCCTTTACCGTTATTTCAGTAAGGTCAGGCATCCTATTTTTACTTTTCAAAAGCACAAACTTCAGTTTCATAAAAAATTAAAAAAGAAAGAAAAAGTACCCTAACGTGAGCACCCTGGATGAACTTAGGTTAGAAATTCCTGGAGTAAATGAAAGAGGGGTGGATGAAGAATGGATGTGCAGGGTCATGGGGTATAGCTGTTTTACAAGTATTAAACAGTTGGCGAGGTCCCTCAGGGTAGCCCTAGCCCATAGAGATAGGTGCTTAAAGTGGGTATTATTTTTGTTTGTATTTATTTTTCGATATTATATATATTAATCGAGTCGTTTATTCATTACGAATCTTACACAAGGCGTGTGCCGACTAACTGATTCCAGCGTCAACATATAAATACACATCAATATATATAAACAAAAAAAGGCAAGCGTAACTGCCGAGTCAACTGCTATTTCGGTTTGCATCGAAACAACAGAGAAAAAAAATATATATACTAAACGGTCGAAAATATGTGCTTAAAAACTATCATAAAATCATGTGGGCTCTTTAATGGTGGATGAAGCGTTAAACAGTTTAACAACTGCCGGAACAAAGCTATTACTGTATCTTACGTGGGTGCATTGGACAGGTTGCAGTTTTGGAATTGGGTTCGCAACTAGTCCTAGAGGTCTTGGCCGTTCGGTTTCAAAATCAGGGGGAAGATTTTACGGAGGATTGGGTGTTTAAGAGTTCTTATCTTATCTTATCATAAATAATACGAAAGGGACAAGTAAGAACCAAGTGTTTCAGCTTGATTTTGGCAGAATGATATGATTGCTTATTTATTTTTATATCATTTCTCTTCGGTTGAGGTATTCCAGACTGCTATGACTGTAAAGCAAAACCTGTTGGGGAAACGCTCCAGAAGAAACTGAGTAATCGTGGGTGGAGTGGAGGGAGGGGGAATCCGGTTCAGGTTCTTTTTAACAACAAACTAACTAACAAAATGTCCAGAGCCCGGCTGAGAAGACAAATTCGTAATGCACGGGATGGAAAGACTTCTTTAAATAAATACAACATTTATACTTCACTACATGCCGTTCATACAAATGGAAATATGCGTATTCCCCCGTCAGCACCCGGTCCCCAACGCCACCCGTTGACACGTCCAGCGAAACATACAATAAAAAATAAAACTAAAGATAACAAGAACCGAGGGAAAGTGATTTCAGTCCAAGGAACGATCCTGGACTGAGTATTCACATCCCCCAGGTTCAGTATCTTCAAAACCAGATAAAATAGAATGGGAACAAACTTAACCTCCCAAAGGCAATCCGCACACTTATCACGAAACAAATTCTCAATATAACAACATAAATTTAAGTTTACGTTTGGTTGTTTGAATTGACTGTGAAATGTCCAAATTAGAAGTATAAATATCCAGTTCCGAATTACTGACTTTCGAAGCGAAAATTTCGATCTTTCAGTTATAATTCTTGGCTGATACAGTTTATTAAAATTTCTAGTTAGATGCCCTGTTCAAAAGTTTTAAGCAGGAAAAGGTTCGAGGAACGAAAAAACGAGGGAAGCAGACCACGGTCATACTTAAGTTTGAAGAGGATAGATTCAACAGTCACAAAATGTCCGGAATTTTGAGTCATGCGTAATTTTGGAACGGGTGATCTCGTACGAGTGAAATATAATAATTGAACAGAGGACATGTCTCTGGTGATCTTTTTCATGGCCGGGCCGGATCCGACAACTATTGGGGGGGGGGGGTACCTGATCCGCTTAGACTGGAGAGATCGGGATGGAAACTTTGTGGGAATATCAAACAGAGGCTCTGGATAAATCATTTACAGAATCGGATTGGCTCCGGGCACTGTGTGGGGATTTTGATGGGGTCCGGAAATCCGGTGATCGCGAGTTAAGGTACTTCAAGATGTGCTAGGACGGTGAAGATTGGCTGGAATATTAGAGATTCGGCAAGATTGGGTTAGAAATCGCCTCTTTCCAAATCCAACTATTCCTTAAAGTACCAATCTCCTTAAAAAGCGCATCTTACACACAAAGCTCAAAAACAAAAACCCATAATCATTTCTGCCTCAAAACAGAGCCCTTCCTACTACATACAGTTGGAAGTGCCATATGAGCTTACAGCTCTTGTTTTCAAATTGAGATATATTTTCATTTCAGGGCAATAGGAAGCTCGTGTTCGTGGAGAGCGCAGTTCGTCTGGCTGAGTCCATCGAATCGGACCAGTTAAAGCTTCCTGGTGCCACGTTGTCTTTGGATGAAGATTTGAAGGTCTTCGTGAATGCCCTTAAACTGTCACACAAGGATACCAAAGTCGCTATTAAGGTACCGTTTGGATTGTTTCATCAGTCACATGTCACGATCTATTCTTCTTGTTTAGGAGGATTTAGTATGAGTATAGTTTTCGAAGCAAGGTTGAATTCGCGCCAACGTGTAGCTCGCCAATAAAACATTTATTGCAGATTTGAGTATGTAAAAAAAAACTGTAAACATTTCTTCAGCCCAAGCTGACTGCGAATCATATTTGATAGTGCAAAACGGATACGTCAGCCGGAAAACCACAAGTTCGTATTTGCCTGAAGAGGACCCTTGCCAAGAAGGACCGAAATGACCTGTCCGTTTTGCACTATCAAATATGTTAAAGAAAAAAAGATATACATTCTTTGAGCCCAAGCTGACTTTGAAACATTTATTCAAACAATGTTTTCAACGGGTACGTCAGCTACGATTCTAGCTGTCGTATCGTATCTGACTCGTATCGTATCTGTAATCGTAGCTGACGTACCCGTTGTAAACATTGTTTGAATAAAAAGATATACAATTTAAGTACAATCAAAGTATATAAATTCAAACGAAAGAATGCGAATTCATTTTGAGACTTGATAATTAAAAAGTGTCACGTAAGATGGAAATAAGATTTTTTACTCTGGGATTTTTATCTCCGATTTTTACTCTGTAGAATAGAACAGTGATTTATTCGCTCACAGTTTCACGGTAACGAGACCAAAATTGGTGAGTATTGTCATGCACAAATTTATCAATATAACATACATATTTAAAAGCACGTACAAACGGTCAAAGGCTACTTAAAACTTCAACAATCTTTAAATGTTCTTTGAGCCCAAGCCGGCTTTATGATATATATTCAAATAATGCATAAAACGGGTAGGTCAGCTACGATGCTTTAGCAGCTATAGGGTACTTTACTTTTCTGGGAATTTTTTCTTACAGGATGAGTGCATCAGGAGGAGGTCAGCACCGTCGGTGTGGGCTGATGCTTATACATTTTTTCTACTTTTTTTTACCTTTTTTTTGCTTATTTTCTTGTATTCCACCAGGTTGGCCCATCGGCGATCCAGGTGACATCTGCTGAGAAAACAAAAGTTCTTTCGCACAGCGTGCTGTTGAACGATGTTTACTACGCGTCAGAGATAGAAGAAGTCTGTCTTGTAGACGACAATCAGTTTACACTGACCATAGCCAACGAGTCTGGTCCTCTTTCTTTCATTCACAACGATTGCGACGCAATAGTTCAGGCCATCATTCACATCAGAACGAGATGGGAACTTTCCCAGCCGGTGAGTAATATATCGACATTGCCTGTGAATTAGTTGCTAATTTGTACTTGCAGGAAAGTAGGATTTCTCCTAATATACGCCTTCGTGGGTGGTTCTGCCTTTTTCAGGTTTCCAGTCGAATCTCCATTTTGCCTGACCACTCCTTGTCCAGTTGTTCTTTGAAACCATCTGTTGTTTGGCAGGTACCCGATGAAAAATTTATCTCAAAATAGTACTATGAAGTAGTACGAAAAAGTTGAATGCAGTACTAACGATGCTACTACATGCTTCCACTTCAAGGCTACTGTGTTACTGCATACTACTATATGGTACTATTAGCAAGACTGGATGTTACTATGGCAAGACAGGATGCTACTGGATACTACTACATAAGATTGGACCACTCTGAGGCACATTAGATGATAGTATTCTTTACTATTAGATAGTATTACATGCAACGTTTTCGTACTACTACCATACTACTACGCAGGCTACAAATTTTTCATCGGGTAACTGTCGAATCTGCTAGTTAGTTTCACAGGTTGAATAACATAAATAAATATTTTGATTAATATAATATGGTTTCAAATATTTTATTCCTCTTCTCGCTTTAAGCTATTTGGAAAATATACTTGATTGATTGTTTGAGTAATGCTTATGAAGAAGGTCTGTGCGTGCCGATTGAGTACTGGTCTCTTAAAAATTTGCTGTCCGACTAAGTTTCTCTCAAATTTCGTTTCAGGACTCTGTGATTGTCCATCAGAAAATTCGGCCAAAGGACGTCCCTGGGACCCTGCTCAACATGGCCCTGCTTAACCTCGGCTCGTCGGACCCAAATCTGCGAACTGCTGCCTATAATCTTCTCTGTGCCCTAACTGCCACTTTCGATCTCAAAATTGAAGGACAACTCCTTGAGACGTCAGGTAGGCCTTCTGCGATTTCGCGCAGATTTCTATGTTTGAGATATACGACTAGTTTTTTCAAAACTTTTTTTTTTAAACTTTGCCTTGCTGTCACGATTGTCGCATGCTTTTGAAAGTGTCAGCCCTTCCGAGAAAATGCATTAGACTTTTTTTTTTGGGGGGGGGGGGGGGGGGGTCAGTTTCAGTTTAGTTTATTCGTAAACAATAAAAACACCATTAACTTTTTGTGGCCCCACCATAAGGCCTGACAATGGGCGGGGCTTATTCTTTATTCATATACTCTTAAGGGAAAAAAACCAAACAAATCAAAAAAGAAAAAGAAGGAGAGAAAAAAGAAGAAGAAGAAAATAAGAATGAAGGCATAACAAACTGACAAGAAAATCCACAGACGAACGATCTTCCATCAGCAAAGCGCCCTTGCCCCCCCCCCCCCCCACACACACACACAAAAAAAGGAAGGAAAAAAGAAGAAAGGAAATTATATTTTCGATAAGAAAAAGGACTTACAACACATACGACTTACACACATACAAAGCTTCGCTGAGTTCCATTCAGATTTGTATCATAGTGATTAAGCCTTGTACAGGCTTATAGTCGATGGATGTTAAGTAGTCTCGAATAGAGCAGATCTTTATAGACATACGAAAAACAGTTAAAGACCGTTAGGGGGGGGGGGATTGAAAAGCTCGCACGGAATTCGAAGTATCGGGGATAACAGCGGACTAAGCGACTAGGAAAGTACGAGTTGAGTAGCCTCCCATACGCAAAGGACGTAAATAAATTACTGTAATTATTATTTCCTGAATATTTACTCTGGTAAGCCTTCTGTACAGTAATATAGCTGTTCTTCAGATTTGCTCAATTTCTTTTTCAACTTCCCAGTTGGTCCCGCAACCGGTACTTGTTTCCTTTCTTCTTTTTTCCTTCCTTTTTTTTTGGGGGGGGGGGGCAAGGGCGCTTTGTTGATGGAAGATCGTTCGTTAGTGGATATTTCTTGTCAGTTTGTTATGCCTTCATTCTTCTTTTCTTCTTCTTTTTTTCTCTCCTTTTTCTTTCTTTTTTGATTTTTTTGGTTTGTTTCCCTTAAGACTACATGAATAAAGAATAAGCTCCGCCCATTGCCAGGCCTTATGTTAGGCCTTTTGGTGGGGCCATAAACAGTTAAAGGTGTTTTTTATTTTTATGAATAAACTGGAACTGAAGAAGTACTCTGTCGCAGACCCTATACTAAGTGTCGATAATCTGGTCGCGGATCTTAATAATAAGGATGTTGTACACCCCTGGACTGGATGGCATTCGTTTTTTTTTTATAAGATTTGTTTAATTTTGTATCTACGTTAATGTTCTTTTGTTTTTGTAGTCGTTTTTTTCTTTTTTTCACATACTCCACCTTTTTCCTCCTTTGTGCTGTTTTAGATTTAGATTAAACTACGTTTATTACTTAGCACATATCTGCATCTCCTGCAGGGCCCGGGGGACTTTTTAATAAACAGGCAAAAAAAATTCACATCCATTTACCAATGAAAAATAAATACTACTACTACTGAAAAATAAATACTACTACTAACACTACATTTACAGTTACTAAAACAAATACTAAAGAAAAAGAAGAAAGAAAAGAAAACGACTGACTCTTGGTTACTCTTTTGCGAGGAAGAACCTTTTCACTGTGATCTTGAATGCTGCAAGGTGCGGGGCTTCAAATATTTTTGATGGGTAATAAAATATTTCATTCATTCATATTTCTTTATTTGACTGATAATTGTTCTTCCAGGTCTTTGTATTCCTGCCAACAATACTCTCTTCATCAAGTCCATCAGCGAAAAACTGAGCCACAACGAACCCCATCTTACTCTCGAATTCCTGGAAGAATGTATACAGGGCTTCAGTACTTCTACCATTGAGCTCAAACATTTATGTTTGGAGTACATGACCCCGTGGCTTCCAAATCTAGTCAGGTACGTTTACACTGTTGAATGCTCTACCTCGTCCGCAAGGACGTTTCTAAGAGCGCACTCCACCCTACTTACCGTAGTTACTACGCATGACGTCACAAATTCTGGCTTGTTGCCGTCAAGGCTAGATCGATTTTTCTATTCTCCAGCAGAATATCATGACACGGGAGAATCTGACCAATCACGTTACAGAGATGCGTAGCTACCACGCTTACTACGCTCCCGAGCATGATAAGCAAGTAGTTAAAATTAGTTACTATTTCGAGAAGGTTGGAACGGTCAACGTAGTAATTTTTTACGAGGTTGGAAGGAAAATAGTAACTAATAGTTACTATTGTGAGAAGGGTGGAACACGCTCTAATTGGAGCTTTGGCATCAGAATTGTCGATCCTTGGAACAGCCGTACCAAAGAAGCGGTTGACGCTGAATCAGTCAATATTTAAAGTGCATTATTGATGGGATTCTTAACTCAGATCAGTTCGATTACTCAAAATTTCTCAGTTATTTAGAAGTGAAGGCCTCTTCTGTTACTTTGTATTTTCTGCCAGATCATTTAACTGACATTTTTTCAAACGTTACATCTGGGGTGTTTGGAAAGATATAAGGCGTATTCTCGCCGTTCCCCGAGGACTCCACTTGAGGAGTCCCCGCATTTTTGTTTGTACCCAGGGACACACTCCCCATATTCTCGCGAGTCCCCACCGGACGGGGGATGTTCCGATTAAAATCACCATCATCAAAATCAGTTTTGCTGGTAATCATATGATTCGCAGTCAGCTTGGCTGAAGGAATATTTAAGTTTTGCTGGTGTTCGTGCCATTTAAAATTAGTTAAAAACTATCACAATAAACAAAACCAAAAGTAAAGTGGATCCAGACTAATTGAGTCCATTGCGATTTTCTTCTTTTTTTCTCGCCCGTGTTCTCGCTGTTTTCCGTACGCGGAGTCCGCATGGAGTGACTCCCTATATTCTCGGCGTTCCCTTCGATTCACCGAGGAGTCCTCGGAGAACGGCGAGAATACGCCCATAGCCTTTTCCGTCCTGGACGAGTTGTTAGTGCGATCGACTCCAAATTTCCTTGATCCGCACAGGCCGCAGGTTTCGAGTGGTGGTGCCTACCATTTGGTCTGGGGCAGGGTGTAGTAGTGTGACGCTGTAATGCAAGCCAAAACTCGACCCGGATAGGTACCTTAAGAAACGTGGGGAAGGTTACAGGAAGGGTGGGCGAAAGCGCCAGGGTGGCTAGCCCCCAACCGCCCATTGCACCTCCTGGCTGAGCGTAGTGAATCCAGAGCAAAATAACACTAGGGAGTAGCGCCAATACCTATGCTTTCCATGCTTTGATGATAATTATGCTAGTGATTAAATTATTGAGCCCTGCCACAAAAAAATCTGTATAGATTTTCACGTGGCAGATCTGTTATGATACTGAATTTTTTTTTGTAAAATTCCATTACATGTTAAATTTGTCTCTCTCTCTCTCTCTCTCTCTAGAGTGCCGAGCCCTTTCGCAATTCAGGGTAAAATTTGGTGGGGGTGGGTTAGTATCGCTTCCCGGTATCCTGAAATCTACGACCTTCAACTTCATTGTAGAAGTATGTAAATATGCGATTAAAAGCGTTTAGACTCAGGAAGGAAAGTCTAGCCTTGTTTTATGTAGCAAAATAGTTCTAGAGGTGTAACAGTTTATTTGTGTAGCGAAACATGTATTTTATCTTGCATGCTCGTTTGGCTCAATAAACAAACATTATTGTTATTATAATAAGCCCTGCAGGAAATACACATCTCATCCCTTATTCTCAAATTTTGATTTTATTTATTCATATTTCCCTCAGAGCTGAGGAGTACAAATAATGTATAAAACAGAACTATGCCTAAACCATCTGGTCCATTGAATGGCGCATAAATACTATAAAAAATACACACGACTTCGACAACTAGATTGACGTGCTAGTAAGGTAAAAGGCACGAGCTGCTGCCCAGCCTGTTCTAAAGTTGCAGCCAGTACCCTGTTCCGATGACCGATACAAAAAAAGTTTTATTCCCTCGTTCACTGACCTTTTTAACGGGCATTCCGAAATACCTCCATAAATTAATCGTATTTCTGTGTGTATTGTTATTGAATTGTAAATATAATTGTTGATATTATCTAGTTTTTAGTTTGGTGTGAATTTGACCAAGTTATGATGTTTACTCATAGATGTTTTGAATAGTTGACGTGTTACGTATGATTAAAGGTTTTACTTAGAGTTTTATTGTGAGATACATGTTACATTGACCAAATGATAAACATTAGTTATAGTTGTTTTTAATTGCTAAGTTATACATGACAGAAGAAATTCAATGTTCGGCTTCGTCCGTGAGCGAATTTTTGAAAATAAACTGAATTGAATTGAAAAGTGATTTAACGCTTGAAAAATCTTCGAAAATCAGCGGACCTGTTCGGGTTACTCAGATTTATTTTTTTAGATTCTGCAAACACTCAGATGACGCGAAACGACAGCGTGTTGCATGGATTCTCGACAAACTGATTACTCTCACTATTGAGGAAGTGGAGATGTATCCTTCTATACAAGCCAAAATCTGGGGAAATATCGGCCAGGTCCCTGAACTGATAGATATGGTCCTCGACAGCTTCATTAAGAGGTCCGTGACCGGAGGGCTAGGGTCACAGCAGGCGGAAATTATGGCAGATACGGCAGTCGCACTGGCGTCGGCTAATGTGGCGTTGGTGGCGCGAAAAGTCATCGGTCGGCTATGCAGGGTAAGTGCCGCTCCGCATTTTTTAAAGTTGAGCTTTAAAATAAAATAGAAAAAACAAGATTTTCGGTTTTCTTTCTTGATCAGCTAGTTACTCCTCCAAGATGGTGTGCGAGGGATAAATACAATTTCGGATATTTCGGTTGCACTTCCGGCAAACCGTCCTCAGCAAAAAAAAAAACTAAACCATAAAATCCACCACAGTCACAACAGGAAAACGATGCGGAACCAACAGACAATAAGACGACATGTAACTAAAAACCAGAAGAACGATGCGGACTCAACGACATGCAGATAAAAATAAAATAACGAAATATAAAATGTGCGTGTTCAAAGTGTTTATGTACAAATCTGTGATTATTTACAATTCTGAATTCTGTGTATATTTACAATTTAGCATCCGTCTGGGAAAGCGCAAAAGCTTTCACCCAGAAAACGGCCCACTCCAAAAATCCATAATATGTTTGATCACTTTCAATAAAACCACCCCGAAAATCTCTTTTTTCAATAGTTTGAAATGAATGGTCAGCTTGGCTTCAAACCTTATATGAGCTTTAAAAATGTATTATTTTTATATATAACTTTTATTCCGACTACTGCTTCAGCCCAAGCTGAATGCCATTAATTTATAAATTAAAGTGCGCCAAAATTCAAGTCAGCTAAGTGTCACTTCAGTAATATTCTGTCTCTGAATACCCTGGTCCGTCCTGGCTTAACAGTCACAATGCCAAATTCGTAAACAAGGGGTCGGCGGGTTCGAGTCCCGGTAGTTCTCCACCCACCATCTTTTCTGGGGCGGGAGGGGGGGGGGGGGGGGTGATTCTGGAAGACAAACCAAAGTTCACCCAGCTCCCAATGGATGCCTTGAGAAACTGGGGGAAGGTGGCAGAAAGGGTGTGCGAAAGCACCAGGACGACTTGCCCCCAAGAGGCCATGGCATGATAATTGGAGATCAGCACCGCCAGTTAGGCCTATTAGCTGATGCTAATACCTTTACCTAGGGGATGTTTTCGCGTGGATGGCTGTAGAGCTGAAGGGCTCATCCCGTCCAAGCGAAAATGAGAAAACCGATCGGGCAAAATGAGAGAACTTGCCCTTAACTTTAATTTAAATTTGACAGTGGGCCCCGTATCCCCAGATTTGCGGTGGGGAAGCGGGTGACAGTTAAAGCCTGACACTTTTTTGTTTTCAATAGCGATACTTTTAATCCTTGACTGGACTTTATTTTCTCGCCGGAAAAGTAGTCGCCTTTAATGTCATAAGAATCAGAAATTTGTGAGAAATAGAGGTTTTGTCCGAATTAAGCTAGGGGACGTTTTCGCGTATTGGCTGTAGAGCTGAACGGGTGATCCCACCTACGGGAAAATGAGAAAACCGATCGGGCGTTGAACAGCTGAGGAAGATGGGTTCCGACCACGCGAAAATGCCCATTCAGCTGGATGGGAGTATAGGAGTGGGAAGGTAGACACAATATCCCCGTTCAGCTCAACTTTGCCCTCGGAGCGGTGTTGAACGGGAGGCGGCCATCGAGCTGGATGGCCCGTTCGCCTTTTCATCCGTACACGCGAAAATGACAAAAAGATACGGCGTCCACGCGGAAATGTCCGTCAAGCTCAACGGGAGGTCGACGGAACCAGAGCCATCCGCGCAATGACGTGTCCCTATTCTGGCCATCCCATGTTTCATCTCAATCATTTTTCTTTTTCATAAATATATAGAATACTATCTATTAATACTAATACTAATATTTCACTCGCTAGTATCGAGCGAGAACAATCATAATTGTTATTCGCAGCTATTGATGAGTGGCTCGCTGTCTTTATTTTAGGCTTTCAATTCTTTCAATTTTGTTTTAATCTTCGGTTTCTTGTTGGTTTTCTGTTGTTGTTTTTTTTTCTTGGTTGTTGATCTCATCCTCGTTTTGGCATTTTTCCTCGAAATTTTCTGTCTGCGCTGAAGAAGGGAGGCGGTTGTCCTCCCGAAATATTCGCCTTTTAGTTCAGTATATTCGTTGGCCTATACAAACCCCATTTTCGTTGGTTTCTCCGTTGATTTTTTGTGATATGTCAGGCCAATGTGGTTTACGAAATTATCTTCCTATGAGTAGTAATGGCACTTATGACGAATTATTTTTGTAATTGTTTTCAAGACTCGTCATGTTAATTCGCGTTCGTATTTTGATGAATTGTATTTTAAACCGTGAATTGTATATATAAATATACAATTGTAAATATATCTCTTGGTTGATCCTTTTAATTGCATTGACATGTCCAGCACTATTTTTTGTTTGTAAAAGATATTTTTGGATAAAGAAACCGAATTGTAAATTGTAAATGTTTCTAATATTACTGAAATCGTGTGGCGCCGAGCAGATTGGGGAGTTTTCTGCATGATTTTGCGCGACGCTTTTTGCGAGATGGGCAATGTTCACAACATATAAAACCGTAAAGTAAAGAAAAAGTGAGTTCTATAAAGGATGTCAGGTTGGGGAGTGGTCAGGCTTAGTCTATGCAGGACTACCGGTGGTACGAAAGTATAAATATGTAATTCACACAGTAAGTATAAAGATTGTTACGTATATGCCAATCCGATCTAGTCCGACGTGAAGATGTTTCCGGCTTGTATAAATAAGATAAGATAAGATTTATTTGCACTAAGATCCAACGGCCATGGCAAATACATCTAGAACCAAAAAAAGCAACACCACACACAAAAAATATTAAACTCCTATAGGCATCTATCCCTATGGGCTAGGGCTACCCTGAGGAACCTCACCAGCTGTTTTATATTTCCAAAACAGTTATTCCCCATTACACCACACATCCATTCTTCATCCATACCCCTTCCATTCACTCCAAAAATTTCTAACCGAAGTTCACTCAAACTTTCGCATCCACACAATAAATGTTTTAAATTCTCATCCATGCTGCCACACATCGGACATGAATAAGGCCGGGAGGACCTAAGGACCATGTTAGACCCTCTTCAGGACAAGGCTAGAGGCACGTGAGAGGCACTCCTCGCGTGAGCCTGTGTCCTAAATCTGTCAAGGTAGACGACCCGACATAGGATGCGTGAATTGTCGTGCCTTGCATTTAGTTTGAAATAAACAAAACTTGAACTTGTACTTCAAGAAAACGTTTGTAATGTAAACTGAGAACCTGGTATTCTTTTTTAGGTCCTTGAGAAGACTTGCACTTCCCCTACCTCTTCCCTCGAACAACACCTTATGTGGGACGACATTGCCATATTGGCTCGCTATCTTCTTATGTTATCCTTCAACAACTGTTTGGATGTGGCGAAACACCTTCCTTACTTATTCCATATTATCGCATTCCTCGTTTGCACTGGTCCAATCAGCCTGAGGGCGTCGCTGCATGGACTGGTCATCAACATTATTCATTCACTCTGTACCTGCACAAAACCATCATTCTCTGGCAAGTCAGATTCCTTCTTTTCTTTTTTTATTTATTAACACAAAAAAAATAATATTCTTCCTGGAACAAACTGCATGTCCGCCTAAGAAAAGGCCTATGGGAACGAACATATAGATAAGGAGCTTATTCAATAATACTCCTTTTTAGAACAAAACATAAAAAGAACATTATTGTTCAAACACTTTGTCGTTTAATAGTTGAGATATGCTTCGTTTAACTTCGCCTAACTTACTTTTTCAATCATTCCAGTTCATTCAGCCGAATACATTAAAGTTTAACCGACTATAGGGCTGATATTTTAGATAGTTACCCATCACTCATTCACTTAAAGGACCCCTCTTGCTTATTCGGCCTTTTATACTATACTTAGCCCCATATGGAATAATAAGCTTCTAAAAAGCCCACTTTTCTCCATTGTTTCGTTTCGTAACTACGAATTTTTAGCGCTTTTTCGGCCTTGCCGAGTTTTCCCGTCGCCCAACGAAAAGTTTGCCGGAATCTTCATTGCCCGCTGACAACTCCTTCACACATAAGGATGTGATAATCGTCTATTTATTACTTCTTTTATTTGCTTAGTTTTCCCACTTAGTTTTTCCACACAGAGCAGGAAGGCCGGATATAATCGACAAGCCCTAGTAAGAGAATCGCTAGTTTCAGGTGGAAAGTAATGGTATTTTCGAGAACGTTTTATCTGATCCATTTCATAGGGATAAGATCATTTTCTAGTAAGAGTTGGGCTTTAAGTGTGTGCTTGAAGACCCGATGAAAATGCGCCACTTTGGTGCTCCGTTTTTTCGTATAATCGATTTCATCGACTGTATTTAGTATGTGATACCTCTATGTGCTTGTACCTTTATGTTTGAGAAATTTAGCAGCTAGAATGGTGTAGCCCATAAAAGAAGGATTCGGAATATGTATAGTTTGTTTTATATAGCTTATTCGGTCCGGCTAGGAATTTTTTTTTATAGAATTGGTCCCTATAGACCCAATCTGCATTTATAGGCCAAACAGTCGGTGACGTACATCGGTGCGGATTTGTGCGGTACGATTTTCGTTCTCAGCACAAAAAGTTGTAAGTTCTTCAAACCTTCTGCAGCTCTCGAGGTACCCCCCCCCCCCCCCTTTAACGATAGAGGTGCCTGGATCCTGGACTATTAAGTAAAATAGGATAAAATTAAAGCCATCCACAACATTTTTTAATCGTCTGCTCATTTAAGCTCAGTTGCTTTTTCACCCTCAGCCGGCCTTTCAATCGTTTTGCATACTTTCAAAGTAATGTCTGAACAGAAGAAAAAGAATATTAAAAATAAAAATAATTCCAAATGAAGTGATTTTATTAAATGTGTCAAGAGGAGCCTGGCTCTTATCAGATAGTAAGTTCATAATTGGTCATTAGTAAAAAAATTTTATATGCAAACGTAAAGCATGAAAAACATACAGAAAGGACTGACGAGGAGAGGAAAATGAGAGAAATATGAATGAATAAAAAAATGTAATTAAAAATATGAATAAATAAAAACTACCAAGGGCAGATGCCCTGAATTGCAGGAGGGGTACCTGACCTCGTTTTTACACTACCTCGATTTTTGCCGCGAAAAGTCAAAATGAAGTGTACATGCTGTCGTGACTGTCAAGAGGCAAATTTTGAACAGGTGACCGTTGAACAGTCATGTGTCCAAAAACATTCAAATTCTGTGACTTTTCTTTGTTTTGAAGCTGCTCTGTAAAGAGATTGTCTGGCTATTGACTTTGCCAACACTACCTTTTTCATAATTTTTTTTGTCAATCGAGGTAAGGTTACAATGAAGGGATCTTGTTTGAAAAGAAAAATATGTTTAACTAGAAATATTGAAGCAATTATTTATCCAATATGTAAACCATTTGATTAGCTTCAGTTTAGTATATTTGTCATATTTGTTGGTTCCTTTTTAAGCCAGATAGATTATTCTTAAGGAAATACTTCTCTGGAAATTTGAAATCTTGTCCGAGGTTGGATAACCCTCCTGTAGTCCATTTTTTCTTATTCCTCATCTACACCTATGTTATAGGCTCTAAAAACATAAATATTGGCTGGGACAGTATCGTATGTTGGGGACTAGAAAAAGTCGGTAGAAAATAATAAATATTGTTTAATTGAACAATTATTTTTCTTTTCCAGAGGATACTCAACGCGTTCTCCGTTTGAGTCTTGACGAATTCTCGCTCCAGAAGTTCTTCCTGCTCTTCGGCATCAGCAAAGTCAAGTCAGCCGCTGTTACTGCTTTTAGGTCCAGTATCCGTCACGCCACTGATAGATGGTAAGTTATTTTTAAAGGACCCCTCTTGCTTATTCTGCCTTTTATAATATACCTAGCTCCCTTGTACCATTATAAGCTTCTAGAATCCCCACCTTTCTCCAATTGTTCCGTTTTGTGCCTACGAATCTTTACGGCTTTTTTTCGTGCCGAGTTTTGCTCGTTACACAGCGCAACATTTGCCAGAATCTTCAGTAGTTGCGTTTTTGATCCGAATTCTCGTTCCGAATTCTCGCTTCTGAATTCTCGATTCTCGTACAAATTACCGTTGTTGCTCCTCTGACTTCTCCATTCTCGCTTTTGACAAAAACACTAATTTTGCAGCTCGTCCGCAATCCGGTAAACGTGTTTATGTGTATTGAGCTGAGCACCCGCAGTCTGTTGACCAATCAAGGAGGAGAACGCAGAGAGGAGAATCGAGAATTGGCCATCGGAGCAACTTCTCGATTCTGCAGAATCGCAAGGCTTTCCCCGTTCTCGATTCTGACAAAAACGCAAGAAAATGAGAATTCACTTCATCTTAATAGTCCAAAAACGCGAAATAGGAGAATTCGGAGGAGAATCGCGAGGAGAATTCGAATCAAAAACGCAACTAATGACAACTCTTTCACGCACAAGGATATGAGAATCTTCTGTTTTTATGGCACTTGCCCTTCGGCCAAGTGCCATATAGCGATCGCAATTTCTGTCCGTCCGTCGGTCTATCTGTCGGTCTGTCCAGGTTTTGCTAGTTCGGGCACTTCCACATAAGCTAGGACGATGAAACTTGGCAGGCATATCAGGGACCCCAAAAGATTAAGTTGTAAATAGTCACTTCACCGATCTGAGCATCGTGGGCGGAGTGGAGGGAGGGGGAATCCGGAATCGAGAGGTATTTATAACTTTTGAACGGGTGATCGGATATTAATGAAACTTGATATTTGGAAAGACCACGTGTTTCCGACGACCCGCTTAAAGTACGGACCGGATCCGGTGACTTTGGGGGGAGCTGGAGAGGGGGGGGGACCGGAAATCTTGGAAAACCCTTAGAGTGGACGGATCGGGATGAAACTTTGTGGGTAGAAACAGCACAAGTCCTAGATATGTCGTTGACATAACCGGACTGGATTCGAGCACTGTGGGGGGTCGAGGGGGGAGGGCGGAATTCCGGTGATCCCGCTAGTTCGTACTTCCGGATGTGCTAGGACAAGGACTTCTTCATGAAGAATCGTAGCTGACATATCCGTTGTAAACATTGTTTGAATAAATGTTTCAAAGTCAGCTTGGGCTCAAAGAATATCTATCTACGAAGTACGGAACTTTCACAGCCCAGACATGCAGAAGAATCGTAGCTGACGTATCCGTTGTAAACATTGTTTGAATACAATGAAACTTGGCTGGCATATCAGGGACCTTAAATGATTAAGCTGGAAATAGTCGCTTCCCCGATCCGAGCATCGTAGGGGGAGTGGAGGGAGGGGGAATCCGGAATCTTGAGGTATTTATAACTTTCGAACGGGTGATCGGATAGCAATGAAATTGGATATTTGGAGAGATCTTGTGCCTCAGACGACCCATTTAAAATCCGGACCGGATCCGGTGACTTTGGGGGGGGGGCTGGAGGGGGAAACCGGAAATTTTAGGAAACGCTAGAGTGGAGGGATTGGGACGAAACTAGGTGGGAAGAACTTGCTCAAGTCCTAGATACATCGTTGACATAACCGTGCCGGATTTGGGCACTGTGGGGGGAGTGGGGGGGCGGAATTCGGTGATCCCGCGAGTTTGGCACTAGGACGATGAAATTTGGTAGGCATATCAGGGACCCGAACAGACTGCCTTGAGAATAGTTGTTTCCCCGATCCGACCATCGTGGGGGGCGTGGAGTGATGGGGAATCCGGAATCTAGTGGCATGTATAACTTTTGAACGGGAGATCGGATTTGAATGAAATTTGGCAAGTGGAAAGAGCTATCGTCTCAGATGTTCCACGTGAAGTCCGGACCGGATCCGTACTTGTGGGGGGAGTTGGAGGGGGGCACCGGAAATCTCGTGAAACGCTTGGAGTCAAGGGATTGGGATAGAATTTGGTAAGAAAAACAAGCATCAGCCCTGCAGACACGTTCTTGATAGAAACAGATCTTGCCGGGGCTCTTCGGGGGGAGTTGGAGGAGGTTTCCCGGAATTTCAGTGATCGCGAGTTATGATGAGTCATATGCCGTAGCCTAGATGACATATTTTAGGGTTGGGACCGAATTCGAGCACGGTGCTCGAGCAATTTCCCGAAAAATGCTCAGATTCGAGTGAAACTTGATAGGCGGTAAGAGAAGATGCTTTAGATGATTAATTTATGTGTCCGAACCAGATTCGGCCTTGACAGGGGGAGTTGGAGGGGGGGGGGGGAAATAGTGTGGCACGTTTAGGAATCAAACGAGTGGATCTAAACTTAAAAGGTAGAAAATTAATATGCCCTAGATGATCCGACGCAATGCCAGAAATACTCAGACTCGAGTGAAACTAGATATCCTATTTCTAGGTATTTTGTGACATTGTCATCTACTTTTTTGCATCACCTACTCGTAACAAGTGCCATGAGCTCGTAGCTGTTGTTTACTTCTTTTATTCGCTTAGTTTTCGTACTTCTTAACCACGGCGCGTTCAGTTTTCAAATGCTTTGCGCCCAGCCGCCGCCTCGGAGAGCAGGAAGGCTGGATAGAATCGACAAGCGCTAACAAGAAAATGGCTAAATTCAGATGGAAAGTAATGTTTTTTTCGAGAAACTTTTTTTCTGATCCGTTTCATAGTGAAAGATCGTTTCTTGCAAGAGTTGTGCTTTAAGTTTTGTATTAACTGTCATAGTTTAGCTGCATACTTCTTACTCCATTTGCGTGCGCGCCTTCGGCTTACAAAGATGGAGTGCGTTTTACCATGGGACATAAGCAAAAAAAGTAAACTTTCGGATGCGATCATAACAGTATCATATGTTTTTGGGATCCCGAAACGTAAGTGAAGGGATACCTATGACTTCGTAAAAGTTGTCCGTCCGTCTGTAAGCACGATAACCCTCGAAGGGAATGAGATATTTTGTTCAAACTTCGTGTGGGGATTCTGGGAAAGGGTCAACAAAATATTTTTTAAAAGCCAATGATATAGTCTATTTGGGGGTAAGCAGACACGCTGGGTCCGTATATGATAATTATTTTCTCACCGGACTCATAGTTCGCCCGGAATCCGGCCAAAACCTGAAAAATCTGTTAAAAGTAAGGGTTTTACTTGAAGTTCATTAGAGGTTTGATACAGGGGTAAGGAGACAGGTTGAATCCCTGTAAAATTATTTTCTTCCCCAAACGTACAGTTTGCCCGGTATCCGGCAAAAAAAGAAAATTCGTTGAAACTAATGGTTTTACTTGAAGTGGATTCGAGGTTCGTTACAGAGCAAGGAGAAATGCTGAATCCGTAAATGCAAATTATTTTCTCTTCGGACATATAGTTCGCCCGGAATCAGGCCGAAACCGGAAAATTTGTTTCAAGTAAAAGTTGATCCGAGATTCGATGTAGGGGTAAAGAGACATCCTGAACCTGAGTATAAAAAATAGTTTCTCGCGGGACAAATAGTTTGCCCGGAATCCTCGCCAAAACCACAAGATTAAGACACCAATATGGTATCATTCATGTCTATTTTCAGACGGCTGAAAATCGTAAAATTTTTAAGGAGTCGGAGATCTCTAAAAGCGCCGATTGTCTGGAGAAACATAGGTCCAATAAATAATACAATTTTTGGGATCCCATCGAAACCTTTGTTCTTGTTTGTGTTAGGTTCACATTGTCCTGTATATCTAGGTGTAGCCAACCATAAAACATCAACAAATTACTTGAAAAGGAAAGAAATAAGATTTACGTGATATGGGACGCCAAAACAACACAACCAATAAGATTTTCAAAAAACACGCCGATTATTCCTTCAGCCCACGCTGACTGCGAATCAAGTTTGACGGTGCAAAACGGATATGTCATCTGAATCTTGGCAAGAAAGGCTTAAAAAATCTAAAAACTCAGCTGACGTATCCGTTTTAATGCACTGTAAAAAATAAAACACTGCTAACTATCCCCCCCCCCCCAACAAGAGAAACTCAAACGGTTGACCACTGTTCTTTCGCGGGGAGACCAATTCTTTTTACCGATTTTACCTTGCCCAGAAGGGCCGAAATGTCGCTGATGAAGCATCGTAGCTGACGTATCGGTTGTATATTGAGCTCAAGGAATACTTGTTTTTACCGAACTTTTCTCATTTATTTCACCTTAGGTATAATGTCGAACGCAGTTTTTCCGGTGCTACAGGCGAGCGTGAGAAGATGCCACTTACTTCGTTGGAGACGATCATGGATGCATTACTTGAAATTTTGGAAGGTTGTTCTCGTGACATTCCCGGATGTGACTGGCTTCAAGTCTGGACGAACTTGAGCAAAAGCTTCGCATTCAGATACAATCCAGCACTGCAACCCAGAGCACTGATTGTTTTTGGCTGCATCAGTAAGTAATTCTTTAAACGAGTGAATTATTAAAAGAGGGCTCCTCCCTCAAAACAGCGCTTCTGTCTTAAGGAAGAAGAAGAAAACCAACAGAACAGGGGTCACTGCCCTTACTTGTTTTTCGCGGCGTAGTGTGGTGTAAAATATCTAAACCATATTTTTTGTCTTGTATTTGAGCAACTCAGACAGTCAGTCAGTCGGCCATCAGCGGTCGACAGGGATGGACACCCGATGAAAAATTTGTAGCCTGTGTAGCTGTATGGTAGTTGTACGCAAAAGTTGCAATGTATTGATATGCAGTAGGACAGAATACTTTAATTTAATTTGCCTCACACTCCGCTAATCTTAAGCAGTAGTATTCAGTAGCATCCCTCCTTGCTCCAGTAGCATCCAATCTTAATATAGTAACAATTAGTAGCATCTGTTGGTACTGCATGCTACTTACAACTTCATATTACTATTTTGGGCTAATTTTTCATCGGGCAGATCTGTAGGATTAGGATTAAAATAGTATCGGAAATTCCTCTGGATCTTTAACTTTTATTCATATACCAGATACCAGTTAAATGTTTTTCCATTTGTTTGATTTTCTGGTTAAGATCCTTGCTTTGCTTGTCCATGTGGGTGCTTCCGCATCACCCCACTAGATGAGGTGTCCAAGATCGGTTTCATGGCACTTGCAGCCTCTGGCTCAAGTGCCATATAACGATCACAATTCTGTCTGTCGGTCTGTCGGAGTTTTTTGTCACACTTTTTCGAGTAAGGGTACTTCCAGATGTGCTAGGACAATGAAACTTAGCAGGCATATCAGAGACCCGACCACACTAACCTGGAAATAATCAGTTTCCCGGTCGGACCACATGCGGGGGAGTGGAGGGCGCTGGAAACTTGAAAATTGAGTGCATTTTGTCACACTTTTTCGAGTTAGGGCACTTCCAGATGTGCTAGGACCATGAAACTTGGCAGGCATATCAGAGACCCGACTAAACAAACTTAGAAATAATCAGTTGTCCGATCCGACCATTTTGGGGGGAGTGGAGGGAGAGGAATCCGGGAATTTGAGTAGTGTGTAACTTTCGAACGGGTGATCGGATTGTAATGAAACTTAATAACTGAATAGATTATATATCTGTGATGTCCCGTTTAAAGTCTTGACCGCATTCGGTAGCCAGGGGGGAGTTGGGGGGGGGGAGACCGGAAATTTCAAGATGCGGTTAGAATGGAGGGATCGGAGTAAAAATTGCTGGGAAGAACAAACATCTGCTCTAGATAAGTCGTTTAGACGATTGTACTGGATCCGGACATTTAGGGGGGAGGGGGTTTCCGGAATTCCGGTGATGGTGGTTTTGGGGATTTTCACGATGAAACTTGGCAGGCATATCAGGGATCTGATCAAACTGACTTCAAAATAAAAATTTTGTCGATCTGATAATGGTGGGGGGAGTGGAGGGAGGGGAATCCAGAATATTCAGTCATCATGCGTAACTTTGGAACGGGTGATCGGATTCGAGTGAAATTTAAGAATTGAACAGAGGACATTTCTCTGGTGATCTTTTTCATATCTGGGCCGGATCCGGCAACTAGGGGGGGGGGGGGGAAATACGTGACCCGCTTAGAATGGAGAGATCGGGATGGAACTTTGTGGGAAGAACAAACAGATGCTCTAGGTAAATCATTTACTGACTCGGGGGGGGGGGGGACCGGAAATCTCGAGAAACGGTTAGAATGGAGGGATCGGAGTGAAACGTGCTGGGAAGAACAAACATCTTCTCCATGTATATCTTTTACACAATTTGACTGGATCCGGACACTTGAGGGGGGTTCCCGGAATTCCGTTTTTTTGGGGATTTTCACGACGAAACTTGGCAGGCATATCAGGGACCCGGTCAAACTGACTTCGAAGAAAAAAAAACTCGATATGATAATCTTTGGGGGGGGGGGGAGTCGAGGGAGGGGAATCCGTAATATTGAGTAATGCGTAACTTTGGAACGGGTGATCGGATTCGAGTGAAATTTAATAATTGAACGGAGGACATTTCCCTCTGGTGATCTTTTTCATTTCCGGACCGAATCCAACAATTATTGGGGGGGGGGGGGCGGAAAATACTTGACCCGCTTAGACTGGTGTCATCGGGTTCGAACTTCGTGGGAATAATTAACATATGCTCTGGATTAATCATTTACAGAACCGGATTGGCTCCGGGTGTTGTGGGTGGAGTTGGAGGGGGGGTCTGGGACTCCGGTGATCACGGGTTAAGGTACTTCCAGATGTGCTAGGACGATGAAACTTCGCTGGAATATTAGAGATTCAACTACATTTGCTTAGAAATTGCTACTTCCCAAATCCGATTATTCCTTAAAGTACCAATCTTGACCGCAAAGTAAAAAAAAATACTTTTAAGCAAAACATGCATTTTCATGATGTCCATCAGCCCGTTATCATTTTTGCCTCAAGGGTTTGCATACAAATGAAGTTCTAGCTCCCTTAGAGTCGCATCTCAACCGCAAAGTCGAAACTTACTTTTGATCAATCAAAACTTCTTAACACATGCAAGTGCCATATGAGCTCACAGCTCTTGTTGGGATCCCAAAACGTAAGCGTAGGGATACTTATGACTTCGTAAAAGTTGTCCGTCTCTCCGTCCGTCCGTCTGTGAGCACGATAACTCTGGAAGGGAATGAGATATTTTGATGAAACTTGGTGTGAGGATTCTTTGGGTCAAGGGCCAGGTCAAGTTCGTAGATGGGCCCAATGCTGTATGCTTAAGGGTGGGGGAGGTGTTTCAAAAGGGGTGAAATAAATATTTTTTTAAAGCTAATGAGATGAGGTTTGGGGGTAAGGAGACATGCTGAATCCGAACTGCCGGACAAGTAGTTCACCCGGAATCCGGCAAAAACCGGAAATTTTCAAAAAGTAAAAGTTGAATTTTAAGTTGATTAGATGTTCGATTCGGTGGTAAGAGGACATCCGCCAGACAACTAGTTCGCCCGAAATCAGGAAGTTTTGCATTAAATGATATAGTCGATATAGTGTGAGGAGACATGCTGTTGTAACTTTCGGACAAACTAAAGATAAACAAAAATTGTATGCGATCAGTTTAGTTATCTTCAAAGCCCCAACCGGCATTTACTGGGTTAAAAAGGCGAAATGCATCCGACAACTGTCTGGAGAACAATTTAATAAAATTCGTCGACCAACTTTCGAAAAAAACAGGTTGCTATGCCAGTTCCTACCCTACCCCTTTATCCATACAGGCGAAAGCTATACGCGTCGGACGATACGCTTTGTTTGATCTATGGACGCCCGAGGGAGTCACGTTTCTTGTACGTATTCTTTGGGTTTAGTCATGGAAGTCTGTCGTGTCGTGGGGTTGAAGGGGTTGAGATATATTGTTCAAACTTCGTATTAGGCAAAGTGGCAAAGTACAGGCCAAGTTGTTGATGGGTCCTTTAGATATTTAGAGGCAGAGGATTATTTAGATATTAAGATATTAGATGACGGTGCAAAACGGATAAGTCAGCTACATTTTATTCGAGCAATATTTCGGCCCTTCTTGGCAAGGGTCCTCTTCAGGCTCAAGCTGGAAAATAATGGAAAATAAACTTGTTCCAGCTTGAGCCTGAAGAGGACCCTTGCCAAGAAGGGCCGAAATATTGCTCGAATAAAATGTAGTTGACTTTTCCGTTTTGCACCGTCAAATATGATTCGCAGTCAGCTTGGGCCGTAGGAACATCTAAGATATCAGATATTATGGGCAAAAAAAGATATAGTTTATAAACCAATGAGATAGTCGTGTAAGGGGTAAAGAGACCCGCTGAATCCATGTCTGAATTTAGTCTTCTTGCCGGACAAATGGTTCACCCGGAATTCGGCCGAAACTGGAGAGGTTGAAGCTCTAAGTTGTTTCTGAAGTCGATTAGAGATTCGGTATCGAGGTAAGAAGACATGCTGAGTTGAATTTTGAACTTTTTCTTGACAGATAAGCTGGCAAAATTTGCCAAAACCCAGAAATTTGGATTGCAAGGTTCTCCTCTCAACGTCACTAGCTATTTTGCTCTGCATGCAGTTCGCCGGGAATGCTGCTAAAATACGAAACCTTTCTGAAGTCGATTAGGATGCGATATTAGAGTAAACATCCTTGCTTAATCCATATCTGAACTTTGTTTTCTCATCTGATTAGTTCTTTGGCCGTAAGTTGCCAAAAACTCCAAAACGGTAACATTATTTTGTGTACATATTCAAGTGGTGGGTTATGGATAAATAGAAAACGTTAAAGGGGTCTGGCGAAGACTCGGAAATCTACAAGATTCGATTGTCTGGATCAAAAAGTCCAATAAATGTTGGGATCCCATCGAAATCATTAGTCTTGTTGAACTAGTGACTCTATATGCTGCGAATACTAGAATGCTTCAGATTTGACTCCTTTAATCGTTTTCTGATACCTCTTGTCGTCCTCGTTTTCGTTCGCAGTGGAAGCTAAAACGCTGAAACCTCCAAATGGTCATAATGTCGCCAGGTTTCATTTGTTTGGCATCTTCGTTGTTATTTTTGTATTATTATTTATGTGAATCCTTCAAAACCCAAGAGTGATGCATAAAAAGAAACAACAGCATGTCAATCAATCTCACACACACTGACATATAAATAAAGAACTGACCGGTAAAAACGAACCATTGACCATTTGACAGCCATTTTTCAATTTCAGTTCTGCTTTACTCTACTTCTGTATTAGAGAGTATAATGTAAAAATTTTCTCCGAGTAAGTATTAGTTAACTGCAGTATGTGCTACTGGGATAAATCTTATCTCTACTGGGATGAGATTAATCCGAATTACAAAATAATCTTATCTCAATAGAGACAAGACTAATCCCAGTAGCTATCCTGCCAGACTTTTTGTACAGTGGAGGTGTAGAAAGTAATCCGCAGGCTATTTGAAGAATTCCACCCGACCAATCAGAACCAACCAGCCCTAAGAGATTTTGTGCCAAGCCCCCGATCAACTCTAGTGGACATCTTTGCTACTGGGATTAATCTTATCTCTACTGGGATGAGATTAATCCGAATTAGAAATAATCTCATCTCAATAGAAACAAGACTAATCCCAGTAGCAAATCCTGCAAGATTTGTTGGTACAGTGTAGGTATAGAAAGTAAGCCGCCGGCTATTTGAAGAATCCACTCGACCAATCAGAACCAACCAGCCCTTAGAGATTTTGTGCCAAGCCCCCGATCAGCTCTAGTGGACATCTTTGCTACTGGGATTAATCTTATCTCTACTGGGATGAGATTAATCCGAATTAGAAATAATCTCATCTCAATAGAAACAAGACTAATCCCAGTAGCAAATCCTGCAAGATTTGTTGGTACAGTGTAGGTATAGAAAGTAAGCCGCCGGCTATTTGAAGAATCCACTCGACCAATCAGAACCAACCAGCCCTTAGAGATTTTGTGCCAAGCCCCCGATCAGCTCTAGTGGACATCTTTGCTACTGGGATTAATCTTATCTCTACTGGGATGAGCTTAATCCGAATTAGAAATAATCTCATCTCAATAGAAACAAGACTAATCCCAGTAGCAAATCCTGCAAGATTTGTTGGTACAGTGTAGGTATAGAAAGTAAGCCGCCGGCTATTTGAAGAATCCACTCGACCAATCAGAACCAACCAGCCCTTAGAGATTTTGTGCCAAGTCCCCGATCAACTCTCGTGGACATCTTTAACCTTTAATCAGACCTGTTCTTGAATTCGCTTGTCCTGTTTGGCACTTCGGGCTCTCTTCAGAGCACACATACCGCATCGAGAACATTCAAAAAAGGGCCCTCATGATTCTTAACGGGGAGGGTAAAGTGCCCTACAGTTACCTACTAAAAAGGTTCAAGCTGGCTACCCTGGAAGAGAGTAAACGATTACGTAATATTCTCCCTCTTCCCTATTCTCCTATACGTATTAGACCCCAGCGAGAGGAATCCCAGAAAATCCCCAAACTAGCACCTGTGGCCCCTCTTCATGAAAGATATAGGAGAAGTTTTGTTGCAGCATTTGCTGGGTTGTACAATAACCGATAAGTTAGTCCTTTTTAGTGTTTTTTTTTCCTTCGTGACAAGACTATAGAGTGATAGAGTGTTAATGTTATTCATCATTTTTTTATGACGAAAAGGTTAGATTCAATCAGTCAATAATTTTATTAACCCGTATAAAAATGGCACAGAACATGCCCATACGGAGTATATAAAAAACAATAGCTGCGTTCTTTGTCACGGGAGTTCTCACCGGTGGTCTCCGGTTTCTCTTATAAGCCGTTTTTGCATCCACCGGTGACTTCTCACCAGTCTTGTAACCCGTTTTTGAACTAACCAGTGTCCGGTTTTATCTCACCGGTGCGGACTAACCAGAACCTGCTCGTGAGCCCGGCTTCAGCGAGGAGTTAGCCAGTTTTCATCCACTCACAGATGAACCAAAAAAACGCGTTTTAAGGGAAGAACCGGACACTGGTGACTAAAAACCAGAGACAGCCCGGAGTGCAACGAACGCAGCTAATAAAGGAAAGAAAAAGATGCGACTAAACTAAACGAAATGACTATACAAACGCACTGTAATACGGATGGCACCTGTCTAGAGAAGAGTCAAACTCGGCACGGCGTTGGGCCACAGCCACAAATGGATCAGTAACGCCGTAAAGCTGCGTAACTTTCCGGTTACGAGCCCATGGGGGAAGGCCGAGTAGGTACTTAGCATACTTATAGAACAATTTACGAATTTCAGTTATGCTAAATAACTTCCCAGAACGAGATAGGGCTAGAATGTGGGGGATTGTGTAAGGTAAGCGTTGTAAAGTCTAGCCAAAATATGTCTACTATAACGGGTGTTAGCACTAACTAATCTGATCTTTTCTATTCCATTCTGATATTGGGATGTTTTCCATGTCTGCCGCCAGGTCGGCGCTGTGGAGCCGCTTAAATCTATGCTAAAAATGTTACCTTTGTTTAGGCAAAACAACCACAGACCGAGATGTGAAGCAGCTCTTGCGGATTCTTGTTAAAGCTTTGGAGAGCTTTTCAGATGTAACACTCATCGATGCCATAATAATGTGTCTCACAAGGCTTCAGCCGCTTCTTAGACCTGTGAGTATTCGCCGAATTTCTCACTAGGTTAGGAATATTTAGGTGAAAAATGAGTTCTGATTCGAAAGTGAAATTTCTCGTGGAACTTGACAGATCAGTGGCTATATCTCGCTTCCGTCTGACTATTAGTTGTGTTTTTGCAGATACCATGGTATCTGATACCACGGTCTAAAGTCGTTTTTGCAGTTATCGTGGTATCTGATACCACGGTCAAAAGGCGTTTTTGCAGTTGTCGTAGTATCTGATATTCAGATACCAGGGTCCGACCGTGGTAACTGATCATGGTATCTCAAAAAGTCATCTCACTTTCATCAATTTTTGTCGAATTGGCGGGAAGAAGTTTGGCACTTAAGTGATGTGACTGAATATCAGTTTTTCTTTTGGAATGACTTCGAAAAGCGCAATTTCGGCAATTTTTCTTTTTGCAGAGCAACCGTATATCAGATACCAAAACCGACTAATTGGAAATCCAGTTACCGTGGTAACAGATACCATGGTATCTGCAAAAACGCAACTATTGTAGTGGCTCCGAACTATACCCAGTAGCCCCTGTAGCATAGTTAGCTTGTAAACAAAAAATCGTGGGTTCGAATTTCGCCTGACGAGCAGTTTTGTCTTTCCAGTTCACTATTTATAATGGCCTATGACCTTTTGATGATAGTTATTAATTGTGAAATAAATTAGTCATGCACGGCTTATTCTGAGCTCATGACAAAAATCCTTTTTAAAGCTGCTACGGTACGGGTGCATGCATGCTGTTGCATGGACGAAGTTGGTAGAGTCTTTGGGTGCGTAATTGAGTCTTTGGGTGAATATGTTTGAGGATAGGTGGCTGCAAGATAGCAAAAACACTGAATGAGTAGGTCTGAATAGAAGTTGTTGGTGAAAAATTCATTAAGAAGCAATATCGCAGGAATACGTGTGAACAATAGCAAACAGGAAAACCCAACATTCTATTTAACCCATTCATTAGTTACTAGAACAAAAACAAGAGGGACCATTTACCTTAACCCTTGAATTGCACTTGCTTGTGAAAGTTAATCCTCTCGCGTTCTGGCTCAGTGATTGATGGAGAAAGCAACAACTTAATAATCCTAGACAACTTCCAAGGCTGTCCGGTCTTCGTCAACAGATTTCTGAAGTGCCTCCTCACCCTCTGCCATGCCAGTATTTTGACCTTAAAGCACAAATCTTACTAGAAATGATTGTTCCCCAACGAAATGGATCAGAAAAAAGGTTTTCGAAAATACCATTACTTTCCACCTGAAATTAGTGATTTTCCTGTTAGCTCTTGTCGATTACCTCCAGCCTTCCTGCTCCCCGACGCGGCGGCTGGGCGCAAAACGTTTGAAAACTGAACGCGCCGTGGTTAAACGTGGGAAAACTAAGCAAATAAAAGAAGTAATAAACAGATGCTTCTGAGATCCTTGTGAGTGAAAGAGTTGTCAGCGGACGTTGGAGATTCCGGCAAAAGTTTCGTTGTGTGACGGGTAAAACTCGGCAAGGCCAAAAAAGCGCTAAAAATTCATAGGCACAAAACGAGACAGTGCAGAAAGGCGGGAATTTCAGAAGGTTATAATTCTGTATGGGAGCTAGGTATATTATGAAAAGCAGAATAAGCAAGAGTGGTCCTTTAAGGTGTGGGGAGGGAATGAAATAGATGATTGGAGTACGGATTAATATGTTGTCTTTTTTGGTTTGTTTTTACTTTTGTCAATCGACTACCGGATTTTGTCAGTCGACTCACCGGGTATTTGTCAATCGACTTTGTTGTACCTGCTAGACTCTTCATATATTGTGACTTTGTACGGGAGTGTAAATTAAAACCTTGAACCTTGTTTGTAGGAGTCGCCCATCCATGCAGCTCTGTTTTGGGTAGCTACTTCGGTGCTGCAGCTAGATGACACAACTCTCTACGCATCAGGCTTGTCTCTATTGGAGCAGAATTTGCATACGCTGGACTCACAAGGCGCATTTGAAGAAAAAGTAAGGTTTTGGACAGTGTTTCAGGCACACGTTACAACTAGGTGTTAGCAAGAACAAATAATCAGATAGAACCTCCGTCTCCCTGTCTCTGTACTATGACTATGCGGAGTCGAGTATTTCCCCTATTCCGCTGTGAACGAGCGGAGGTTAGTAGCTCCGCGCGTCATCACCTTCGTTACCTCTACAATTAGCTATACCGCTGTGAAACCACCTTGAGGAAAAGTAGAAAACAAAGCTGATTGGTTCTTTTGACGCGCTCAAGAGCGGGTCAGCGCGCGAATTATGCCTCCTGCATTTTCTTTCTTGCGATGAGCAACGGCGAAGACGTAAGTAGAGTAGACGAAAAGCTACAGTAAATACCTCTAGGTGCGCTCGGTTTTGTCGGAGTATTCACAGTCGCTGCATGGTACCAAAGACAGAGGTTCTACCTGATCATTTGTTCTTAATGTGTCAAAAAGTCAAACAAGGAAATCGAATCGCAAGAATAACTTTTGAGGTTCTTGCTCAAAAAGGTTCTAACCTTGCATCAGTTTTTTCATTAACACATTCTACCCCATCCCAAAAGGTTGACCTAAAATGTGTTTCACTCTCATCTGCTACCAGCATGTTACTGAAGCTTATTCAACTTCAGCTGGCTGTACTTTTTGCCTGCCAATTGAGTAGAGTGGGGTGGCAGGCAATTCCTAACATATGGGTGCTTTAAAACCCTGATAGAACAGAAAAGGACGACTTCTCGTATAATTTGTCCTTTAACCTAAGTTGGAAAGTCATTCAAGTTTTTGCCTCGGTAGGGTAAATTAATTGCATTTATTGCATATAAACTGAATTAATTGCAATTAATTAGAGGCAAATTTTTGCCTCGATTAGGCAGGAACCTAAAAGAAACTGTCAAGTTGTCCCTTGAAAATCTGAAGAAAAATACTTAGAATCGCTTACGCTTCAATAGTTACAAATATCAAACATCTGGATCGATTAAATCTTGCAAAAATTTATAACAGTCTAGCTGTCCCCCATCTCCTTTCTTTTTGTCCCATTTGTCAGTTTTTACAGAATCTCAGAAATTATCTGTCCGCAGAGTGTATTTTCGTTTTGCGAAATTTCTTCTTAGTTATCCACCTTTGACCAGAAATAGTTATTTGATGAGTAATTTCCGCCTAATCTCGCCAACTTCTGTTGATAAACGGCTTCAGCATTTTCGTTCTTCTGTGTCAATGCTGTCTCACCCATGGTCAGCTCTATTTATTTAACCGTCTTTGTTGATATTTTTTGTATTTAGTGTTAGTGTTTCTTTTTTCTATTTATTTTGTTTGTTACTCCATCTTTAGGGCGCTTCGCCCTCCTTTTGTTGAGATGGGTTATAAATAAATTGAGTTGAATTGATACTATAGTGTGTCATGTTCATTTCAGACAATCGAGCAAGTAATCATGGCAGCCCGAGAACCTCTGGAGTGGCACTTCAAGCAGCTGGATCATGCGGTCGGCCTGAGTTTTAAAGGTTAGTGTCTGCTTATATTTCACTATTAGTTATCAAAGAAAATTAAATGAAACTCAAGAGGCCTCCCCCCCGAGCCCTCCCCCCTCCTATTTGTTACCAAGGGTAATAGATGTCAGTAAGAGTGGTTAGAGGGACTGAAACCTGTGAACTTTGGCTACAAGGCCATTGCTTTTCTGCTCAGGTATCATTTGGCTAGGAAACTTAATATCTGTAATAACAATTATGTAAGCATAGTAAACAGCCATATGTCCTTCTAAAAAGAAAGCTGAAGCAAGAAAACGCTGTCATGGGCCCTCGTTGCCATAGCTATTTTCCATGGAAATACTATATATTCTCTAAAGTGGAAACTTAACGTGGGGAGTAAGCCCTTCCCCTCCCTAATTATTACCAAAGGGTAATAATTGTCATTAAGTGTGATTAAAGGGGCTTGAACCTGCGACATTCAGCTTATATGGCCAGTGCTGCGCCGTTGAAGTATCACGGGGCCTGGGAACATAATATATATAATAGTAGCTGTATAAGCTAGCTCAGAAGAAAACTGAAGTAGAACAAAATTGTCATGGGCACTACTCGACATAGCTGCTTTCCATGTAATTACTTTATATTCATTCATTCATTCATTTATTTATTTCCCTCAAAGAATATATAATGAGGAGTATTAAAATAAATTAAAAAAACACTGTCACAAATAACTTTCATAACAATATATAACAATTGACGTACATTAAACAAAACACTGTACTTACTTAACTATTAGCTTTTATCGAAAAATGGAAACAGATTCTTCAGAGTCAGAATATTATTAGCTTTAGCTACAAAATTATCAAATTTCTGCTGAATTGCCAGGGCAGGATCTTTAACTGAAAGGGAATTAATTAGAGATGTATTTCTAGCAAATAAAGGGTATCCAAGCAAAAATTTACAATATTTAAAATAGCACACATGAACACTAGCAATCATACCACGATTAAAACCATTCACCACCACCGCTGGAAAAATAACTATTGGTAAAACAATTGACTGGTATATACGGGCCAGAATATCACGTCTAGGCTTACCCCTCAGATGGATTAAAGCTATGTGAAACCCTTTTGCCTTTTTCGAGATACGGTTTGAAAACGGAAGAACAAAACCAAAATCAGGAGCTGGAGTCTGCGAGGCAAATATTGGGATACATCTAATCATAAACGATCTTTCTTGTAGCGAGCTTTCACTTTGCTGTTGTTGGTCACCTCTTAAAGGGCTACCGCCATCCTGCTCCCACCACAGTCTCGAGGACCGCCCGAGTGCTGCAGATGCTCTTGGGGATCGTCGCCAAGACCTACAAGAGGGACAAGTTTGAAGTCAGTCCGGAAACAGTACCCTACCTCGCAGGTGAGAACATCGATTGTGACGAGTAGTATATTAGAATATTAAAGGGCCCCAAAAAAGTAAAGTAACAAGTAAGAACATCAATCTTGACCTGACCGGATTTACGTATCGTTTAAATGCAACCGCCATAAGTCAAGGATCAATCAAAAAGGGATATTATTTTCGTTGACGTCCTATGCTTCGTTGTACAAGAATATTTGGAGAATATAATGAATTTGAATTTGAATGGGACTCGTTACTTTGTTACAGCTTGGTTCTCAGGATCTTCAGTCAGTTTAATTTTTCACTTTAGGCTAGTTAATTTGAGACGTAATAGGCTTGTTAGCAGTTTTATATTTATTTTCAAGGTGGTTCTGAAAGTTCAGGTTTTCCTTCGCGATGGTCTTCGGCCTTCTATAAATGGCCTTCTATCAACCTTTTTAACTCGCATCATTAATTGTATATAGATTTGAATGTTTTGTGTTGTTTGACACGTCTTGGTTATCCAAACTAGTGTAGAATTATCTTTTGTATATAATTAGTGTTAACATGGACGGAACCACCAAATCGGCTTGATCGTTGTATCGGTTTTGAAAATAAATTGAATTGAATTGAATTGAATGAGCTGGCTGGGACATTAGTTGCGTTTTTGATCTGAATCCTCTCTCCGTTCTCGCTTCTGGATTCTCGATTCTCGTACAAATTACCGTTTTTGCTCCTCTGGCTTTTCCATTCTCGCTTTTGACAAAAACACTGATTTGGCAGCTCGTCCGTAACCCGGTATACGTGTTTATGCATATTGAACACCGGCACTCTGTTGACCAATCAGGGAGGAGAACGGAGAGAGAAGAATCGAGGATTCACGATCGGAGCAACTTCTCGGTTCTGACAAAAACGCAAGAAAAGGAGAAATGCTTTATCTGAATAGTCCAAAAACGCGAAGTAGGAGAATTGCGAGGATAATCGCAAGGAGAATTCGGATCAAAAACGCAATATTTTCTGTTCAGGTAGAATAATCACTATCCATGAACCTTTGTTTCAATCTTCCTACTTCAAAGAAATTGCGCACTTTCCAAGCCAATTTTATTTTACAAGCCTGGATCGCAGTCAATTTATACGTGTCAAGTGTCAAGAGGGAAGGAAGTCCGGTTAATTTGACTTGTATCAGAACGGTAGCCCCCCCCCCCCCCCCCTCCCGTTTAGGTGTCCAAACTAACTTCCGTTGCAGCAAGAATTACCATCAGCGCAAGATCAGAAACGGAAATAAAGACCACTAGCTTTCCTTTATAATGGTCCTGAAAATTGCTCAGTTGATTATAAATTATTATGCTTATAATAATAATAATAGATATTTCACTTGTGAATGGACCCGTGCGTGTGGAACGCGTGACACCGTCAGATCCCACTTTTTTTTCTTTTTTTTATGGCACTTGCCCTTCGTCCAAGTGCCATATAGCGATCGCAATTTCTGTCCGTCCGTCGGTCTGTCCAGGTTTTGCTAGTTTGGGCACTTCCACATAAGCTAGGACGATGAAACTTGGCAGGCATATCAGAGACCCCAAAAGGTTAAGATGGAAATAGTCACTTCACCGATCTGAGCATCGTGGGGGGAGTGGAGGGAGGGGGAATCCGGAATCTAGAGGTATTTATTACTTTTGAACAGGTGATCGGATCTTAATGAAACTTGATATTTGGAAAGACCCCGTGTTTCCGACGACCCGCTTAAAGTACGAACCGGATCCGACGACTTTGGGGGGAGCTGGAGGGGGGAGGGACCGGAAATCTTGGAAAACCCTTAGAGTGGACGGATCTGGATGAAACTTGGTGTTAGAACAAGCACAAGTCCTAGAAATGTTCTTGACATAACCGGACTGGATTCGAGCACTTTGGGGGTCGAGGGGGGGGGGCGGAATTCCAGTGATCCTGCTTGTTCGTACTTTCGGATGTGCTAGCACAATGAAACTTGGCAGGCAGATCAGGGACCTTAAATGATTAAGCTGGAAATAGTCACTTCCCCGATCCGAGCATCGTAGGGCGAGTGGAGGGAGGGGGAATCCGGAATCTTGAGGTATTTATAACTTTCGAACGGGTGATCGGATAGCAATGAAATTGTATATTTGGAGAGATCTTGTGCCTCAGACGACCCATTTAAAATCCGGACCGGATCCGGTGACTTTGGGGGGGCTGGAGGGGGAAACCGGAAATTTTGGGAAACGCTTAGAGTGAAGGGGTTGGGACGAAACTTGGTGGGAAGAACTTGGTCAAGTCCTAGATAGATCGTTGATATAACCGGTCCGGATTTGGGCACTGTGGGGGGAATTTGGGGGGGGGGGGGCGGAATTCGGTGATCCCGCGAGTTTGGTACTAGGACGATGAAATTTGGTAGGCATATCAGCGACCCGAACAGACTGCCTTGAGAATAGTTGTTTCCCCGATCCGACCATCGTGGGGGGCGTGGAGTGATGGGGAATCCGGAATCTAGTGGCATGCATAACTTTTGAACGGGAGATCGGATTTGAATGAAACTTGGCAAGTGGAAAGAGCTATCGTCTCAGATGTTCCACGTGAAGTCCGGACCGGATCCGATACTTGTGAGGGGAGTTGGAGGGGCCACCGGAAATCTCGTGAAACGCTTGGAGTCGAGGGATTGGGATAGAATTTGGTAAGAAAAACAAGCATAAGCCCTGTAGACACGTTCTTGATAGAACCAGATAACCGGGGGTTTTTTGGGGGGAGTTGGAGGAGGTTTCCCGGAATTGCAGTGATCGCGAGTTATGATGAGTCATATGCCCTAGATGACATATTTTAGGGTTCGGACCGAATCCGAGCACAGTGCTCGAGCAATTTCCCGAAAAATGCTCAGATTCGAGTGAAACTTGATAGGCGGTAGGAGAAGATGCTTTAGATGGTTAATGTATGTGTCCGAACCAGATTCGGCCGTGGCAGGGGGAGTTGGAGGGGGGGGGGGCTACCGGAAATAGTGTGGCACGTTTAGGAATCAAAGGAGTGGATTTAAACTTAAAAGGTAGAAAATTAGTATGCCCTAGATGATCCGACGCAATGCCAGAAATACTCAGACTCGAGTGAAACTAGATATCCTATTTCTAGGTATTTGTGAAATTCTCATCTACTTTCTTGCATCACCTACTCGTAACAAGTGACATATGAGCTCGTAGCTCTTGTTTTATCAGTCAATCAAGTTTATTATCCGAATAGCTTACAGCTAGAAGTGGAATACAATATTTACGAAATACACAGACCCGAAACAAATTAACTAATACACTTACAAGATATGACCAGAAATAAATGATGGGATGAAACTACGTAAAAATGAATGAATGAATGAATATGTTTATTACCCATCTTTACATAAAATGTCACTGATGGAGTATAAAAAAAAAGAAATAAAGAAAGTGGAGCAATGAACAACACGAAAGATACAATTTTAACTTGGTAATACATAATTCGAAACAGAGAGAAAAATACACTGTACACACTTATATATAATTGCTGGATAGTGGCTGTTTAGAGGGTCGAGAGATTCCAGAAATTGAGCACGACAAAATTGGGCAGAAGAATTAGCAGGATATGGAGAAAACTCACTTGGGTTTTGGGGTTTGGTTTCTCACTTTGCTTTCTCACTACCAAAATATATAATAAGCGGGTTTGCTTAGATAGGAAAGTTTTTAAAAGAGCTCTAAAAAGATTTATGTTATCTAGCAATTATATTTCTTCCGTCTGATTTAATTGATTGATTCATTTTCGTTTCTGCTCGGAGGAAGATCTGACCCATGTCGCAAACCTTTTTTACTTTTCATTTTTTCTTTAGACATATGTCTGTTGTCGTAAATTCTCGTGTTGTCCTTACATTTTAGTGTTGACGTGTGATAGTTGTTTATTTGTTTTTTCTTTACAATGCCTTAGGCTAGAATTGTATTAATAATTTTACGAACCCATCAGAATTAGTGAAGCGTCGTTTTATATGCCACTGGCATGTCTGATGCTTTTGAGAAACTCCAGGTTTATTCATACTTGCTATTAAAATTGTACCTTACCTTACCTTATCTTGCTTGCGTCATTAATTTCGTAGAGCGAGCTTGTATCTTCTGCGTGCCTGAATTGTAGGTTCTAACTCCCCATGGGGTTGTGTCAGCCGCAGTGCATACTGCATGGCTTCAGTGTGAAATGTCTATCCGAGAAAGGATAAAAGTTTACTGCAATATTTGCTACTGAGATTAATCTTACCTATAATGAGATAAGATTAATCCGATTTAGAGATTTTTGATTGAAATTGAATTAGAGATTTTTCCGAATTATAGATTTCTGTAAGATTTTGTTTACAGTGTTCAGGCTGTCCACCACCTTTGTCTTTTCTTTTTCAGCTCTCGTCTCAAACTCAGAAGAAGTGCGGAGTCGCTGTCACGCTCACCCCATCTCGCGAAATACCGACCACTCTCAGAGCGACAGCGTTCACGAGATGGTCATTCCAGACCGCCCCCTACCCCAGATGCTACACCAACCCCTGTACCCAGTTTTGAGCCAAAGTCCCAGTCACACGCCCTCTGGACAGCAGGCGTCACCTACTCATTCGACAGCTTCCACAGTGGCCATAATGGGTATGTAGATCGTATACCCCATACCCAACCACCCGCTTTGGGTATAAAGACCCAAGAAGTCTAATGTTTGGTGATACAAGACGGAGTAGTCAGATGACTTATATTTCGCTAATGTTTGGCCCTTCTTAGCTTCATCTCAGACCGTATCTAAAAATATGAAGTTGCAATAAAAGAGTCGAAGTTCTTAGCAACTAGAAATCTCAAGTTTGAGAGAGTTGAGTTGCTTGTTAAGAAATATTTTGGCGGGGGATACGGTAAAGGTAAAGGTACTGCCAAAGTTCGTCGGATTAGTTATGTCATTCCAAGCGGCTTTCCCGCATGCAAGATTGTTTATTTCGCGATCGGACGCGGGGATCGCATCGGCGGAACGGCAAAATAATTCATTCCTCGACCTCAATAAAGAGCTCAAGTTAGAACTTGAATTCTGGAGATTTGTTGAAGATGCACCTCTTATGAATTGCTGGAGTTAAAAGTTAGTATATACTGGGATCTCATTGCGGATGAATGAATGGCTGTTACTACCAATAACAACAACAAACAGCACGATGGACAATGGAGTGCTACCGAGAAAAATAGCACATAACACATCAAGGTAGATGGTCTTTCAAAACAGAGTGGTGGACTTTCGGAACGCCCTCCCATCTGAATTAGTTTTGAGTGACTCTGTCAACGCCTTCAAACACTCCCTCGACAACAACCTGTACGCTGAAAAAATGTATGACGAAATGTGTTTTAGACGTATAGCCAGTGGCCTATTTTTTGCATTATATTATTGGGATTATTATTATTAACATGCATCGAACTTGCGCTCAGAACTGAATGATTTTCCACGGTTGGGGGGAAGGCTGGTCAGTCAGACAATTGAGCTTGCGAATCACTTGCGGATAAATAGATTTAGATCATTTCTTTTTTACATTCGTGTTTGCACTGCAGTGCTTCCGAGAAATACGGCAGCGCTTCTCGAGAATCTGTGCTTTTCTGCAAGGTGCTGCTTCAACCAAGAAGAAATCGTAAAGGCAGTGAATCCAAAAACGCATCTTGTGCGGAAGCAAAGAAGTGCTGCAGCAGCGATGCGGCAGCACTATTTCAACAAAAACGAGGCTACTACAGAGGGTGAAACTGACCGCATGCAGTTCCTTCTGCGAGGTCATGTTTGTGGAATTCCTTCTGCAAGGTCATCTTTCAAAGTGCAAAAGTTCTATAAAAAGACAGTAGAGACTTTGTTGAGTCTGGCTGAACCTCAAAAGTATAGCTCCACTTCCCCCCCCCCCCCCGCGCTACCATTGAGAGGCGTGGGTAGATAGGTATTAACAAACCTCCTCCTTGCAGGTGGTGGATGGACTCAGGGCGCCTCTGCTGCCAGCTCTGCCTCTCTCGTCTCATTGGCTAAAGAGGGTTGCTCCGCCCCCATGACTCCTTCAGCCAATCGGAGACAAAAATCCTGGGATATGCTCGACCAGAGTGCTCTTGTCCAGGCAAAACTGCAAAAGCAAACCCCGGTTCAGCAGGTATGATTTATTTCATTTTTGGGTATTCAGTTGTTTTTGCAGCCCGCTTTTAGACACTCTACCCGGTGCTATGGCACAGTTTTGTATTTTAGACCGTAGCTCGCTCGTAGTCCGTGGAAGTATATTGGTGTTATACCAGTTCAGCGCTACAGTCGGGTTAATCTATGTTTGTCCCGTCTCGCCTCATGCTCAGCCTCTATCACATTGAGATGGGAGATTCGGTCCATCACTTAAAGGACCTGTCTTACCTATAATACCAGTATAACCTACTTCCATAATCACTCCATATATTTCTAAACCCGGAGACCCCAATTTCGTAGGGTACATTCTAACCCCTCTAACAAAACCACGCGGATTTTCTCACACGCCGTGTTTTGATACCTTCGATGTGTATCATACGGTCGACGGTTGTCTACGAGAAGTTTTTCCAAAAAAAAAAACGGTCATGTAAATTGTTTCCCTGTACAGCCTAGTTTTAAAGTATTCAAATACAAGTGGAAGAGTAAATAGTGCTAGGGGTCCTTTAATGAAAAAAAGCTTTCACTTTTTTAATTGAAGGAGAATGCGAAACTCATTGCCAGGAAAGTTCGAACCTTTTTTTTGCTGAAAGAATGTAATCAGACACATCCTAGCAAAACTTTTGGTTACGGTTAAACTGTAAAGAAAAATCTTGCATTATTTGCCACTGGGATTAATCTTGTCTCTTCTAAGATAAGATTATCTCTAATTCGGATTAATCTTATCCCAGTAGAGATAAGGTTAATCCCAGTAACAAATACTGCAGTTAACTTTAATCCTTATTCGGAGAAACTTTTGCAGTGTATACAGAAGTTATTGTAAAGACGTTGTTCTAAGTTGTGGACTCCAACTCCACTGAGCTATGGGTACTGACACTTATCCCAGTATGGGATGGGCTACCCATCTTTTGAATTCAAGCTGTACGCCTAATCCCTGAGAAACGTTTTTTTCAGTCCCACAATATTCATTCATTCATTCATTTATTTATTTCCCTCAAAGAATATACAATGAGGAGTACTAAAATAAATTAAAAAAAAAACAATGTCACAAATAACTTTCGTAACAATAAATAACAATTGACGTACATTAAACAAAACACTGTACTTACTTAACTATTAGCTTTTATCGAAAAACGGAAACAGATTCTTCAGAGTCAGAATATTATTAGCTTTTAGCTACAAAATTATCAAATTATCAATGGCCGCTGGTCCGCAAGATCTAAATTTTGCAAAAAAAAAATACTTACTTACAGTAGATGTATGCTTATGTGAACGTCTGCTAACAATGAACGATCGCCGAAGAAAAAACTAAAACCAAACCAGGCATTATTTACTATGAATACTTGTAATGCCACCCACGCTTTTGTCACTTTTTGAATATTTTGTGAAATCACGGCTGAAAATGACTCAGCTGACACCTGGTATGCCTTTTATGATTTAAAAAGTTGGCACGAGGAACGCACCTTCAACGGAGAAGATGGCGGTCCGAACGTGCAGCTGCCTTCAAAAGAAGGACCTTTTCAGTAAATTCAAAATCAAAGAAATTTTATTGAATTTCTACTACAAATTTGTTATTTTTCCTTTCAATTTGACTTTTTTGTATGAAAGTAACAAAGCTAAGGTAGAGGAACAGTTGAAAAAGTGTTCAAATAAGCACACCTCTACTGTACTTAAAATACAACTAACAAGAAATCTTCTGTTCAGTCACGCTCGGGTCAACCGTCGAATGCAAATGCAAAGACAAAGCGAGGTCAATCCAAAACACACCTAGTTAGGCTGCCAGACAGAGATATTCGTAGTATTTTTTTAATATTTATCCATATAGGCCTGCTCCTTGTTCACGGAAGCAGGACTGTTAGCTCATGTAAATATTTTCTAAGCCCCATAAAGATAATATTTATATTTTCTTACTGCAACTAATGGACCGGAAGAAGAAAAAAATGCTAAAAAAAAATTTCGTTAAAGAATAAAAATTACGGATTCTGGGGGATGCTTCGGTAATCTGCGAAAGATTGCTTTACAGAAATGGGTGCGGTTACTAAATTGTATTAACAAAAAAAGTGGCTGACGGAGTCTGCCCATAGTGCTCGTGTCTTAATGTATTTCTTGACCTGCGTTCATTGATCCGTGGTCATCTTAGGCTGGGATGAAGAAGGAGATAGGCTATATGCTTGACAAACCAAATGTATTTTATGCTCATTTAGGTTTGTAACAAATGGCGGAGCTTGGACTTAGAAGTGCAAAGCGCGGCTCTATTTAGGACTCGACGCTCAAGCTCTATGCCTACCCCACGCCACCCCGTTAGACCCAGCTGCCTACCCGGCCTCATGGGTATCAAAGTATGTCTGACTGTGAAGACTTGAGTGTATGCCTATAACTCCTGTATCAACCGACTGGATTTAACGGATGGGACACACTGTAAAAAGTCTCTCCTTTATCGGACTTTACTAGTTGTGTGTCACCGGTTTCGGACATTTTCATTCCTAATTCGGATAATTAAAATCTGAATTCGGAGAGTTATGATCTGATGCAGGATTAAAACGCTAGAATGCAAAATACTACAGGGTACACTGTAAAGAAAAAATCTTGCAGTATTTGTTTCTGGGATTATTCTTGCTTTATTGAGATAAGATTACCCCTAATTCGGACTAATCCTATCCCAGTAGAGATAAGATTAATCCCAGTAGCAAATACTGCATCCTTATTCGGGGAAACTTTGTACAGTGTATACTGCAGTATTTTGCATCCTAGCATTTTTATCTTGCATCGGGTTATAACCCTCCGAATTCGGATTTTAATTCTCCGAATTAGGAACAAAAATGTCCGAAATCGGCGACGCACAACTACTAAAGTCAGATAAAGGAAAGACTTTTTACAGTGAAGTCAGGGAATTTGTACAACGTGAAAAGGAAATGTAGCGCGCTGTTACTTCTTCTGTGACGAACTCCTGTCCGTTCCTAGCCTTAGTCGAGCTTGATGAGTGTTTCTAACGTTAGAACTAGTGCACTTCTGACTGGTTTTCTTCCAAATATTTATTTTCCAAGCTCAAATGCCGTATATGGATATAATAATAATAATAATTTACTTTTAACCCACAAATCGTACAAGACAAACACAGTGGAGTACAAAAGAAAGTAGGAAAACATAATTAGACAAAACACAACAGATACAAACAAAATCTATATAATACCGTTTCTGGATATAATAATAATAATAATTTACTTTTAACCCAGAAATCGTACAAGACAAAAACAGCGGAGTACAAAAGAAAGTAGGAAAACATAATTAGAGAAAACACAACAGTTACAAACAAAATCTACAAATCAACAGTCATACATACAAAGCCCACGAGAGGGCGACAGACGCGCGTACATCGTTTCGGACAATTTTCTGTGGAGAACAGCCAAGTTCTCAGTAATATTCGGTAGCGAGTACTTACTAATAATTTTAGAATTCTTTGCTAAGGAGGGAGAAAAAGAAGAAATTTACAAAAATGATCGCATAGCTTTCGCTACAAAATCCCGTTGTCCACTTCCCTACCTTGAATCTAAAAAAAAAAAATTGTTTACTGACAGCTATTGCCCTAGTTCTTTTTTTCTGAGAGAAGAATAGTTTCTGTAACGAATTATTATATTTTCGTTCTCGTCGGGTTGAAAACTTGAAACAGGATTGTAAATTTTTTGGGTTAAAAGTCGAATCAGTTGACCGTTTTGATTTAACATAAGATAGCAAAGCGCTTTGACCGGTGATCATCACTGGTTTTCTGAAATCCTGGACATTGTCTTAGGGTCTTGAAGGCTATAAAAAAAAAGAAAAAAGAAAGGTAGTGAAGAGATAGCGAGACAAATTTAATATATAAAGGAATTTTACACAAAAAAATTCAATATCATAACAGACCGGCCACGTGAAAATCTATACAGATTTGTTTGTGGTAGGACTCAATAGTTTAACCACTTAGCATATTACATCGGGAACAAAAAAGAAAAGGGAAAAAAATAAAGGCAATACTATACATAAACAACTATATATACAAAAAAAAATATATTGTGTGTGAAAACCAGTCAGATCTTCCCTTTATCCTTCCATGCACACTCCTAATATCGCATGCACGCGTGCCTCTCTTTCACATTTTCAGCATTTTTTGCATGACCTTCTTTTCTTCAGCGTGCTGTTTTTAAAACGCAGCGATCTTTCTCCGTTCCAACCGGCCGAGAGCCAAGGACGCTCGAACGAGGGGAGAACGACGGAAAGGCAAGTCTCTTACTCGTTATTAGACACCTGGTGATGGAAATTGGAACGATGGAGCAGTGTGAACAAGTCGAGTTGGAAGCCACTTATCAATCAATCAATTTATTTATTCAAATGATGTATACAACGTATAGTTGTATACATCAAACAGACCTGTAATCAAAATTCTTTCCCTCCCCGACGTTGGACCTGAATATTGACAGCCTGACGAGGACCCTTGCCAAGAAGGGCCGACATATCGCTGATGAAGCATCGTAGCTGACGTATCCGTTGTGTACATTATTTGAATAAATGTCTCAAAGTCAGCTTGGGCTCAAGGAATATTTATCCACAATTTATTTAATTCGTGATATTACAGATCAAATATTAAAATTACACTAAAACAGGACTATTCTTTACTAAAAATATACAATCATTTCATCTATTTGGTGGCTTGGGGCAATAGGACGGTCGACGGAAAAGGCGATAGAAATGGCCGGAACGGCATTCTGCATTCTCGCGAATTGCCTTTAAAAGTGGATTTTGGGAGATGATTGGCCACACTTTCGACTGTTAGCGGCATCTGAGATTTTGAGTGCTGACGTTACAAAAAAAAACATTTGAGGGGATTAATTTCTGTTTGCATTCGTTCCCATGGTAAAGTCGACATCAGAATTTAAAGCACAAGTCACAGTAGGTAGCCTGCAGTTTCTTTTATCCTTTAAAACTCTACCGTTTCTTTTTCTAAAGTTAAACCTGTCTGACGGTTTATAGGGTATTGACTAAACTTTAGCGGATTATCTACGGTCCGTGACGTTTTCATGACGTCATGAAAGAAATAGGCAAATTCGATTAAATTAATGTTGCAGAATATATATTTGTATCTGATAGATAGAGCTGAACGGCCAGCGAGTCGCCGGACGTGCTTACACTTGAAAACCGTTCTAGAGACAATCAGTTCCGTTAGTAGATGAACATATAGGCTTTGTGTGCGACGTCACGACCCGTAAATAATCGGCTAAAGTTTAGTCAGCACCGTTTATAGCCGTACATGGCCGTTGGCTTTCCAGTTTCCAGTTCAGTTTATATTTCGAAACCGATACCACGGTCAGAGCCGATTTTGTGGTTATCCCTGGTTATGTCATTAATTCATAACATACTAGTACTAGTTTGAAAATATCAACTTTCGTAAGAATCGCAGGAAAGCGTGCATAAGCAGGAGCCTGACCTGCCTCAGAAAGCGCCAAGCATGGAAGTAGAAAAATCTCTGTAGCTCCGTTAAAGTTCGACCGAATTGGGCTGAGATCCGACAGTTAGTCTGGTTACGCATCACTTATTCACTTAAGTAAGTTTGAAAACCCGATAAAAATGCGTTACTTCGTTTGTCCGGCAATTAAATATCTCTCTGATCACTATTGAGTAACACTAGTCAACAGTTGAGTAATGCCAGATTAACTGTTGAGTGAAAATTAATTTAAAATCGCTGAATCCCCAAAGTTTTAGTTGGAGTTTCACGAAAGTGGAGAAGCTAATAAACTCGAAAAAGTGCGTTACTTCGTTAGTCCGCTATGAATTAATCTTTCGGATTTGTGGTACCTCTGTGTGCTTGTCCCTCTACGATTGAAATATTTACCAACTACAAAGGTAAGCCATTGCCGAAAACTAAAATAAAAAATGTCCGATTCTTTGCAAGACAGATCTCAATATGATTTTCCTACTTTGTAGAAGCGTGTCTTTTCCGAGCTTCACCTTTTTCACACTCGAAATGCAAGCCTTTGTTGAAATTCAAAATCTCCTTGTCTGGATGAATGTATGGTTGTCCTGCAAGCAGCGCACACTCTGAATGTTATTACTAGAGCCCCGGGTGAAAAATACAAAATCCCTTAGATGAGAATATATAAGTGTATTCAAATATCAGATGTATAGATAAGCTGCCTTTTCAGTTAAACTTTAAGCTTGTCCAACCAAAACCTAGGAAGTTCGAAATCTACGGAATGACGGTCGGATTCAAGCGAGCTGTGATTAAATGTGTTTACCGTCCAGATGCGACCTATTAAGACAGATCAAAGCTCAAGTTTTTTTTCTCAAGCGATTAACTTAATCACAATATCGGATTTTCGCGATGATTTGGAAAGAGCAAGTCTGAATTCCAGTGGATTTTTTTGAAATTTTGACACTTGGAATCCAACGGGAAAAGCAAAAGAATTGCATCCGGCAGAACCCTGGTTTGGCCATGTTTGTTTCAGTCTTTCCGACTGCTTTTGCATCGTAGAGGTTCCCGGGAGAGGGTGGGCCTATCGTTCCTATGTCTCACCACATGGAAGTAGTATCGCACTTTTTTTTTAATACCCGGAAAAAACGGATCAATTTGTACTTATTAGCAGGCAGTCTGTCCTCTGTGAACGTGAACTACCCGTTACGCCCGAGCCTGACTAGCATCGCGAACGATCATAAGCTGTGTTTTTGCAGATACAATGGTATCTGTTACCACGGTAACTGGATCTGCAATTAGCCGTTTTTGCAGTTACCGTGGTATCTGACACACGGCTGCTGTGCAAAAACGACAGTTGCCGGATTTGAGCATTTAGATACCATCCAAAAAGAAATACAGATATCCACTTACATTTAGAGTGACATAACTTCTTTCCCACCAGTTCGACAGAAAACTAGACTCCTTGAGATGAATTTTTCAGAAACCACGATCAGTTATCACGGTCCGACCATGGTATCTGGATAACAGATACCGCGATAACTGGCCAGATACCACGATAACTGCAAAACCCCTATTTACCATGGTATCAGATACCGCGGTAACTGCGAAAACGACTTTAGACCGTGGTATCAGATACCATGGTGTCTGCAAAAACGCAACTATAGTGTCTCACCGAATGCGGTGAAATTGATGCGGGCTGAACAAAAGTTGGATGAACCACCAAATTCGATAAAGAATGCTAACCAATAAACACGTTAAATCCACCAATTTAGAACTTTTGGGACAAAAGATTTTATAAAACGTTCATTACTAGGCTGTATGTAATGCATTCATTCTCTGACAATTTGACTTGGTTTGACAGCAAACTCGCGAATGCAACTGTGAAACAAAAATTTGGATGGTGCTTAGTATCGAGAAGGAACTTAATGGAATGGTTTCAGGTTTCATATCGACTTTAAAGATTGACCTCTAAACGCCATTGATTTTACAGGGCGATGTGTCTCCGACAGGACAGCCTGGCGATCTTTCTGTCCAAGAACGGGACCGCTCTACACGGGTGTCAGTTAGCAACGAGAACAACGTCCTGCTAGACCCTGAAGTCCTGACTGACTGCCCTACTCAAGCTTTAGTACTAACTGTACTTGCAACTTTGGTTAAGTACACAACGGATGATAACGAGATGCGAGTGCTTTACGATTACCTGGCGGAAGGATCAGTGATATTTCCCAAGGTCTTCCCCATTATGTAAGTATCATCACCTTCTTCAGATGTTTGGCCGTGTATGGGATAGGAAATACCGCCGTAACGTGGCATGTATAAGTTTCTCCTTCCGTTCAAGTATAGGCTACTTATAAATTTTTCAGGCTGGGAATGAACTTCGCACTAGATTCCATACCTTGACTTCCAATTGCAGGCATATATCTCATTACCTTGATGGAATACACACACTCCCTTCCTCAGTAAAAAATTTAAAAATCCTCAGTCATTTATTGTATCAACACATTTTAACATGAAATCCTTATTCCTTTTTTAAAGGACCCCTCTTGCTTATTCTGCTTTTTGTAACATACTTAGCTTCCTTATGGAATTATAAGCTTTTGAAATCCCCCTTTCTCCATTGTTTCGTTCGTTTTGTGCCGACGTATTTTTAGTTACCTACTAGTCACTACTAGTACAACCTACTAGTCGGCTTGTCCGTGTTGTGGCTTTCTTAAATATAATTGATTTGAGTTCCTTTTCGGCCGCTCCGAGTTTTGCCCGTTACACAACGCAAAGTTTGCCAGAATCTTCAACGTCCGCTGACAACTCTTTCACACACAAGGATATGAGAATCTTCTGCTTTTGACTAATTGTATTTGCTTGGTTTTCGTACTTTTATCCACGGCGCGTTCAGTTTTCAAATGTTTTTGCGTACAGCCGCCGCGTCGTAGAGCAGGAAGGCTGTGGGGAGTCGTCAAGCGCAAACAAGAAAATCGCTGAATTCAGATGGAAAGTAATGGAATTTTCGAGAAAGTTTTTTTTCTGATCCATTTCATAGTGAAAAGATCATTTCTAGTAGGAGTTATGCTTTAACAAAAATAACACAATTGACTCAGACTATATGTATAGTTAGAGCAAGTTGAATAGGTCAACACACGCGGAATAAAACTTCTCAGGGAACGAGTTGTTACGTGTTCAGTGTGTCGTCGCGTCTCCTAGGGGTAGGGGTTCGGCCATTTCCCCCCCTTCTTTTAACTAATAAGGCCCCTGGTTGCAAGGTGGAGAGTAATGTTTCTGGGTAATTAAAATGGCCCAGGTGGGGAGAGACTTAGAAGCCTCGCAATGTAATAAATTCATTCATTCAGTCAAATTCTAGCGAAGTTCATCTGGAAAGTAGCAAAAAATCGATAAGACTATGTGTAAAATATTTTCATATTTTAATAACATTTAAGTGTAATATTTTGGTTATGATGTGTTTGGATTTGCTTTTCCTTTCTTCTTGTTTAGTGTATTTGCTATGTTGTTGTTATGGCATGTCGCATCATTGAGCGTGTTCCACCCTTCTAACAATAGTAACTATTAGTTACTATTTCCGTTCCAACCTTACGAAAAGTTACTACGTTGGCCATTCCAGCCTTTTCGAAATAGTAACTATTTGCTTACCATGCTCGGGAGCGTAGTAATCGTGGTAACTGCAGATCTCTGTAACGTGTTTGCCTGGATTACCCCGTCGAATGGTTTTTACCAAAATTTAAAAATGCGTTCCAGCCTTGATGGCAAGAAGCCAAAATTCAATGTAATAAATTCATTCATTCAGTCAAATTCTATCGAAGTTCATCTGGAAAGTAGCAAAAAATCGATAAGACTTTGTGTAAAATATTTTCATATTTTAAAAACATTTAAGTGTAATATTTTGGTTATGATGAGTTTGGATTTGCTTTTTCTTTCTTCTTTTTTAGTGTATTTGCTATGTTGTTGTTATGGCATGTCGCATCATTGAGCGTGTTCCACCCTTCTAACAATAGTAACTATTAGTTACTATTTCCGTTCCAACCTTACGAAAAGTTACTACGTTGGCCATTCCAGCCTTTTCGAAATAGTAACTATTTGCTTACCATGCTCGAGAGCGTAGTAATCGTGGTAACTGCAGATCTCTGTAACGTGTTTGCCTGGATTACCCCGTCGAATGGTTTTTACCAAAATTCAAAAATGCGTTCCAGCCTTGATGGCAAGAAGCCAAAATTCGTGCCGTCATGCGTATTAACTGCGGTAAGTAGGGTGGAACACGCTCATTGTCGTCGTATCCTGTAGGGACGCGCGTTCTAGGTCACGACCAAAGGGCGGAAATTCATCATGCCTATATACTTTATAACGGGGTTTCTTCTGATGTTATAAGCCGTTATTCTTCATCAATCAATCATTTATTTCCAAATATCTCTTAAAAGTGATAACGTAGGAATACAAGAACAAGGTGTAATACACTTGCAAATTAATACACTTACGAATATATTTATATACAATTAGAAGTCAATCGATCAAGTAGTCGAATTGTAGTTTTTCACGAAGTACGGTACAAAGGACTAGACTCCACATTCTCCCTGAAGAGGCAGCTGGTGGTATTTCTAGCAGCTGATGTCCGATTTTTTTCGAAGATCGCGTTTTTGGCTCGTGATTTGGGCTCTGGAAGTCTGGTAGAATTCCTCTGTGGTGCTCGGAACACAATCTAATAGGTAGCGTTATTGAGGCTTATGGTCGAACACACTGTTCTTTTCCCAGAGAGATAACGGGACATAGCTCTTAATTGGCAGAAGTATAACGTAACACTAAATACAAAATGTAAAACGACAACCCAAGACCCGGAAACCCTGATTTTCCAGCTATAGTCGGCCGACTTCGTTAATTGTGCTTTCGTTTACAGACACAGCCTACTGGATGGCAGGATAAACAACGTACTGTCACTCTGCCACGATCCAGCCATTTTGGCCTCAGTACATAGCATCATCCGGAATATGGTTGCCTGCGAAGATGCGAACCAGCAGCAGTTGCATTACCTTCAGAGCTGTGGCTTCGGGGGTCTCTGGCGGTTCGCTGGCCCCTTCACCAAGGTATGAGCTAGCATTTAGTAAAATGGCCACTACTTACAACATCACTGACCCACTTACAGCAGTTGGACAACTTATACAGAAGTACAACAATAACATTAAGCATCAATGGGAGAGCATTCTTCAACAAAAGGATAGTTTTTATGGCACTTGCCCTTCGGCCAAGTTTCATATAGCGATCGCAATTTCTGTCCGTCCGTCGGTCTGCCCAGGTTTTGCTAGTTCGGGCCCTTCCACATAAGCTAGGAGGATTAAACTTGGCAGGCATATCAGGCACCCCAAAAGAATAAGTTGGAAATAGTCAACTCCCCGATCCGAGCATCGTGGGGGGAGCGGGGGATGGGGAACCCGAAATCTTGAGGTATTTATGACTTTTGAACGGGTGATCGGACCTTAATGAAACTTGATATTTAGAAAGACCCCGTGTCTCAGAAGACCCATCTCAAATCCGGACCGGATCTGGTGACGTTGGGGGTAGCTGGAAGGGGGAGCCGGAAATCTTGGAAAACGTTCAGAGTGGAGGGATCGCGATCAAACTTGATGGGAAGAACAAGCACAAGTCCTAAATATATCGTTGACATAACCAGACCAGATTCGGGCGCTCTGGGGGAGTTTGGGGGGGGGGGGGGCGGAATCTGGTGATCCCGCGAGTTCGGTATTTCCTGATGTGCTAGGACGATGAAACTTGGGAGGCGTATCAGGGTCCCAAACACGCTGACTCGAGAATAGTCGTTTCCCTGACCCAGCCATCATGGGGGGAGTGGAGGGATGGGGAGCCCGGATTCAGTGGCATGCATAACTTTTGAACGGGTTATCGGAAATGAATGAAACTTGGCAAGTGGAAAAGAGCTACCGTCTCAGATGTTCCATGTCAAGCTCTGATCGGATCCGACGCTTGTGGGGGGGATTGGAGTTGGGCATGGAAATCTCGTGAAACGCTTAGAGTCGAGGGATTGGGATGGATCTTGGTGGGAAGAACAAGCATTAGCTCGATGAAACTTTGAAGGCGTATTAGTTACCTAAGGACCAGGCATAATGCCCTAGGAAAACTTGTTTCCCTGGATCCGACCATCTTTGGGGAGTTGAGGGAAGGGGAATCCGGACATCACTGGTTTCCGTATGCTTAGAACAAGTGGTCCGATTCAAGTTAAACTTTATGGGTGATAAGAACGGATCACCTAGACAAGCAAAACATGCGTCCGAATCACATGTGGCTACGGTGGGGAGAGTTGGGAGGGGGGGGGGGACTTTTAGACATTTTCAACAAACAAACGGATGGACAGAAAAGGATGCAAGTTGGACAGTGCCGAATTTATGCGGTATTATTGTTATTTGGCGTCTGGATCGGATCCGGTCAGGGTATAGGGCAGGGGGGGGGGGGGTGAAGCGGGAATTGGAAATTTGCAGATAGGCTATGCTCCGATTCCAGTCAAACTTGACGGGAATTGGACATGTCAGATGTGCGACTTTTATGTTTCTGAGGGAATTGGACTTGTCAGATGTGCGACTTTTATGTTTCTGAGTCGTATTCAGCCACAGCGGGGGGACTGGAAGGGGGGTTCTGGAATTGATGTGGCTCGCATAGGAGTGAAACAAGTGGAGCGATTCGATGAAACTTGGAATGTAGAGAGATCACATGCCCTAGATGACATATTTTAGGGTTCGAACTGGATTCAGTCACGGCGGGGGAGGAGGGAGAGTTACCGGAAGTTCGCAAAAAACGCTCAGATTTAAGTGAAACTTTATAGGCGGTAAGAGAAAATGCTTCAGTTGATCGATTTAGGAGTCCGAAGTCCGAACCAGATTCGGTCGTGGCAAGGGGAGTTGCAGGGGGGTACCGGAAACCGTGTGGCTTGTCTAGGGACCAAACGAGTGGATCTACTTGGTTGAAACTTGGAAGGTAAAAAAATCATTTGCCCTAGATGATCTGAGGCGCTGCCGGTAATGCTGAGACTTGAGTGAAATTAGATATGCTATTTCTAGGTCCGAATCGCATTTTTGGATTGCAGGGTAATTTGTGACGTTCTCATCTTCTTTCGTGTACCACCTACTCTTATCAAGTGCCATATGAGCTCTTAGCTCTTGTTTAGATAGGATAATGTTGCCGTAGTCTCGTCTCCTCTTGTTATAATGTTTCCTTCTTCTTTTCTTTCTTTATTCCTACACCATCTGTGCCATGTGCTTTTTGATGGGTGAAAAATAAAATTATTAATTATTATTATTATTTAAAACCATAAATAGAGTAGTACACCTGCCAAATCACTTCCTGCTCACACCAAAGGCTTACTATCGCCGAGGGAACGTTGAATCCTGGGGAATAAAGGGGACTGAAATAGAGGTAGTCACTTCCTTGGGACTTCCCGGACGGGGAATCTGACGGTGGGACGAACTGGCGGTGATCCCCATCGAATCTGAAAATGAGTCTCTTTTTGATGATGATATTTGACGGTGCAAAACGGATAAGTCAGCTATATTTTATTAGAGCTATATTTCGGCCCTTCTTGGCAAGGGTCCTCTTTAGGCTCAAGCTAGAAAATGAACTTGTTTTTGATGATAGTGATGATATCGGCGCGAGTGACATCCTAGGGCAAGAAAATACGTGGGCATTCCTCCATAGGCGTCCTCAGGGAACGACGGGAGTAAGCTCTGGCAAAAGTTTAAATGTATTTCATCTGCCCGTGCCAAGAGCATGGCTGCCCTTTGGGCGTTAGTTGTCGACCGGGCAGTCCAAGGCTCTTGAGAAAGTCCAGTAACTGCTTGTAATTTTTCTAGAGCTCCCTGTTCTAGGCTTTAGAGGACCTGTCTTACTTATAATACTAACGCAACCTACTTCAATGATTCACTCCATATATTTCTGAACCCGGAGAACCCAATTTCGTACGGTACATTCTAACCCCTCTAACAAAACCACGCTGATTTTCTCACTTGCCGTGTTTTGCTACCTTCGATGTGTATCACGCTGTCGGCGGTTGTCTGCGAGAAGTTTTTCCATAAAAAACAAACGGTTATGTAAATTGTTTCCCTGTTTTCGCTATAAGTCAACGAGTCTCGGAAAAGGCTTAAACAGCCAAAACCGTGGGTTATTTTTGAAAAGCACAGCCTAGTTATTAAAGTATTCAAATATTTTAAAATACTGTAAGTTGAAGAGTAAATAGTGCGAGGGGTCCTTTAAGAGTATGTTGAGCTAGAACCTCTTCCGAATCGCGGTTAGAACTGTTTTTACATTTTGGATATAAGGTACTGGAAGCTCAAATAAATCTCGACATGCTCTCGCCAACTTATGCCCCCATCAAATAAAGACTAGTTGGGATGGCTGCTTCTGCCTCGACAGAACTTCAACTTCAGCCACCGCCAGTTGTTCATAAGCGGTACGAGAAGAGAATCGATTCATATAAATAAGGGACGATTTATTCATCTCTTAACTCTAGATTTATCTGCATAACCGTTTTAAAGCTCGGTCGACTACTCCGTCGATTCACCAAGTGCCTTGGCGATCGTTTGAACTCGGCAACAGCTGCGTCCTAACGCCTTATTAATCAGCCGTCGCTGACAAAATAGGCATTTACAAGTTGACAAAATTCGGTGGAATGGAACAAAAGATCCAGACCTTTTTCCATCGCAAGCCGAGAAAACTGGCATTTTTTGTACCAGGGAAGGTTGAGCTGCGCTTCCGTACAAACTGAGGGGTCTTTCGGCTGTCACTTTCAGTAGGTGTGGTGTACATGCTTTTCACATTGAAATTTATTTGTTTATTTTGATCCCTAAAAACTGAGGAGCAATACAGTGTATGAAAAAAAGTAGACCCTAAAGTAGCGTGCACACACAGTCCGAATTTCGCAGTCCGGTGCGAATTTCCTTCTCCGCTCCGGAATTTTGACGCATCGCATGCGGATTCGGTCCGATAATTTCGTTCCGATTTGAGTAGAAAATATTCTACTTTTACCGGAGCGAATTTTAAACGCATGCGAAATTGTGCCCCGAGAATTGAAAAACTAGAAGCTGTGTTTGAAATTTCAACTGTTTATACGATCTATTTAATGTCAGCTGCATTCATTCATTCGGCAATCAATCAGCATCATCTGACTGTAGGCTAAGCAGTGGATTTTACAAACCTGTCGGGCACCGTGACGCGAATTTCGTATGCGCGTTTTCGCGTGCGGAATCTTACCGGACTGTGTGTGCACTTAGCTTAAGTCAAACTACCTATTCAGCAACACTGTAAATACTATGAACGAAGATAAACAATACACAAGATTTAACCAACTACTTTATGATTCTCTAACCCTTAACCTACCCACTTTTGAAAGAACGGGTAGAGTTTGGGGGTTTTGAGAGCTTCAGAAGCGATCTTCGTCATCTTTTTTTTAAACCATGATTCCGCCTATATGGTTCGTTCACTTACACTACCCGCACTACCCAGGCAGGTATAATAATAATAATAATAGATATGTTGCCCATCATAATGCACAAACGTAAAAAAAAGACGGAGTAATTAAATAAAGAAGAAGAAAAATAACAAAGAAAGAGCTGAAAAAAGAACATTACTGTCAACAACAATAATGGAAAGAACGCAAGAAACTGACAAAGAAAAACAACACGCACTGAAAGAACTTACACTGAGTAAAGCAACTGAATTCTGTATCTGAATCTATCTATCTGAATTCTAGTACTAAACTGTTTTTTTTGTTTTTTTTTCAGTCCAACTGCACAGCTGATAGTGCCGAGCTTTTCGTAAACTGTCTGGAAGCCATGGTCGAAACGTGCTTACCCGTGGAGGAGTGGGAGGGGGACACCCCCCAATATCCCTCAATGCTGTCAGTGGCATCTAACGTGAATCTCAGTTCGTCACTATCGTCTTTGAACTTGGCGTCGCCCACTGACAAAGGTTTGTACACCCCTTAGAAAAGTTCCCGCACATCTCCAAGGCAAAATACCACGGGAACCCGTTCGATATCTAGCGGTATTCTATCGGTGAGAAAGTTCGTCTGTAAAAATAACTCGTGGCATCCAGAGATACCGGAAGAAGTCAGACTGAAATTTTGTCCGCTACTCAGCTTAAACGTCTCCAGAAATATGTCTATGAATCCAGAGATGGAAAGCCCGAATCCCGTAGAAATTTTTTTACACAGTGACAAGCAGGGTTCAGGAATGAAAAACTGGCTAATAATTTCGTGGGCTGAGAGGGCAGGATGTTTGTGAAGGGTAAATAGATTGAATGCTAACGAAAGAGTGTATTGATACTATCCTGAACGTTAAAATTGGAAACCAATTTACGATTACGGTAAGAACTACTCGCAGAAATTCTGGCATCCTACCTATTATACTAATGTATTATATTATATAAAATATTTGTAATGTAATTTACATCTGTAATCGAACCATCCATTGCTAGACGCTGCGACCTCTCTGTGGTTTCTGCACCGGCCTTGTTTTGATGCGGATAATGCCGTTGACGGTTGTTTGCGAAATTTGTATTCAAGAGAAAATTAAGGTATGCAAAGTTTTGCCTGTCTTTGCTAGAATTCTAGAAGAAGCCTTAAACCAGCCAAAGCAGTATGTAATATGTTGAATGTGGAGTCTAGGTTTAAAGTATTCAACTATAAAAATAAAACAGCCAACATAAACAGGACATAGTGCGAGGGTTTCTTTCAGTAATTCCTGTACTTTTCAGTAATTCAGTAAAACTTTCCTCCAGATTCATGAAGTTCGCGAAAATTTTAAAATTGAGACGCCACATAAGTAAATACTTGATTCCAAGATAAGATAAGATTTATTCCACTAAAAGCACAAAGGCCATGGGAAAAAATAAACACAAACAAAAATCAAAAACAAAAATTTTACATATTCCTTTACAGGAATCTTTCTCTGTGGTTCATCGAAACCGAAAGGAATCTTCCCAACTTTTCAAAATCATCAAATAATTTACTTCCCCTTACTTTTACCAACCAATCCTCCCCCCAATAACTAACACCAAAAATGTTCCCACGAACATCTGAAAGCTCAGGGCATGCGCACATTCAGTGAAAATATTTTGGGTATACTGCAGGACGGTTATGAGTCACTGGGGTATGTAGCCGCTTCTCCTTCCATTACCTTCTTCGTGTGAGAAGCATTTTTCTTACCAAGTCACAGCTCTTGTTTAACCGCTCATCACAGTTCGTTAAATAAACCGAGTGAACAACACTAAAGGTTTCGGTGGGATCACAAACCGGGGTGTTTTTACCTTCCAAGAAGACGATACACGGAGTGTAGAAAGATGACCACATATCATGTACATAGATTATAGCTGTCGATCCCCTGGTAGATAGATGGATAGATAAAGATAGATAATCTTATTCACCAAAAACTGATCATGGCTCACGCCAAATTTGTTTGGTATAGTCATGGATACAACTTACCGAGCACACACATAAATCATAATAAGCCTACGTATATAGGGCTACAACGGTCATAAATAAATACTTCAACCCTTGAAGCTTTGCCGGAGTCGAGGGGGGGGGGGGCATAAAATTATCTGAATTAAGATTTGTCATGTCTTGTTCTTGGTCGCGAAATTTGTGGCTATACCAATTTCCGATTTTGCACAGGTTTAGCAGCATATCTTCTGACACTTCACTGTTGATGAAGAAGTTTCCGGTTCGGTACCAGTTTCCGTTTTTTCGCTGATGATCGCCTGGAGATCTCATTAGGCTATGGCGGAAAACAAAATAAATAGAAATAGCACTAGTCGACCAATATCACCAAAATTCGTCTTGCCCTTCTTATGCGTAAGAACTAAAAGCATATCCCGAAAGGTTTTACTTATAATTTTATTGAGAAACACATGTACATTGAGCAAATGAATAACACTAGTTATAGTTGGTTTCGATTGTTGAGTTATGTGATGAGGATGTACATGACGAAAAAATGCAATGTTCGGCTTCGTCCGTGAGGGAATTTTTGAAAATAAATTGAGTTGAATTGAATTGAATCAACATGATGTTTTACCTCAATCTCTCCTTAGTCAATTTCTTCGTTCAGTCTTGTCCGTTTTTCAAATTTTCCGCTCATTCCGAGCGAATTATCCATCTAGTATTGAAACAAAAAACACAGTATTCTGGTGCAGGATGCTGTTTTACTTGTATCTACTCGCCTATCTGATCCATCAGGTAATTAGCTTGCTTGTAAACTTAATCCAGTTTTGAAAAGAACACCATATATTATATCCAACGTGTTGTTTTACTCTTGATTCTACTCGCTTAATCTGATTCATGGGGTAATCAGCTTCCTTGTAAAATTATAGTTTTTGGATATAAAATTTTCTCTATAACAAGGTGGGTGTGACACTACTGAAAGCTTGTTACTGACTTCCGAAATCTGATATAAAGGGATTTCGAAAACGTCATGAATCTAATAGAGAGTGAATAGGCTACTAATCCACATAAGAAAGAATTCATCTTAAAGTTTAACCAAAAAGCAAAGTTATTTTGAGTTATTTGGATTCTGTTGAGATATTTTTTGATTTTCCACTAGATGCTGTAGTAGTGAGGTTCAGAATATCTACGGCTGTCACCGCAGCGCAAATTCTACTATGAGGCGGAATATTTGCATCTCAACACAAACGCGGCTTTTTAGTGGGCGGTGATAAGCTTGGTGAAGACTGCTTAGTGCCTGAACAAAAAATTTACATACATCTTTTCGTCAAGCATACGACACAGGTACAAGCGCATAGAGGTACCACAAATCCGACAGGGAAGTTTCACTATTTGAAAATTAATTATTCTTGAACATTCGAGCAACGAAGTAACGCATTCTCATCGGCTCTTCAAGCCTCTTTAAATGAATAAATGGGGGGTAACAAGGCTGTCTTATCTCTGCCCTTTTCAGTTAAAATTTAAGTATGACTCATTAATTTGGTAACGCCAGAATCTCTGCGGGATCGAGTTGGAAGTGTTTCTCGTTTTCTTCTGCGCAGTTGTTGTCTATCTGGAATCTGGCCGAAGTCCTAATGAATTGCTCTACTGGTACTCCTTTGAGGTTTGAGGACATTAGAAATTGTCCGCGCCATTCCATGTGTCCGTGTTTATCGGGAATCTGGCCGTAATCTTCCGAAGGGATCTCTCTGCTGATAGGCTACTCCTCTTAGGTCAACTGAAATTTTCAGATATTTTTCATGCGGAATCCAGCGTCAGTTTTAAAAATACATCAGGATTAGTTGGTTCTGTATCCAGTCTCTGGATATCTCTCGACTTCGAGCAAACTGCCACAGCAGCCTAAAAATTGGTATAATAGCACATAGCATTTTCGCTCACAGCATTAAATTTCCCATCGCTTTATTCTACCTGTTCCTGGTAAATTTTCTTGGTAGATCTCGTCTGTTCTCAAGATTTCCGGCTTTTACCGGATTCCGGACATATTTTCCATCTCAGTAATTTGGTGTGTTCTTTACCGCCGTGTTAACTCCTAGTTAATGTCCTCTGTAGATCTTGCCTGTTCCCAAGATTAGCATACTGGCTTCTCCGGACTCAGTCAGTATTTCTAATCTGATTCTGAAACTAACAGCTTATTATAGCATAGCTTAGCTTATATAGCAGGAAATTGATAATAGCATATAGTGTATCCGATGTTTTCTTTTACCGCCATCTCCTAATTAATTTCTCAAGGCTTCCGGTTTTTGCCGGATTCTGGCCGCATTTCCCGATGAAAAATTGATCTCAAAATAGTAGTACGAAGTTGTACGAAAAAGTAGCATGCAGTACTAACTGATGCTACTACATGCTTCTTCTTCGAGGCTACCGTGTCACTGCATACTACTGCATGCTACTATTAGCAAGACTGGATGCTATTATGGCAAGACAGGATGCTACTGGATACTACTACATAAGATTGGACCAGTCTAAGGCACATTAAATGATAGTATTCTTTCCTATTACATAGTATTACATGCAACTTCTTTGTACAACTACGCAGGCTACAAATTTTTCATCGGGTTTCCGTCTAGTTTTAAACTAACAGCATATCGTATCCAATATGTTGTAATATCATTTAATCGACCGCCCTAAACCAGATTCATCGGGCAATCAAGTTCCTTCGTAAACTTTCGATTTTGACCGGGTTCCGCCTAACATTTATTCAAACAATGTTTACAACGGATACGTCAGCTACGACGTATACAGACGCTGACGCTACTGACGTATCCGTTGTAAACATTGTTTGAATAAATGTTTCAAAGTCAGCTTGGGCTCAAAGAATATTTTTCCCCTAACACTCCATCCCAGGCCAACTGATTTAGAATATCCTTTCTCCCTTTTTTTAAAGCGCAACTCTTACTAGAAATGATCTTTTCGCGATTAAATGGCTGAGACGTACCGGATCTAACAAATATCATTACTTGCGACGCAAAATTATCGGTTTTCTTGCTAGCGCTTGTCGACTCTATCCAGCCTTCCTGCTCTCCGACGCGGCGTCTGGACGAGAAATATTTGAAAACTGAATGCGCCCTCTTTAGAAAGTGGGGTAGAACAAAAAATGTCCGAAACAGAAGTTAGACCTGATGGCCTACTAGGTCTTTCAAAATGAAAAACAAAACGTTGAAGCCTCTCATGTTCGTACGTGTGTCAGAGTTATCGGCGGACCCTGGAGCTTTCAGCGAAGTTTGCGTTGCGTAACTAACAAAACTCGGCTCGGTGAGAAAGCGATAATAGTCGTAGGTACGAAAGGAAAGAATTCCGAAAGACGGGTATTAAGGGCGGCATAAGGGTGCTACGGATAATGGGTAAGGCAGAATAAGCAAGTGGGGTCCTTTAACCCAGGGGCGGCACGTGATGGGGGGGAGGGGGGGGGGGGGGGTGCCCCCCTCCCCCAATGTTGTCGGTAAAAGATCCTGAGTCGGCACGAAGCGCCGTAATTTTCCGTAAAAACAGTTGATTTTTTTTTTCTTGAAAACAGTCCATTTTTCTTAACATCAGAAATTTCTTTTTTCCAAACATTTTTTAACATAACATTTTTCTAAAAATAATAGATTTTTCTTTAAAACAGTCGGTGTGTCTGAAAATCAGTCGATTTTTCGTCAAAAGAGTCGTTTTTTCTCAAAAAGAGCAGTTTTTTCTGCAAAAAAAGTCGATTAAAATGAACAGCCAGTCGGTATATACCTTGCCCCCCCCCCTCCGCCCCCCAAACATTTTGACTAGTAACGCCTCTGCTTAATCATCCTGTCAATTTGATAAAAGAAATTCCTCCGTTCGTGAATTTGTGAGCCCGCCACCCCCCCTAAATTAGATATGTGTGGACTCTACAGTCAACAGTGAAGTAGAGGTCTTCGTTTTGCTCTGTTGCTCAAGATTGAAGGGTACCGGAAGGCTTCTGAAATTGACATGAAAGTTCATCTGATTAAATAGATGGAAGGTCATTATAGGTTAAAATAATGGTGAATGACAATGCTCTTAGTTGTTGCATCAGAGTGATATTTCGGCCGGAATCCGGCCCCACTGGAAATTTGGGATAAACTTTGCCCGGTAAAAAAACATACTGAACCTCCTACTTACGAATGGTCAAAGTGGTCAATGGTCAAACGGCCCTAGAAGTCCTGGCGGAAGGTAAATATGCTACGGGAAAATACCCTAATTAGGATTAACGCTGAAGAACAAGCAGAAAACTCCTGCAAAAATTTAGCTTTTTCTGAAAGACGTTTCTTAAGAAGTTTTGACTGTTTTATATAAATAGAAATATGGTAGTAATTGCTCGAGCTTTGGTATCCGAAAACACAAAAAATCATATTATCATTCGAGTGTTTAAATATGGATTTTTATGGCACTTGCAGCCTCTGGCTCAAGTGCCATATACCGATCACAATTCCGTCTGTCGGTCTGTCGGTCTGTCGGTCGGTCCGAGTTTTTTTGTCCCACATATCCGAGTTAGGGTACTTCCAGATGTGCTAGGACAATGAAACTTGGCAGGCATATCAGGGACCCGACCAAACTAACCTGGAAATAATCAGTTTCCCGATCCGACCATATGGGGGGGAGTGCGGGGCGCTGGAAACTTGCAAATTTAGGGCATTTTGTCACTTTTTTCTGAGTTAGGGTACTTCTAGATGAGCTAGGACAATGAAACTTGGCAGGAATATCAGGGACCCGACCAAACGAACCTGGAAATAATCAGTTTCCCGATCCGACCATATGCGGGGGAGTGGGGGCGCTCGAAACTTGAAAATTTAGGGCATTTTGTCACACTTTTTCGAGTTAGGGTACTTCCAGATGAGCTAGGACAATGAAACTTGGCAGGAATATCAGGGACCTGACCAAAGTAACCTGGAAATAATAAGTTTCCCGATCCGACCATATGCGGGGGAGTTGGGGCGCTGGAAACTTGAAAATGTAGGGCATTTTGTCACACTTTTTCGAGTGAGGGTACTTCCAGATGAGCTAGGACAATGAAACTTGGCAGGAATATCACGGACCCGACCAAACTAACCTGGAAATAATCAGTTTCCCGATCCGACCATATGGGGGGGAGTGCGGGGCGCTGGAAACTTGAAAATTTAGGGCATTTTGTCACACTTTTACGAGTTAGGGTACTTCCAGTTGTGCTAGGACCATGAAACTTGGCAGGCATATCAGAGACCCGACCAAACAAAATTAGGAATGATCAGTTTTCTGATCCGACCATTTTGGGGGGGGGGGGGGGGGGTGGAGGGCAGGGGAATCCGGGAAACTGAGAAGTGTGTAACTTTCGAACGGATGATCGGATTGTAATGAAACTTCATAACTGAAGAGAATATATATCTGTAATGTCCCGTTTAAAGTCTTGACCGAATTCGGTAGCCAGGGGGGAGTTGGGGGGGGGGAGACCGGAAATTTCAAGAAACGGTTAGAATGGAGGGATCGGAGTGAAACTTGCTGGGAAGAACAAGCATCTGCTCTAGATAAGTCCTTTAGACCATTGTACTGGATCCGGACACTTATGGGGGGGGGGGGCCGGAATTCCGGTGATGGTGTTTTTTTGGATTTTCACGATGAAACTTGGCAGGCATATCAGGGACCCAATCAAACTGACTTCAAAATAAAAATATTGTTGATCAGATAATGGTGGGGGAGTGGAGGGAGGGGAATCCGCAGGGGAATCCGGGAAATTGAGAAGTGTGTAACTTTCGGACGGATGATCGGATTGTAATGAAACTTCATAACTGAACAGAATATATATCTGTAATGTCCCGTTTAAAGTCTTGACCGGATTCGGTAGCCAGGGGGAAGTTGGGGGGGGGGAGACCGGAAATTTCAAGAAACGGTTAGAATGGAGGGATCGGAGTGAAACTTGCTGGGAAGAACAAGCATCTCCTCTAGATAAGTCCTTTAGGCCATTGTACTTGATCCGGACACTTATGGGGGGGGGGGGGTCCCGGAATTCCGGTGATGGTGGTTTTGGGGACTTTCACGATGAAACTTGGCAGGCATATCAGGGACCCAATCAAACTGACTTCAAAATAAAAATTTTGTCGATCAGATAATGGTGGGGGGAGTGGAGGGAGGGGAATCCGAAATTTTCAGTCATGCGTAATTTTGGAATGGTTGATCGGATTCGAGTGAAATTTAAGAATTCAACGGAGGACATTTCTCCGATGATTTTTTTCATATCCGGACCGAATCCGGCAACTATTGGGGGGGGGGAATACGTGCCCCGTTTAGAATGGAGGGATCGGGATGGAACTTTGTGGGAAGAACAAACAGATGCTCTAGGTAAGTCATTTGCTGAATCGGATTGGCTACGTGCACCACGGGGGAGCTGGGTGGGGTGGCGGGGGGGTGGACCGGAAATCTCGAGAAACGGTTAGAATGATGGTATCGGAGTGAAACTTGCTGGGAAGAACAAACATCTGGTCCATATAAATCTTTTACATAATTTGACTGGATCCGGACACTTGAGGGGGGGAGGAGGGGTATCCCGGAATTCCGTTTTTGGGGGATTTTCACGACGAAACTTGGAAGGCATATCAGGGACCCGGTCAAACTGACTTGGAATAAAAAAAAATCCTCGATATGATAATCTTGGGGGGGGGGGAGTTGAGGGAGGGGAATCCGGAATATTGAGTCATGCGTAACTTTGGAACGGGTGATCGGATTCGAGTGAAATTTAATAATTAAACAGAGGACATTTTTCTCTTGTGACCTTTTTCATTTCCGGACCGAATCCGGCAATTATCGGGGGGAGGGCGGAAAATACTTGACCCGCTTAGACTGGTGTGATGTGGATCGAACTTCGTGGGAATGACAAACAGATGCTCTGGATTAATCATTTACAGAACAGGATTGGCTCCGGTTATTGTGGGTGGAGTTGGAGGAGGGGGAGGGGGGTCTGGGATTCCGGTGATCGCGCGTTAAGGTACTTCCAGATGTGCTAGGACGATGAAACTTCGCTGGAATATTGGAGACTCAACAACATTTGCTTAGAAATTGCTACTTCCCAAATCCGATTATTCCTTAAAGTACCAATCTTGACCGCAAAGTAAAAAAAATACTTTTAAGCAATATATGCATTTTCGTGATGCCCATCAGCCCATTAGCAGTTTTGCCTCAAGGGTTTTGCTTACAAATGAAGTTCCAGCTCCCTTATAGCGCGCATCTCAACCGCAAAGTCGAAACTTACTCTTGATCAATCAAATCATCTTGACACATGCAAGTGCCATATGAGCTTACAGCTCTTGTTTTTTTTTAGTTCCTAACCAACAATTCTGACGTCATCAACAAGCACCTTAAGACAATCTGGAATGTCGTTTTATTTCATTCTCGAAGCGCTGTGATTTTTCGTGGATTTAATGAATGCTGGATTTATAGAGATGTTTGTATTATTTACATCGTTTGTCATTTATCTGGTAACAAGAATGTATTGTACGTATGTTTTTTTATTACTTTACTTTTCAGTATTTTATTATTTATATTCATTCGTTGTCCAACTATGAAAAGTATATTGTGTATATTTTGTTGCGCGATAAATCGCACAATACGTAGTGTATGTCATGTTTTCGAATTTACTGTACCTATTCTATTGAAATTCTATTGCCAAATGTATTTTGCTTATCTCGGAAATAAATCTATCTTGTTGCAATCGGCCTTGGAGATTTCCAGAGTTGTTGGATCGGACTTCACGCTTAAAGTGCGAACACAAGATAAGGGTTTCCTGGGTAGATTTTCTTCACTTTCATCATAAAGTTGACAAATTCTTAATTTTTCCATATGGAAGTGATGATGGTGCCGAAATCCATGCAGGAAATGCATCCCGGCTCAGCCGAGCTGCTCGTGTGTTAAAGGCATTAGTCTGGGTATAGAATCATAGCAGCCGCTACCCGGGTATGCTCACCAAATTGAGTGACAAGTAAGTAAGTAAGTAATTTATTTCTGACCCGCCGCGGAGTATGTAAAATAAAATAAAAGAATTAAATAAAACACAACAAATACAATACACAATTTTTCATTCATCGGCCAGAAAAGAAGTCCGTCTTTCGAACATTCAAACAGTGCAGAAACCTTCGAGAATAGCGATTCGTGTGACGCTGTCCGCAGAGGTTGCTCTCGATACAGCGATGGTCGAATCAGTCAAAGCAAAGACCGTGCCACGCAAAAACAGCGAAAGCAAAAATCGCGACGGTCAAAACCGCGGAAGTCATTACGTATAGCCTAAAACAGCGAAAGCAAAAACCGCGCAGCGCAAAAATATTGACGGTCAAAACTGCGAACGAAAAAATTGCTACGGCCGAAACAACGAGCTTCAGACGCTGTCCGCATAGGAGACAAATACAAAAAAAAAACGCCAAAGGTTCAAAAAGTCAATACTGGTACGGCCAAAACAGTTATCCGCAGAGGTTGTACAATTTAAAACATCAAAAGCAACAAGACCAAAGGTTTCGATGGGATCCCAAAAACTTAGTATTTGATCCAGACAATTGGTCTTGTAAATACACCTCACCAATGTACGGAACTTCGAATCGCTAAAACATGCCGCCGACAAGTATCCATCTTAGCTGGAAAGAAGAAGAAGAGACGGATGACTCCTAAACCAAAATGCAGAAGAATCTCTACCCTTTCGATGACCCAATCGAACAGCAACAACAGCAGCCGTGGCCAGAATGAAATCACAGCACCAGCTTTAACTCCAACCAATTTTCAGAGAAGAACTTTACAAAATCAGATATTAAGGAAGAATCTTTAATTATTTGTCCACAAGTTCATTCTCCATTTTGATCGGCGTGAGCTTGAAGAGGACCCTTACAAAGAAGGGCCGAAATATAGCTCTAATAAAATGTAGCTGACTTATCCGTTTTGCACCGTCAAATATACCCCTTGAACATTTTTACTATTAAAATTTCGAATCAGAATAAGGCCATTGGCTAACCATCTGAGAAAACTAAGATCATATATGTATTCAGCATGTGTATTTAAGCCTATAGGTCATATCTACTTTGACAAATTTATGAAAACCTCCTTGCCTTATACTTCTGCCACATTTTCGGCTTCAGCCGAGTTCGGCCGAACAACTTGTCCGGCAAAGAAACAAAGCTCCAAACGAATTCAGCACACCTCCTTATCCCTATATCGAACCTTTAATGAACTTCAGATTAAACTTTTAAGAAATTGTCCGGTTTCCGCCGGATCCCGGGCGAACTGCTTTTGTGATGAGAAAATGATTTTCATTTTCTCATTCAGCATGTCTTCTTACCCAAAAATCGAACATCCAATCAACTTCAAATAAAACTTTTGCATTAACAAACTTTCCGGTTTTGGCCGGATTCCGGGGGAACTACTTGTCTCCTTAACCCTAAATCGACTATCTCATTAGCTATATAAAACTATTGTGTTTGCCCAATACAGAGCCCATCTACGAACTCGACCTGTCCCTTGACCCAAAGAATCCTCACACCAAGTTTAATTTCATCAAAACATCTCATTCCCTTCGAGAGTTATCGTGCTCACAGACGCACAACTTTTACAAAGTCATAGGTATCCCTCGTTTTGGGATCCCAAAAACCGCACATTGCAGAAACAACTACGGTCAAAAAAAGTAATTTCAATACCGCAACGGTCGAAGTAGCGATCCGCAGAGGTTATAGATCAGAACAGGATAACATCAAAACAGCGAACGATGCAAAAATGCAGCGACGGTTAAAACCGCGAAACCAGCAAAAACTGCGACCGTCAAAACCGGTAAACTCAATACGGATAGGCAATGGTTGAAATAGCGATCCCAGAGGTTACATATCAAAACAGTTCAGAAGTTCTATACTTAACACTTCACTGAGCCTTTATACCTTAATCATTTCGTCCGCATCATTAAAAAACAAGATCAAACGTTCGATGGGATCCCAAAAATTTAAAATTTGTTCTAGACAATTGGGACAGATTGGGCCATCGGCAGATATTTTTACTATTAAAACAGGTTGAGGCCAAATAGCTAATCATCTGAGAAAACCAAGTTCAGATATGGATTCAGCATGCGTGTTTACCCCTATAAGTCATATCTGTTTCGGCGAAATGGATTGAAACTTCCTGCCTTACTTCTGCCAAATTTCCGGTTTCGGACGAATTCAAGAACTACTTAGTCCGGCAAAAAAATAAAGCCCAAAAACGAATTCAGCGCATCTCCTTACCCCTGTATCGAACATCTAATCAACTTCAAATAAAACTTCAACTTATAGCAAATTTTCCGGTTTCGGCCGGGTTCCGGGCGAACTATATGTCCGGGTAGAAAATGATTGTCATATACGGATTCAGCATCTCTGCTTGCCCCCGAGATCGGACATATAATCAACTACAAAACAAACTTTTGCTTTAATAAAGTTTCCGGTTTTAGCCGGATTCCGGGCGAACTACTTGTCCAGGTAGAAAATGTTTTTCACATAAGTGTTCAGCATGGCTTCTTACCCCTAAATCGAACATCTAATCAACTTCAAATAAAACTTTTACTTTTTAACAAACTTCCCGGTTTTGACCGGATTCCGGACGAGCTACTTGTCCGACAAGAAAATGGTTCTCATATTCGTGTTCAGCATATCTTCTTACCCCTTAATCGACTATCTCATTAGCTGTTAAAATATATTTTGTTTGCCCCTTAATCTGAACACCCACCAATGTAGAGGTACAGAGCCCATCTTCGGACTCGACCTTTCCCTTGATTAAAAGGATCCTCACACCAAGTTTCATCAAAATATCTCATTCCCTCCGAGAGTTATCGTGCTCACAGACAGACGGACAGCTTTTGCGATGTCATAGGTATCCCTCCACTTACGTTTTGGGATCCCAAAAACTACCGACAAACAAGCAGACTTACAAGTTGTAAGTCTACAACAAATCAGCTGAACCTGGGATAAAGGAAATTGTTGTGAAAGCCAAAACAATTCCATTAAAGCACAACTCTTACTAGAAATCATCTTTTCCCTATAAAGTGGATCAGAAAAAGCGTTTTCGAAAATACCATTACTTTCCACCTGAAACTAGCGATTCTCTTGTTAGCGCTTGTCGATTACATCCAGCCTCCCTGCTCTCCGACACGGCGACTGGGCGCAAAAGATTTGAAAACTGAACGTGCTTTGGGTAAAAAGTGGGAAAACTAAGCAAATAAGAGAAGTAATAAACAGAAGATTATCACATCCGTATGTGTGAAAGGTTTGTCAGCGGACAATGAAGATTCCGGTAAACTTTTCGTTGGGTGACGGGAAAACTCGGCAAAGCCGAAAAAGCGATACAAATTCGTAGTTACGAAACGAAACAATGGAGAAAGGTGGGGATTTTAGAAGCTTATAATGCCATATGGGAGCTAAGTATATTATAAAAGGCAGAATAAGCAAGAGGGGTCCTTTAACTTCTTTCTTTAAATGCTGCAGTCAAAACTTCTGCGTCTCATGGTATTAGAAGATTAGCACTTTTTAATCAGGGCCGGTTTTGAGTCGCGATTTTTGCCCTGTCGTTTCCGGATCATGGCGCACTTCTTGTTGTCGCTATTTTTGTTGGTTGGCCCGAAATCCGTCCAAAACTGGAAATTCAGTAAAAGGGGTAAGGACCCATGCTGAATCCACTTTTGTATTTTGTTTTCTTGCCGGAATAGTAAGTAGTTCATCAACAAACAGATTTAAAACGGAAATTTGGCAAAAGGAAATTTTGTTTTTTTCTGAAGTATATTTAAGACTCGATATCGGATTAACAATACAATCAAAGAATCAATTTTATTAGCCCATATAGAAATAGCACAAAACGCACCCATGAGGAGTATAGGAAAAACAAGAAAGGAAAGAAAAAGATCCGACTCAACTCAATGCCTGTACAAAGGCACTATGATATGCTGAATCACTTCTGTTACACTCTAAAGTTGGTTCGGGAAAAATAGCATGTTTACGGAGTCTCGCGAAGACCGGAAATTTGCAAGATCCGACCGTCTTGACCAAGAAATAGTTGAAACATTCCTCTTTTCTATGGCACTTGCCCTTTGGCCAAGTGCCATATAGCGATCGCAGTTTCTGTCCGTCCGTCGGTCTGTCCAGGTTTTGCTAGTTTGGGCACTTCCACATACGCTAGGAGGATGAAACTTGTCAGCCGTATCAGGGACCCCAAAAGAATAAGTTGGAAATAGTCACTTCCCCGACCCGAGCATCGTGGGGGAAGTGGAGGGAAGGGGAACCCGAAATCTTGAGGTATTTATAACCTTTTAACGGGTGACCGGATCTTAACGAAACTTGATATTTGGAAACTCCCCGTGTCTAAGACGACCCATCTCAAATCCGGACCGGATCTGGTGACTGGGGGGGGGGGGCCGGAAATCTTGGGAAACGTTCAGAGTGAGGGATCGAGATGAAACTTAGTGGTAGGAACAAGCACAAGTCCTAAATACATCGTTGACATAACCGGACCAGATTCGGGCACTGTGGGGAAGTTGGGGGGGGGGGGCGGAATCTGGGGGTCCCGCGAGTTGGTACTTCCTGATGTGCTAGGACGATGAAACTTGGGTGGCTTATCATGAACCCGAATAGGCTGACTCGAGAATAGTCGTTTACCCGACCCAACCATCATGGTGGGAGTGGAGGGATGGGGAGCCTGGATTTAGTGGCATGCAGAACTTTAGAGCGGTTTATCGGAAATTGAATGAAACTTGGCAAGTCGAAAGAGCTATCGTATCAGATGTTCCATGTCAAGCCGTGATCGGATCCGATACTTGTAGAGGGGGGATTGGAGTGGGGCAACGGAAATTTCGTGAAACGCTTAGAGTCGAGGGATTGGGATGGACTTGGTGGGAAGAACAAGCACAAGTTCTAGATACATCGTTGACATAACCGGACAAGATTCAGCCGGCACTGTGGGGGAGTTTAGGGGGGGGCCGGAATCCGGTGATCCCACGAGTTCGGTACTTCTTGATGTGCTAGGACGATGAAATTTGGGAGGCGTATCAGGGACCCGGACAGGCTGACTTGATAATAGCCGTTTCCGCGATCCAACCATCGGGGGTGGGGAGTCGAGGATTTAGTGGCATGCATAACTTTTGATCGGGTTATCGGAATTGAACGAAACTGGGCAAGTGGCAAGAGCTATCGTCTCAGATGTTCCATGTCAAGTCCTGATCGGATCCGATACTTGTGGGGGGAATTGAAGTGGGGCACCGAACACCTCGTGAAAAGCCTAGAGTCGAGGGATTGGGGTGGAACTTGGTGGGAAGAACAAGCATTACCCCTAGATACGTAACTGACAAAACCAGATCGAATCGGGGCTCTATGGGGGGAGTTGGAGGGTGTTTCCCGAAATTCCGGTGATCGTCAGTTAGGATAGTTCCAGACCTTCTAAGGACCGATGAAACTTTGCAGGCGTATTAGTGACTTAAGTACCAGACATAATGCCCCCTGGATCCGACCATCTTTGGGGAGTTGAGGGATGGGGAATCCGGAATTCAATGGTTTCCGCAAGCTGCGAACAGGTGGTCCGATTCGAGTGAAATTTTATGGGTGATAAGAACTGATCACCTAGACGAGTAAAACATGCGTCCGAAACACATATGGCTACGGTTGGGATTAGTTGGAGGGGTGGAGAACTTTTTGACATCCACAAAAACAAACGGATGGACAAAAAGGGATGCAAGTTGGACAGTACCGAGTTTATGCGGCCTTGTTGTTATTTGGCGTCTAGATCGGATCCGGTCAGGGTATAGGGGAGGGGGGGGGGGAAGCGGGAATCGGAAATTTGCAGATAGGCTATGCTCCGATTCCAGTCAACCTTGAGGAACGGGAACAGGACATGTCAGATATGTATTCAGCCACAGCGGGGGGAGTTCTGGAAATGATATGGCTTGCATAGGGGTCACACAAGTGGAGCGATTCGAATGAAACTTGGAATGTAGAGAGATCACATGCCCTAGATGACATATTTTAGGGTTCGAATAGTATCCGACCACGGTCGCTGAGGGGGAAGAGTTACCGGAAGCTCCTAAAAAACTCTCAGATTTGAGTGAAACTTTATAAGCGGTAAGAGAAAATGCTTCAGTTGACCCATTTAGGAGTCCGAACCAGAGGGGAGTTGGAGGGGGGTACCGGAAACCGTATGGCTTGTCTAGGGACCAAACGAGAGGATCTACTGGGTTGAAACTTGGAAGGTAGAAAACTCATTTTCCCTCGATGAACCGAGGCGATGCCGGTAAAACTTGATATGCTATTTCTAGGTCCGAATCGCATTTTTGGATGGCAGCGTATTTTGTGACGTTCTCATCTTCTTTCGTGTACCACCTACTCGTATCAAGTGCCATATGGGCTCTTAGCTCTTGTTTTATCACAATGGAGCTTCTCGTCTTGTTTTTTTTTTAGGTTTTGACAGTACACCATCCTCAGAAAGTCTTTGAATGAAAAGCTTTAGACCAAGCAGTGCTTTTGTGTGAAGTCACAGAAGAAAAAATTCAACCTGAAACGCCTCTGGCGTTACCATCCTCGGTCAATTCTTGGTTATCGTCGCAAGAGGGTTTTCATGCGAAAATTTCAAATTTTCGTCATGCCAAAGGAAAGAGGAAGTGGAAAAAGTATATCTGCGAAATGTCAAGCCCGTGTCCCTTCGCTTAGATCCTACTTTGTGCCTATAATAATAGTAGTATCTGTTTAGACATGTCGCTGTTTGACAACATTTAAGTTACCATAACAAGAAACTATTAAAACAGACAACTTTCTTCACGAATCGTTATTTTTTTAATACTCCTAACTTCTCCCTTAAACTAACTATTACTCAATAGTTCAAATATTTTAACCACCTCCCCCCACCCCCCCCCCCCCAAAAAAAAATCCAAGACTTCACTAATATTTAACGGTTATCCGACTCCCTACTCCTCTGCGGAAGGGAACAAGTTTACACCAACCTTTCTCACTACAAAAGATCGTCTATACTATTTGTTAGCTATACTGTGTTTCGGACTTCGTCATAGGGAGTGTTCGCATGTCTAATTTTCTGCGCCTTGCAATTCAGGAAAGCTACATTCTAAGCTATTTCTCTCAACAGATGCCCCTGATCCATGCAACAGATAAACCTCATGGTCCATTTCACATACCTACCTTTCTGAGTCCGTCGACCGGGGATTGAATTACCCTAAAACTCATTCTATCAAGACTATCTGAATGGATCTCCATTCTAAATTACGTGAATGTAGGGTAGCATCAAAGTCCCGTTTCCCCCTTTAAAACTGAGATAAAGATCTGAAAGGCCCTCGAGTGTCTTTGTATTGAAACAGAAAGCCTGTGATCTGTTTTGATTAAAGTAGGAATTTTTTGTTGAAAGCTTATATGTCGTTTTAGGCCATGCTCCCCACAGACGAGGGGTTTAATTTAAAGGAAGGGGATACGGATGCTTAGCAGGGATAGAACATAAGCTTATCCCTGATAAGTACTCCTTGCGCCCAAGTTGATGGGAATCGTACATTCAGACTGAAGATGGAAGAAATTAATCTGTTTGCAGTTTCGTTTCTCCCAGCAATAGCCTGAAGCGGACCTTGCCAAGAAGAGCCGCCATACCATTCAAGGATATCCTAGTCAGGCTATTCAGTTTGAGTATTTTTATATTATCCCCGATGTTTCCGGGGAGGGATCACTTATAGAGGGAGAAGTCGTACATTAGCCGAAGAAAGACGAATTAAAATTTCACTGAGTGTGCAAGCAACTGAAACGACAACGTATTTCTGTCTATTGAGGGCTGACTGGTATTTTGATTTATTCACACCCAAGGCCGTATCCAGGGGGGGTTAGGGTGTTGACCCCCCCCCCCCCCCCCGAAACATACAAAAATCATAATTTTTACAGGCTTTTCCCTCTGATCTATGTCTTTTTTGTACTTTTTTGTCCGACCCGCAGGCAACCCCCCCCCTCCGAAAGGCGACCCTCCCCCCCCCCAAATAAATTCCTGGATACGGGCCTGTTCACACCCAACTTAGTAGACCCCTTAAAGCACAACTCTTACTAGAAATGATCTTTTCCCTATGAAATGAATCAGAAAAGACGTTTCTGGAAATACCATTTCTTTCCACCAAAAACTAGTGATTCTCTTGCTAGCGCTTGTCGACTATGTCCAGCCTTCCTACTCTCCGACGCGGCGGCTGGGCGCAAAACATTTCAAAACTGGACGTGCCTTGGTTAAAAAGTGGGAAAACTAATCAAATAAAAGAAGTAATGAACAGAAGATTCTCACATCGTTATGTGTGAAAGAGTTGTCATCGGACGTTGAAGATTCCGGCAAACTTTTCGTTGGATGAAGGGAAAACTCGGCAAGGCTGAGAAAGCGCTAAAAATTCGTAGCTACGAAACGAAACAATGGAGAAAGGTGCGGATTTTAGAAGCTTATAATTCTATATGGGAGCTAAGTATATTATAAAAGCCAGAATAAGCAAGAGGGGTCCTTTAAGTTCAATGCATAATCAATATAGTAACTTCGAGTAGGTCTTTTAATCGAAAATTTTGGATCTTCCAAGTTTCAAGTAATTTTAAGCTGTTTGTTATTTTCTAAACTGTACGATGGTCCGACACAACCGAGCTTTTTTGAGCCACTCAGGAAATAAATGTGATTTATTAACTACCTACAGTATCAGCAGTAATGTAAATGGAGTAAACAGGGTTTCCCCTTTACGAACTAGTTGTTCTTCAGATTTGGCGACTTCATTTTAGGTCATCTATGTAAATCTGTCAATGTTTGTTCATATGACCTTGGCTGAAGTAAAGAAATAAATACGCCTCTTCTCCCCAGAAAATAAAAATGATCCCCAGAATCCGGTCATTGATTTAAACTCACAGCGTGCGTGCTGACGAGGGGTTGCTTGCTCATGCCTTTCCCTCTTTCACTAGACAAGGATCTACATGGGGAATTTGTCACGGCTTTAGATACCCTACGGGGGGGGGGGACTCTCCTCTGCTTCAATAAGCTCCTCGCAAGGATCCAATATTCATGCAAAGGTCTCCAGCAAAATTGTGATGAACTTCCCGTCTTCTTGAATTCTAGCTTGTTTAGTGGACAAGCTGGTGGATCTTTCACAAATCGACGCCTCTGTGCTTCCACGAAATGTTACCCCTCCCACTTGATAGACATTTTGAACTATTTTTCTTAAATGCCAAACATGGTCAAAATACTGTAATGGCGGAGAAGGTGGAGGTATTCAAGTTTTCTGTTGACAAAGACTTGACTCGGAAGCTTTCGAAAATCTGTAGGCTATGGAATCCCAAGTTGAAGTCCTTTTCATCAATCACTTCGAGCTAGCGTACGACAGGATTAACTTTCCCTGTCAGGTGCGATTTTAAGGTAAAAGTTGAGTCGATCAATGGAAAACTGGACTCAATATAAAATATACTTCTTCAAATTTACTCCATAGAAAAAGAAATAATATGTACATGCACTTTAAATAACAGAGCTGTATAAAACTAAAATTACTAAAAAGCGCTTTGAATGTTGCCATGGCATGCTGTTGAAAACCTTCGGAGATCAGTACTAAAACTACATAACAAAAAGCTCGATTCGTGAGGTATAATAATTACAAGTTATTTACAGACAGTTATCCACTCTTCAATGGTGCAGTTCTCGCACTCAACTTCACAGCACCACTTAAATCTGCACCGACACCGTTCAACCCTCCGTTGTCGGATCGTGTTATAGCCTCTGCCACAACAGAGTGAGTCACAACTGTCTACATCGGTGCTGGTGCGATTGCACCGTCTTCCGGTGATTCCTGGAAAATCGACTTCTGCTTTTGCTTCGCAAAATGTTGGTGATCTTTCGTAATAGAGCAGATCCGTGTCCGCCGGGGCTTTCCGGCGATTTCGTGGGAGGAGCTTAGCACGCTTGCTCCCTCGAGCGCCGTTTCCGACTGCTGATTGGTCAATGAGGATTGCGTAATCGTAACGGTCTTTAAGGATGGTACCCACGCGCCGGAAATCCGGCGTAGAGCGCCAACAGGTTTTCATTTCGCAACTTCCAGACATTCCATGGCATTTGCATTTCATTTCAGTATTATGGCTAACGATCTGAAATAAAAAAGTTTATGAAGAATCTGTGGCTTACTCCAAATTTTTTTTTCCTGTCTCCAAAGCCAGGCTGCTTCGATTCTTTCCCCTTTCCTGGGATAACTAACAATAACCAGGGACACCTATTCATTCATTCATTAATTTATTTATTTCCCTCAAAATATATATAATGAGGAGTACTAAAATAAATTTAAAAAACACTGTCACAAATAAGTTTCAAAACAATAAATAGCAATTGACGTATTTTAAACAACACACTGTACTTACTTAACTATTAACTTTTATCGAAAAACGGAAACAGATTCTTCAGAGTCAGAATATTATTAGCTTTAGCTACAAAATTACCAAATTTCTGCTGAATTGCCAGGGCAGGATCTTTAACTGAAATTCCTACGTACTCCACTTATAACAAATATTGCGGCTTCAGAAGCTAAGATTGTGACGGGCTTATAGTGGCTACGTAACTTTTTTTGTAGTTATACTCAGCCTTTCAATTTGTGAGTGTATGATGGGTTAAAAATAAGGTATTATTATTACTGTTATTGTTCAACATCGTGCTTTGGTCAACTAACCTCTAAACGAAAATAATCAAGGAACAATGAACAAATGTATTTTTCCAACCGTCAGATGCACCTTTATTATAATCAGTTATGCTTAAAGCTGTGAACTAGCAGAGCAAATAGTTCGTATATCCAGCTTTCCATCTGTTTCCCTGAGGCTGATGATGACCATGATTCACTTACGCACTAGACAAGAAAAGGGAAATAGCACAGTAGGCTACAAAATAGATACGGAAATTACGCTGAGCTTCTAATAACGGAGTATACGCACAAGATAAAAACAAACAAAGAAACACAGAAAAAGAAATGGGACTAACTGTGTCTAAAAAATCTCCTTCTCAGATAGAAAGCTAAAAATGGTCAAGGGCAGACATGCTAAGGTCCTGCGCAATGGACTATAAATTTGTACAGGGGTCAGATATTAAAAACCTAATCCAAACATTCTGTTTACCTTCTCGTAGTGATCGCATGCCACGGGTTTGTTTAGATTTGAACTCGATTGCCGAGTTGCTGTTTTGGCTCGAGAAAAAACCCACGCACAATGTCTTCTTTTCTAGATGGCGGAATTTCCAGGATTGATTAGCAAAGAATTATAAGACCTAACTAATAATTTTTGTCTGTCTTCAGAGGTACCACACTGGTCTTGGTTTTATAATTTATTAGTATTTGTAATAAACAGTTGGAGCATTAGATGGAAATTAATATTTTGACCCTTGGCTCCCTGCGTGCCATAACAGCTGTCCGGGATAATCGGCTGAGATTTAATCCAGACGGAGTTATTTCAAGCCTAGGAAATTTTTTTTTTTTTTTTATTAATTTGCTCATTGTTTTACAGTTTTTTAGTGGTTTTGAACATTCATAGTGAAAGTAGGGATGGTTAGCATTGTGTGTGTGGTAGAAAGACTATTTTTTGTGGCCCGCTATAAAAAAGTTGCAGTTACGCGGGAATCCCAGTAATGACAATGAAGGTGTTTTGAGAGGAATTGAGTTAAGTGGCGGTTTAATCGTCCTCTGTGTTTTATACAGAAGAAAATAAATGAAATAAAAGAATTGCGAATGCATTCCTTCTTTTGGATCCCATCTATTCCGCTGCTGCCAACATTTATTATCGGGTTGTGAATTAACCACATTGGACCCCGATGAAGTGAAAGTGAAAGTAGCGACACAGTTTCCTTCGAACCATCTTCTTTTCCTCGGACTAAATGGGCCGATTTTGGTGGTTTTGCTGTTAGATGCCCTGGTGATTTTACTCATTGGTGATTTTATATTAGTTGCTTAGTAGTTTTTTCCACATAATTGTCTTCCAAACGGTCGTTCTTGGGTCCGGAATTGACGCATCCCATCATGTTTATCATATGGTACGTCAGTGGATGCCGGAAAAATACTGTTGGTGGCCAATGCTCTCAGTTTCCAGACTGCCCCATTTAGGACTTGTGGTTTACTCCAACAAGAGCCAGAATGAACCTGCAATTCGCCTTTCGTCCGTTTTCGTCGTTCCCCACTCCTTGGTGATTAAAGTACGACTCAAAACACTACACACTACTTCGTAGTTAACGCGTAAAAAACATCACCAAAAAGGTTGAAAACCCAAGAATTGGTTAAATTACTGATAAAAGAAAAAGAAAACAAAACTGACAATTTAATCGTAATCATCAATATAAAACAAAAAATCAACGAAGAAAATAACGAAAATGGGGTTTGTAAAGGCCAACGAATATACTGAGAAAAAAGGCGAAAAAAACAACCGCCTCCCTTCTTCAGCGCAGACAGAAAATTTTGAGGAAAGATCAACAACCAATCAAACCAAACCAAAGCAAAAAACCAACAAGAAACCGAAAATTAAAACAAAATTGGAAGAATTGAAAGCCTGAAATAAAGACAGCGAGCCACTCACCAATACCTGCGAATAACAATTACGAATGTTCTCGCTCAGTACTGGCGAGTGACGAAATTATCATCAATATAACAAATAAACAGTAACCGTAACGAATGAGAAACCCTAGCTCCGACGAAGAGTTTGAAACGTCAATTGGCCACTCAAATAGAATATGGCGAATTCACGAAGTATTGCGGACTTTGGCCGAAGCTGCAAAACCGTTTTCCTGCTTGTCTCAGATTGCAACTTGTCAAAGACAACTAAGCTCGCACGAATGATCAAGTTTACCTCAACTTGTAATTAGAGTAAAAACAAGACCAAACTTTTCGATGGGATCCCAAAAATTCAATATCTGATCCAGACAACTGGGTCTTGTCTTAGCCAGATCCAGTCATCGCCAGAATCCTTGAACATTCTTACAATTAAAATTCAGAAACAGATTAAGGCCAAATAGCTAATCATCTGAGAAAACCAAGTTCAGATATGGATTCAGCATGTGTGTTTACCCGTATAAGTCATATCTGTTTTGACGAAAAGTTCCTGCCACTTCTGCCAATTTCCCGGTTTCGGCCGAACTCTAGAACTACTTGTCCGGCGAAAAAAGAAAGCTCAAAAACGAACTCAGGGTATCTTCTTTCCCCAATAATGAACATCTAATCAACTTCAAATAAAAATTAAACTTATAACAAATTTTCCGACTCCATCCGGATTCCGGTCGAACTATATGTCCGGGTAAAATATGATTGTCACACACGGATTCAGCGTCTCTTCTTACCCCTAAATCGGTTATCTAATCAGCTAGAAATAAAACTTTAACTTCTAACAATTTTCCGGTTTTGGCCGGATTCCGGGCGAACTACATGTCCGGGAAGAAAATCGTTTTCACATAAAAGTTCAGCATGTCTTCTTGCCCTAAATCGGACATCCGATCAACTCCAAATAAAACTTTTAATTTTAACAAACTTTCCGGTTTTGGCCGGATTCCGGGTGAACTACTTGTCCGATTACAAAATGATTTTCACCATCGTGTTCAGCATGTCTTCTTACCCCATAATCGACTATCACATTAGCTGTTTCAAAATATTTTGTTTGCCCCTTAATTTGAACCCCCTCCCCCACCCCTAAATGTAGGGCTACAAAGCCCATTTACGAACTCGACTGGTTCGCCGACCCAACGAATCCTCACACCAAGTTTCATCAAAATATCTCATTCTCTTCGAGAGTTATCGTGCTTACAGACGGACGGACGGACGGACGGACAGACGGACAACTTTTGCGAAGTCATAGGTATCCCTCAACTTACGTTTTGGGATCCCAAAAACTAATGCATAAATATAATCATGTTACAACCTTTTTTCCATTTTTTCCTGTTTTAGATTGGACATTTCTACGTCGCCACCTCCAACTCACGTGACGTTAATACCAAAATTAAATAACAGTCACTTTCACTTTCATCATAAGAGAAATACTTTATTTTTATACTTTCCAAACTCTAATAAAAAATACCTTCTATTTTCAAACTTTTAATTTTCCCATCAAACACTCTCATCTGATCCAACATACTTTAATTTATTTACTTTCTGGGATACCTGTCCGTCCGTCCGTCCGTCTGTAAGCACGATAACTCTCGAAGGGAATGAGATATTTTGATGAAACTTGGTGTGAGGATTCTTTGGGTCAAGGATAAGGTCAAGTTCGTAGATGGGCTTTGTAGCCCTACATTTAGGGGTGGGGGAGGGGGTTCAAATTTAGGGGCAATCAAAATATTTTTAAGCAGCTAATATGGGGTAAGAGGACATGCTGAACACGATGGTGAAAACCATTTTCTCACCATACAAGTAGTTCGTCCGGAATCCGGCAAAAACCGTAAAGTTTCATTTGAAGTTGATTAAATGTTCGATCAAGGGGTAAGAAGACATGCTGCACACGATTACGAAAACCATTTTCTTGCCGGACAAGTAGTTCGCCTGGAATCCGGCCAAAACCGAAAAAATGGTTAAAAGCTGAAGTTTTATTTTAAGTTCATTAGATGTTCGTTTTAGGAGTATAAAGACATGCTGAAGCCGACTATTAGTATCATTTTATCACAGGACAAGTAGTTCGCCCGGAATCCGGCCAAATCCGGAAAATTTGTTGAAAGCAAAAGTCTTATTTGTAGTTGATTAGATTCCAATTAAGGGGTAAGAAGAGATGCTCCGTATATGACAATCGTTTTTTTTACCCGGACGCATACTTCGCCCGGATTCCGGCTGAAACCGGAAAATTTGTCATGAGTTAAAGCTTTATCTGAAGTTGATTAGATAACCGATATAGGGGAAAGGAGATACGCTGAATTCGTTTTTGAGCTTTGTTATTACGTCGGATAAGCAGTTCCCGAAAGTTTCGATCAGTTTCGTCAAAACAAATATAACTTATAGGGGTAAACACACATGCTGAATTCATATCTAAACTTGGTTTTCTCAGATGATTAGCGATTTGGCCTTAATCTATTTCTGAATTTTTTTAGTAAAAATGCTTAAGGAGTCTGGAGAAGACAGGACCAAATTGTCTGGAGGAGATATTAAATTTTTGGGATCCCATCGAAACCTTTGGTCTTGTTTCTCTAAGGGTACTGTCCTATATCCGATACAAACTTTTTTTCATCGTATCCTACCTAATATTAAAACTTTTCCATTCAATTCAGTCATTTAAACTTAACATTTTAAAATACTCAAGCATCCAGATCTGTAGGTTAAATCCAAAATAAACTAAATCGTATTACAACTTTAAGGTACCCATGATATTATTTTTTCAGCAGACTGAAAAATTTCTCAGTTAACCACGCAGAGGGGCGACGGTCGCTTTGAAAGCTGTGGCTTTCTTCTGTGCGGATTTTCTTTAGAAAAATGTCCGGTCAAGGCAGAAATTCGCGACACTGCGTTGCAAGTGCCACAGCTGACAGAAATATGTCCGTTTCTGTTTCCTGGTTAACAATTTTTGTTTCAGTATTCCAGCGCATGTTCTGAAACTGGTGACTCGAATTGACTCTAATGGCCGGAATTGTTCATTTATTTATTTTATTAATAGAAAAAGAGGTTAAGCCGAAGCTTCTCTCCCTTGCATATGTTTTATCTTGCATATGTTTATTATTTTAATATGTTGCATATGTTTCATTTTCACAACCACATAGCCTACAAATGACAGCCCCACTAAGCAGGAGAACATTTGTATCCATCCCGTTTGAAGGAAAACTCCTTTCAAGTCATCAATTTCGGTATTAAAACCCTATCTATTCCCCGACTACGTAACATTCTCCCACCCCCCTATTCTCCTATACGTATTAGACCCCAGCGAGAGAAATCCCATAAAATCCCCAAACTAGCCCCTGTGGCCCCTCTTCATGAAAGATATAGAAGGAGTTTTCTTCCAGCATTTGCTGAATTGTACAATAACCGATGATAAGTTAGTCCTTTTTAGTGTTTTTTTTCCCTTCGTGACAAAGTGTTATGTTATTCCTCATTTTGTATGACAAAAAAGTCAAATTCGGCGGTAACGCTGTCACAGCTACTTTTGAAAAATAAAATTCTATTCTATTCTATTCTCATTCTACTCAGAAAGTCCGACTTTACCGAGCCTGCAGAACGATTAGAAATCCTGATGAACTGAATAGAATTTCTCTTAACCGAATGTTCAGCATAATTTTTCGTTTACGTGCTGCACTACTCCCTTTCATTGGTGGGACGCCCCACCCGCAAATGTTGTCGGCCAGTCGGTAAAAAATAGCCGAGTCGGCGCTAGGCGCCAGGATTTTTCGTAAAAACAGTCGATTTTTTTCTCGGAAACAGTCGATTTTTTTAAACAGTCGGTTTCTCGTAAAATAGTCGATTTTTTTTTAATAGTTGTTTTTCTTAAAATCAGCCGATTTTCCGTCAACACAGTCGTTTTTTCTCAATAACAGTCGGTACAAATGACCAGCCAGTCGCTAAATACCTTGCCCCCCTTCCCACACATTTTTTCTAGTAGCGCCTCTGATGATAAGATACAATACTTTGCCAAACGTTCCGATCGGCTCACGAATTTCGCCATAGAATGTACTACCTGATTGCTGCTCGTCTGCGAATTTCTGGTTTCCTAATTCGCCTGTTTACCAACTAAAAGCGACTATCCCAAACCGGAAATATAGCCTGCCCTTATATCAAACCACACAAATCCTATCTCTTAATTTGCTTCAGCACCTCCTAGTTCTTGTGTAAGGAATTTGTCAGACTGGTCAGACCTCTTTTTCGTCCCTGATGGACGACCTTAGAACGCCCCTCCTATTGTTATCCACGCTGCGGAAGAAGTAGCATAAAAACTTACCAAACGGCCAGCTTGATTATTGTGTAGGTTTACTCGGGATTGCATATCTTTCGCTTTTTCTTTGATGTCCAAAAATGATCGAGAGAATTTGACTCCGAATTCGACATTGTGGGAACAGCCACCCCATTTCCAATCTTGTGCTGGATAGGTGCCGCTAGGACGAACGGCGTCGCAGCCGCAAGAAACAAGGTCACCCTGGCTGCAAGCTCGAGAGATGGCGTGCGTAACCCCGGCAGCAGAGATGGCGTTGGCAAACGCTGTTTCCCGGTAGCCTAAAAGAAGAAAACATCCTGAGAAACAACCAGAGGCTCGAGTCCCCTTGAAGGGGGGAGGGGATTAAATAATGGTAGTCAACAGAGAAATAAAAATGCTCCTCCCGCGGGGTCTGAACCCGCAACCTTAAGCTTTATACACCGACGCTCTAAGCAACTGAAATAACAATGGGCTTGTGAACTAAGTTTGCAAACCACTACGATCGACAGTTAGTAAATGGCTGGAGGATCAGGAACTGTGATATCGCTCCGATTTAAAATAAACTTAATAAAACTGAGAGCTAGCCTTCGATCAAGTAGTTTCATAATTATTTTTGAAAAAATCCTTCTTGGGTCAAGGGGTTGACAATCACCCCTTGGGGGGGGGGGGGCTATGTTAAGGAACTAAGGATGAAACTAGTTAATGCTCTGAAAAAATGGTGTTTCGCTATGTGCCGAAGTTTCCAGCCGTACTGGTCAATCGCACAGAAATCATTGGGAACAGTAACCTCGTGTCTCTGCTTTTGTGTGTTTTTCTCAAAATGGTAAGGTGCCATATTTTCTGTTCTTGTCTTCTATTCGACGATTTTTTTTCTGAAAACTATAACTTGTCCCCCACCTGTTCAAATGACATTCTTTTTTTAAAGTAGCTAGAACGAAAAGAATGAATTTCTGTGAAAGCCATTGCCTCTGTACTGCAGGAGTAACCTTTCCTGGCACACGTAAAAGAAAATCAGTCCAGGTTGTACATAAAACACAAAGTTAATAATTCGAGGGGTTAGCCTTTCTGACCTCAGACCACATGCACTTCAGAGAACCATATTTTCACACCTAATAAATTACCCGCGGACATGAACATTGTAATTTTCGAATGTTACCCTAAGCCATAACTCCTCAAATGCTGTCAAAATACTTAAGGTATCAATCAGTCAACCTGTACTCGCGACTGGTGATTATCACCCACGTAAACAAGTTACGGGTATCGTTTGAAATTACCGGAATAGTCTTGATGTTTGTTTTATCGTGAAACTATAGGCAGGAATTGCTGGGCAAAGGGGAAATTTTTTCTGCATATTTGTGGCTGGCGGAATCACGTGTTCGAAGTCCGTCTATCCCACAGACTAGTCGAAGCACTGACTGTAAAAAAGACATGACATCAATCGTTGTCATACCTCGCAAGATGGCAATAGCTGTATTTCAACTTTGCTGCCTGTTTGCAGTATAGCGTATAGCATAGATAAAGTAGCACGATCTAATATTTCCGAAATTATTGTAATTTTGTTGTTCAGATACTTAAAAATAAACTTTTTTCAGTACTTAAATTTCAACTTAAAGTTCTAATAAAGGAATCCCGTGTTCCAAATTCACAATCCTTGAACTAACCGAAGTATCTTGGTGTGATATTTCTCTACGCTTGGCGCCCTATCGGCCTTGTCTCATCATTCATTATAGATGATTGCAGCCCAGTCAGTAAAGAACAGCGTTCTCCCCAGAGGAATTATCTGTTCATACTTTAACTCACCATAAAGATCGCACTTCAGAAAGACAGAATCTCCCCCTCAGATGTACACGTGTTTAGTCTAATTCATAAGACCTGGTTGCATTCCAGGCGGGATGGAACACTGTTCTCCCAAAACGGTTGATACGTTCTCAGTATAACCCATCGTAAAACCAAGTAAAAAGTTCCGGTACTTTTAACGCACAGGTTTGACGTTTATGACCCGTACTCACACACGAGCAACTGTTTCGTACCGCCCAAAAACATGGTCTTCATAAAGTCATTTCATAACTTTTATAAGAGCGAGTATCAAACCTGAAATTAACACATCACTCTGATGTAGCTTCGTTTTTCTTCGCTACCCGACCACCAACCACGATCTCGAGTGATGAATTTTACACCTTAAATTCTCCATCCCAGATAATAATTAAGGCAAAAATTAATTAATAAATGCCTTAAGGTTGAATGGATAGGTTAGGCACAGGTCAGGCAATTATACGCAATTTTTCATCAGAACGGAATGTAGTGCACATCGTTTCATAATTTTTTAATATGCTAATCTAATTCGCCGGAAATAATTAATTTGCCACTTCGGTAATTTCCGTGACGCACATGGCTCCATGGTATATGAGGGTCATAGTGTCCTGTGTAGCAATTAATTTAGGGTATTATCATTAAACTTTTAAAGTAATTTGATGGAAAAAGCTATGCAGTTCTAGAAGCTTGATAACATTTAACATACGGACGCGCACCCTTCTGTTAAAAATGTCCCGGCGGATGCCGGATAACCCTCTGCGTGTAATCTTTCCGCAAAATATGGCACTGAAAACGGTTATAACGAACATATTATAGGGTTCCGTCCCAACACTTAATGCAAGGATGTACACCAAAACCGTCTGTAACAGTAACCTCATTTTTAGGTTTTCAGGCGTTCTTTCTTCCAAACTGGTAAGGGTATTCGGAGTTCTCTTCGGCGATATGCTGTTCTAAGAAAACCGTAACTTGTTCTCCGACATAACACAGGTTTGACAAAGTAGTTCGAACGAAAAGACGTTCCAGCCGGGCCGAAAAATGAGAAAGTCCGGATCCCTGTTCCCTTAGGTTCCTCTTCCTAAAGTCAGGACCCCTGTTCTGAGGCAGGATCCCTGTTTTGATTTCAGTCAACGAACCCGGCTCTTACTCTGGACTTGGAAACATTTTCACCAACGAACCCGGCTCCGACTTTGGGCTAAGGTGAATGCTGCGACGAAATTCTGTTGTGTAATTAAGTTGAACGTTTAATAGCAACTAAGCGAAAACGAAATGCTTTGAAATGCTTAAGCGGTTTAAAAAAAGAAAAAAGGATCAAGCATGATTATGAATAGTGTAATATCTTCGTCACTTGTTCTGTCTTTTGCCAACATGTGTGGTTACACTCTTGATGCGAAAATAAGCATGCCGAAAATGGGCATGCGAAATCGCGTCATTATGGGGAATGTGTCCGTAATGCGTCAAAATGTCAGATTGAAGGAGGAGATCCTACTGCAAAAATCGGACTGTTTGTGCACGTACCTTTAGTGCAGTTATTCTTTAAAACGTTTCAAGACTTTTTATTTCAAATGTAAATGTAAACTTCTGTTGTACCTTCCTCGACGGCATAGAACTTCCCGCGTAACTGGAAATTTGTTGCCCGCTGACCCTTGTGCAAAGTTATCTTCAACTGCCTAGGACCTCCATGATTCTGTCCCTTACTATTTCCGCATTCCATCTAGGAAGATTTTTTAGACCCGATTAGTCCATTTACTTTTTTTTTATGTTTTTTTTATATCTTGTGCATTTACTCCGTTATTGAAAGCTCAGTGTAATTTTTCCTTCTCTTTCTCTGCACTGTGCTACTTCTCTTTTCTTGTGCAGTGCGTAAATAAAAATTCCATCATCATCATCATCTAGTGAGCTAAAAATGTTACCACCTCGGACTCAATTCAAAAACCCCGGACTACCGACTCGTCCTGTGTGGGTATAAAATTCAACACCTTCACTCTGGACAATACGCGGTACTTCGTCATTAAGAGACCATAACCTTAGTTCTGCATTGCTAATTACTCTTGACTACCCACGACGAAATGGAGTGACGATAGAGCCCCTGGTAGTATCTGGTTTTTGCCCAGCGTACACGCATCCCGAAAGCACGCAAGTGCCGCTCCCGGCTTGTCGGACCACCAGATAGAGCCGTAGCCCGGTGGTTAAATGACAAATTCGTTATTTATCTCTTAATCTTGCGCAGTTATTTCTTTGAAATTCTAATGAGACGACCGTAATTATTGCAAGGAAAAATATTTCGGAAGCACTCCACCGGAACATAATATATCTGCTTAATGGACAGTATAGTGACACAGCCGAATAGGAAAGGGTATTGTTTCTCCTCTGACGGATAATTAAGACCAATTTGTGGAAAAATAAAAATGGAAATGGCTCTTGGTCAAATGGTAATTACGGAGCATGGGTTTTCTTCTCGGTCAATCAGAATCACAAGCGTAGCTAACAGTGTGTGCGCCTGCTGTTGTCCGATGTTCTGCGTTTGGTAGCCAAACTGGTGTGAACAAGTCCTAACCTTCTCCCACTCAACCTTTTCAATCCAAGCCTCAACGCCTTTGACCGTCGCTACTTAAAGCTTAACCGAAAAGGGCTGAGATAGAACAATCTAGTTACCCATAGCTTCTTCACTTAAATAGGCTTGAAGACCCGATGAAAACGCATTCCTCCGTTGCTCTGCTATTCACAAATATATCGGTATCTCTATGCGCTTGCACCTGTATTGTGTGCTTGACGAAAAAAATTTACGAAAAATTCGTCTTCAGGCACTCAGCAGTCTTCACCAAGCTCACCACTGGCAACTGTAAAGCCGCGTTTGTGTGGAGATTCATATTTTCCGCGTCATAGTAGAATTCGCATTGTGGGGACGGCAGTAGATGTTCTGAACGCCACTACTAGAGCAGCTAGTGGAAAATAAGAAAATCCCTTAGCAGAATCCAAATAATTATGTGTGTCACTAAAATAAGTTGGATATTCAGTTAAACTTTAGAGACGTTCTTGAGATACTCCGTTTCTGCTTGAAACCAACTTTAATCTCTGTTCCCTTTCAGTTTTAACACTTCCCAAGAATTTTCCTTCCGTTCGGTTATTTTTTCAGTTTCAGTCTGGTTTCAACGAAGAAGTCGTAGATTTCTGTGGTTGGCCAGAGAAATTTTTTTGAACGACAGTTAGCAGAATTCATAATTTCTGCTTATAAGTGACAAAGACTTCATTTATTTTTTCTCACCTTGAAAACGCAAAATACGAAAACAAAACTAAGAGAAAAACGACATATGTCACTGAGCAATAATACAGATCAATTGGTTTCTAAACTAAACGTCAAGGGCTCTTAGAAGACAAGATAATATTCGTAAAACAGAGAAATCTTTCTTCCCGAATAGTTACCTTAAAATTGGCCATTAACTTTTAAAACTGCCGATTTCTGCGCATGTAGCTACAATTTCCTATGGGAGTGAATCTGGAGAGAAGTCTAAACCCTGTGACAAACCGCAGATTTCTTCAGCCCGTGGCAACACTGCAATCAAATGAGCTATAGCAGAGATTACGACGACACTTCGCCCCAATGACAGCCGTACATGGGTTCCTACTGTGACGACACCTCTCAAACTACCTCATTCACAGCAACGTCTTCACCATCAATCTCTCTCAACTCCATTGTCGCGTCAACAAGAAGGTTGAAGACATTTTTTAAACAAATAGTTTGCGCGGGTTCGTCAGTCTACAGCTGTGCTTTTGTGCACTTTCTGTGCCCGTAGTTCCGCTGCATAGAAATCCCATGGTCCATTAGCTTGTGTGGTCTGCTCAACGGGATGAAAATGAGCAAATTAATAGTCAGCCTCCACTAAAAACTGTGACGAATTCGACCCCTCCTGATTAAGACTCCTGGGCATTGTTCGTCCGTTCAAAAGCGGGTAGCTTCGGAAGCAAAGCACTCTCCGGTGTTTTCCGCTACTTACAGCCAACACGAATACAGGATGTCGAATGAACTTATCGTCTGAATCGATATACCTGAAGCTATTTTAACAGATAGAAAAAGCCGAGTTCACGACGCTATTTTCACAGCTGACGCTACTTTCTAAACACTGAAAAAATTCTCGTTCACGACCAACGTCTCAAGGCGTTCAAGCATGGGCGTAAAAGTCATTTTATTTATTCCCATATAACTGGGTTTTCCGAGCTCCAACCGGGAAGTAAAAACTAACAACTTTACGTTTTTCAAAGGGTCAGTTAACTCTTACATAAAAATTTCCTTCCTCGTTTCCAAGCCTCTCCCAACCCCTAAATGCTAGGGCAAAAATCCCACCTAAGGTCTTCAGATAACTGTGACATACCTCCATGCTGCCTCAGACAGGGGCATCACGACTAGGGGGGAGGCCCCCCCCCGAATGTTGTCGGCCAGTCGGTAAAAAAAATCGACGCGAAGCGCAGCGATTTTTCGCAAAAACAGTCGGTAAAAATGACCAGCCAGTCGGTGAATACCTCCCCCCCCCCAAACATTTTGGCTAGTAACACCTCTGGCCTCAGTGCCAAGTTTCATCAACATCTCTCAAATGTTGGCAAGGAGTAGTAGTAGTTTATTTTAGAGTTTTTACAAACCTATTTTACTTCACATGGTATATTTCAAATACTCCCAAAATTAAAACAAAATGTACATATTATACAAAAAAACAACGCAACCAGAGCCTGGTCAAGATCTCAGAAAGTGCACCCTGTGAGACAGACGGACGGATCTCAAGATTCTAAGGTAATCATCACTTTCGAGCGAGATCTCAAACTATCGACAAATAGATCAAACCTCTGCCCACAGGCCTCAAAAGATAGCATAATTTTACAGAAAAAAAGTCGTTTAACCAAGCCTTTTGACTGACACCCATTGTTACTTTTCTGTCTTTCATAAAGTCGTTCGTACCTGTCACTATCTGTACACTCTCTGTACACTAGGGGATTGCAAGATTCGGGGGCTCGGACCCACAACTTTTTTTTGGCTTCTTCGAGAGGGGTGTTTCTTTGAGGGGATGTTATCAATTTGTATTTGTTTGATATGAAAGAAGATAGCAATTCATATGCAGACGTCTCCTATTTCTACTCCTATCATTGAAATCACAGCCGCAATTATTTTATGGAACTTCTATTTGATAATCAGGGGCGTCACGACTGTGGGGGGGATCCGAGGGGGCGTCCCCCCTCCCCCCCGATTCTGTCAGCCAGTCGGTAAAAACAACAGAGTCGGCGCGAAGCACCGCGATTTTTCGTCAAAACAGTTGATTTTTTTGATGAAAACAGTCGGTTTTTCCGAAAATCAGTTGATTTTTGTCAAAACAGTCGTTTTTTCTGAAAATCAGTCGACTTTTTTCCAAAAATGTCGTTTTTTTCTTAAGCAATCTTTTTTCTGCAAAAAAAAGTCGGTAAAATTACCAGCCAGTCGGTAAATCACTTGCTCCCCCCCCCCCCAGCATTTTGGCTAATAACGCCTCTGTTGACAATGCTGGGAAGTAAGACTTGTCAGTTTTGCCTGAAAACACGATCGATCATCAAGATACAGGAAGCATCAAAGATACGTTTCCAGATTTTAGGACAGACGGTGGCATCACTTTCATTAAGTCTTGGGAAGAAATCGCAAATCCATTCCTTCGCGATTTCTCCGCAACCGGCCGTTACTTGTGTCCACTTTTGGGCCGTGGTAAAAGAAACAAGATCAGAGGTACAGATGGGATCACAAAGGAAAATATTATTCGTCCAGACAATCGGGTCTTCTAGATTTCGCGTCTTCGCCAGATTCTGTAAGTGTGTTGTTTATCCCTACTCAACCTTTAAACCTCGCCTTAAACAGGTTTATTAAGTGATCAGTGATTTTTTTTCTTTTATTACTGGGCTAGCCCTGATTACGACCTGAATAACATTGCGAATCGAAAGCTGACAAGGGACTCGGACCCAACATGTTCTATTCGAATTCCAAATCCCTAGATAGAAAATCCAGGCCATCGGTAAAGAGACAGCACAGCTCACACCGAATTTCCTGTTTTCACCAGATTCCGTTCGCAGTATCGGACAAGCGGAAAAAGAAAGCATATAGATCGACTCGATCTTATCCCACTGTCATTTCTAAACCACTTGATTAAGGAGTTATAAATAAACGTTACTGAAGTTCCTCCATGCTGCCTCAGTGCCAAGTTTCATTAATATCTCTCAAACATTGGGAAGGAGTAGTAGTAGTTTATTTTACAGTTTTTACAAATTTATTTTATTTCACATGGCATATTTCAAATACTCCCAAAATCAAAACAAAATGTAAATATTAAATATATATAAATATATATATTTATTATTATAAATAAACATTACTGAAGTTAAAAAAGTTTCCGGAATCCGGTGGAATATCGGTCCTCCCGAAAAGAAAGCATAGTTTTGATCCAGCAATAGCATAGTGACAGGCGATAAGCAAAGGGTTTAGATACTCAGTAATTAACAACCCGAAGGAAGTGAATGTGATGGCAGATTTGGTTTCAAGTAGAAATAGTGTATTTTTGAGAACGTCTTTGAAGAAAGAATAGGGATTGTTAAGAACCAATTGAGTACTTCGGAAGCTGCACAAGTTTTCACGTTTTCTACCTTGTGCAGTGACAGGATGCGGCTCATTCTGCCCTACTTGAACTTTCCGTATGTGAGGCATCCTAAATTTAGAAAAAAAACGCACAGGCATACAAAAAGACACAGTGTTCGCTACCAAATCGTGGAGTGGAATTAGTAGTGAAAAGAAAATCAAACTCCGAACCCTTATTCACAACAAAACCCGAGCTAATCAAGACGCGGAAAAAACTCTTCCATGTCAACGACCCAACCGACCAGCAAAAACGGCAGTCGTGTCCCAAACGAAATCTCAGCACTAGCATTAACCTCTAGATTTTCGTAAGAAATAGCTTCAGAAAATAGAACATTCATTGTTACGAAAAACATCGACTAATCTTCCTCTAGGTCCAGCTCAGAGTAAAATAACAATAGGCAGTAGCGCCAAGACCTATACTTTCCTTGCTTCGCAAACGGGCCATAGTCATAGCGCCGCCCACTACGTTTGCGACATTTAAAGCCAGACAAACTTACGGGTTTAGAAATTTCTAGTAAAGCTAAGATGTGGTCTGCTTACATCGAGGAAACATGGGAGGTTGTATCTTTTTTTTTCTTCGTTCAGAATATGAAGTTATTGGAGCCAGCGCTGGTGCTCGATCGATTGAGTTTCAGTAGGGACATTCACTATCGCTAGTGTCGCTGTTATTCGAGTGTATGTCACTTTTTTCAAGTCTTCGCGCTACTCTTATAGTGTTATTTTGCTCTGACCAGGTAGTAGGGCCAAGACCTAGGCTTTCCATACTTTGCAAACGGGCCATACTCGTAGCGCCGCCCACTACACATGCGGTATTTAAAGCGAGAAAAATTTGCGGGTTTATAAGTTTCTAATAAAGCAAAGGTGCGGTCTGCATACACCAAGGAATCAATGGAGGCTGTATAATTTTTGTTGCTATGTTCAGGATAAGAAGTTATGGGAGCCAACGCTGGTGAAGGGCTGAATGAGTTTCATTAGGGACGTTCTCTATCGCTAGTGGTGCTAGTATCGCTGCTACATTTTGTCAAGTCAACTCCCCAGTGTTTTTTTGCTCTGCTCCAGCTGAAGCCAATCTCCGCTGATATCCGTTAAGCACCATCAAATAAAATGTACTAACCAGAGAGATTGATTATTTACTTTTTGTTTTGATTAGTTTTGTTGTAGTGTTAGCATATTGTTTCTTACCCGATTAAAATTTCTGAATTGAACTGAAATAGGATGTGGGTCCATTTAGGGGGAGATTAACTGAAAACTGGCGAGTGGTGAAGGGAGTCGAACCTTCCTTGCCACCCAAATTTCATTTTCCCGACTATTTCCCATGCGATGTGTACCTGCAAAGTGCCAAGGCACCCGGGCTGGCTGCGGGGTTTGGCCATCATCGAGGGTTTGATGCCCGGCCGTTCCGCCTGATTTTCATTATCAATTGGTTCACACCGAAGCACGCTGATCAAACGAAACCTAGGTGACATCTTTATAACGCGGGCCACCTAGGCACAATGGACCAACCAGCTGTCCTATGCAAACCGTAAAAAATCAGCTATGTACATGGACAGAACAAAGAAAGACACTGTTATGAAAGTTGCACTTCACGATCCAGCCTTGCGGGAACACCCGCACGGTAGAAATGAAGTATTTCAGATCAAGAAAAGAGGTGGAAATATGCGAGGAGGCAGAGTAGTCTACCCCAAAAGATGCAGAATCAGCACTACTGGTAACAAGAGAAACTGGCTACTCCGGTGCTCTTTTTTCTAGATAGTAGATTCTTTACTCAGTGCATCCAATTAGTTCCGTTCCGAATTATTTCCGGTTAAGAGCATCGTGGACTTTTGTTCAACCATGACCAGTGACGAAAACTGATTGGTTTACAGACAGCCGTTTCCATTATATCTCCCAAAACTTGGACAGAATAATGGACTAAACGCTCGGCTTCACCTTCCACATTAGCACAGTCCGAGGCTTCCACGAGGGCTTCCGCATAGTCAAAACCTTCCAGATTTTTATGATAATGATGACAGCTAATTTTGCTATTCTTCAACAATTCCTAGATGTCCCCTTCGCACTTCAAATACCTCTTGCATCCCTGTCAGAACCGTCAATCACTTTCCCTTGTCTTCCTACGTTTGCATATTAGTTCTGTCTCTCGAATGGATTGCCTCTATCGTACCTTCCAGACATCCGGAATCTGGGGTGTCCAACACCCCGGACTCCCAGACGTTTTTGGCCTGGCATCACCTTCCAGATCCGTCTCGACGAAAACAGCTGTCTGTAATCCGGAAGAAAATTCTGGAAGGTGAAGCCTTAACATGGTGGAAATGCAGAAAGCCCTTCAGTTGACCTTTAAAGGCAGCGAGCACTGCCTAAATTACTGTGCATTAATATTTCAAAATGTTTCCATCCGAAAAAGTCCTAAGGCTCTATCTAAGTTGGGACAATAACACATATCTTTAATTTTGTGTTCAGAATTTAGATTCCGTTCGCCAAGTGCAAAAAGACCAAAGGTGTCGATGGGATCCCAAAAATCTAATATATAATGTAGATAGATAAATAATTTAATTGTAATATTTAGGAACGATACTTAAAAACTAATTGTCTTTTACAGATTGGTGCGCTTATCAGATGAGAAGTTTGACATTATGTTAATTTGAGGCACCGCTGGATAAGTTGTTGATTGTTTGGTGTGATTAGTCCAACATCTAATCAACTTTAAACAAAAATTTAACTTATACAAAAATTTTCGGTTTCAGCTGGATTCCGGACGAACTACATGTCCGGCTAAAAAAAAATTGTCATAATCGAATTCAGCATCTATTTTTGCCCCTATGTCGGACATCTAATCAACTACAAATATACCCCTATAAGTCATATCTGTTTTGACGAAAACTTCCTGCCACTTCTGCCAATTTCCCGGTTTCGGCCGAACTCTAGAACTACTTGTCCGGCGAAAAAAGAAAGCTCAAAAACGAACTCAGGGTATCTTCTTTCCCCAATAATGAACATCTAATCAACTTCGAATAAAAATTTGACTTATAACAAATTTTCCGACTCCAGCCGGATTCCGGTCGAACTATATGTCCGGGTAAAATATGATTGTCACACACGGATTCAGCGTCTCTTCTTACCCCTAAATCGGTTATCTAATCAGCTAGAAATAAAACTTTAACTTCTAACAATTTTCCGGTTTTGGCCGGATTCCGGGCGAACTACATGTCCGGGAAGAAAATTGTTTTCACATAAAAGTTCAACATGTCTTCTTGCCCTATACCGGACATCTGATCAACTCCAAATAAAACTTTTAATTTTAACAAACTTTCCGGTTTGAGCCGGATTCCGGGCAAACTACTTGTCCGTCGAGAAAATGGCTTTCACCATCGTCTTCAGCATGTCTTCCTACCTCTAAACCAAACATCTAATCAACTTGAAATAAAACTTTTACTTTTAACAAACTTTCCGGTTTTGGCCGGATTCCGGGCGAACTACTTGTCCGATTACAAAATGGTTTTCACCATCGTGTTCAGCATGTCTTCTTACCCCATAATCGACTATCACATTAGCTGTTTCAAAATATTTTGTTTGCCCCTTAATTTGACCCCCCTCCCCCACCCCTAAATGTAGGGCTACAAAGCCCATTTACGAACTTGAGTGGTCCGCCGACCCAACGAATCCTCACACCAAGTTTCATCAAAATATCTCATTCCCTTCGAGAGTTATCGTGCTTACAGACGGACGGACGGACAGACGGACAACTTTTGCGATGTCATAGGTATCCCTCCATTTACGTTTTGGGATCCCAAAAACAAGCTAACAGGTTAATAGTGTTTGGCTATGGGGATAAGCGTCTCGCAGAAACCCGAGTTCTCGAATATCCAATCGAGGTCCAAGCAGACATCTCTAAAGTGTCGTTAAGGCGGATCGAACACTTTACTAGTATGTACTAGTTTATTTTACACCAAAGCAAAAAGCGCAAATAGCAAAAACGCAAAAAGATAATTCCTTCGGCCCAAGCTGACTGCGAACCTTATTTGACAGTGCAAAGCGGATTTGTCAGCTGAATTTTCTTATAGCTATATTTCTGCCCTTCTTGTCAAGGGTCCTCTTCAGGCTCAGGTCGCTCAAGTACTGGTGAAATGTAGTTCAAATTCCAGCTTCACCTTGAAGAAGACCCTTGCCAAGAAGGGCTGAAATAGAGCTCTAATAAAATGACATTTCCGTTTTGCATTGTACAAAATTATAAATAAATGGGTTTATTCCAACCTTGTAATAATAAAAAAAAAAAATGGGACCCTGGCGATACAACAGAAAGTGCTCCCTGTGCGACAATCCCAGACAGACAAACCTTCCGAGACTTTTAGTTCCTAAAGAAGGCCAATGCTCCCTCACCAAAACCATGTACACCGGATGCTGGTGCCGGGAGGGTGCCAGGAATGAGTGCACACCGGGTACCGGAGAGCAACTATCCCCTTCGTTATCCCCTCGTCATGGACTGAAACAAATATTTCCAACTCTCGGGAAAGTAATATAACCGAGGTTGTTAAAAAGTAAGAAAAACAGGCACCGATAGGTATTCCACGTTCTTGCTGATGTGCAGCGTATTTGCATTTATTTTTACCCACATCATTTAAACCATTCAGTCGAAGCATTTTTTCCCACTCATTATTCCTAACACGAAACAAAATGAACTGTATGCGACAGATAATGAGGAAAAATGGCATGGAGTTAAAAGGGAAATAAATTACAGAGTTACAGCGGAACGGATCGTGGTCGCTATTTATCGCACGGCTGTGGCTACTAACCCCGCTCTTTGACTCGAGGTTGACCCTCTCTGGTTTTATAAATTTGACGTTTGCAGAAGAACTGGAATGTTAATAAAGGCTGTCACAGGTAATAAGTTACTAAAATGATATCCGAAGAAACATTTTTGACACGTACGGTGACTTAAATGGCACTTTAATGGTGGAATATTTACTTTGTAGGGTACTGGTAAGTGCAATAGGTCGGTCTGCGAGACTGAAGTTGCATACATTATTTTGCAAGTTGAAATTATCAGCGAATAAACTAATGCAGGAAGCAACAAATTCATCACGAAAAACAAGGCCAAGATACATGACTTGTAGATTATTCTATTGAGTTTTAATTTTGGAGCTTTTGTAGATTTAAAATGGTTTTCAAACATACCTAAAGCAAAGTTATTGTTTTGGATTTTGCCTTATGAAACTTATTTAGTGACCAAAACAGAGAACCAGGGAGGAAGGGTGTGAAATCTACGTGCGTCTGCCCCCCCCCCCCTCGGAACGGCGCTTCTGCGATGCAAGGTCGGCGCTACTAAGGGAAAGAAGAAAAACAGTTGAAGAGCCACGAAACAAAACAAAGAAAAATAGGCGAAAATAGGTTTTTTAAAGGCCAAAGAAAATACTGAAATAAAAAGCGAATATTACTGTTTTTCTTTGTTTTTTTCGTGATATGTCAGGCCAATATAGTTTACGAAATTATCTTCAGTTGAAGAGGGTATGGTCTCAGACGTTTCAACACTCGACACCTGATGACCAGGTTATGATCTCAGATTCATCGAACAGGACTAGACACAAGAGTCGAAATGGAAAATGTCGAAATTTGAAATGTAAAAATTGAGCGCACTTACCTCTTGTTAGAAGAACGCTTGCTTGGGGATTTTTACTTTTCCGGCTCAGAGAGGAGCAATTCCAGCGGTGTTTCTGGAACTGGAACTGACATTCGTAAACGGACTGCTGAAGACCTTGGACAGCTACACTTGTAGCATCGGGGTTCCTTTGGCAAATTTCGACCTAAAATGGTGTGAAGGGTTTTTGTCAATCGATCTTGTGATTCCGGCTTGACCCTTCTTATATTATCATTTTACTTTGAAATTAGGCGCGTTTCTGCTCTTCAGAAGCGCATTCCCGAGTCTCAGAAACCGTTGCTGGTTGTCCTGGCTGGGCCGCACATGAGGCCGACGCTCCTAATATGGTTTTCGTGGGGGAAGTTGCTGTTTTTCAGCTTTTCCCCGGTTTTGAGTTATGTATTATAGTCTGTTGTTGCTAATTTTGTTTTTTGTTGTTGTTTGAAGATTTATATGGCCCTTGTTGGCCGTGGATTTAGTTAAAGAAATAAATATAAATAAATTTGATTCAGTGATAAATAGTTCTTCAGCCCGAGCTGACTGCGAATCGTATTTGACGGTGCAAAACGGATAAGTCAGCTAAATTTATTAGAGCTATATTTCGGCCCTTCTTGGCAAGGTCCTCTTCAGGCTCAAGCCGCTCAAGCTGAAAAATTACTTTCACGTCATTGAATTTTCCAGCTTGAGCGGCTTGAGCATGAAGAGACCCTTGCCAAGAAGGGCCGAAATATAGCTCTAATAAAAAGGTAGCTGACTTATCCGTTTTGCACCGTCAAATATAATTTTATACAGAAGTGTAAATTAAAACCTTGAACCTTGTTAAAGGGCAAAACTTTTTTCAGTGGGGCGGCCAAAAACTCTGGCTTCTCTGGCTTATCCCGTATTGACATTTCTCGCCAGAAATCAACCCAGACAAAATAAGTTCTCGATCTGATTTCAGGTTAGTTTCTTCCTCGGATCGAACAGAATTCGGTCTCGGGTAAAGCCGAGTGTGCAGTGATATCAATCACGAAGCATGCCTGACAGGGCAATTCAGTTTCGAAATCTAACCTGATGATTTCTAGATTTCCGAAGATTTCCGAACAGCTAGGACCGAAGAACTAAAGCCTAAGGAAACGAAACTTACCGTTATGTAAAGTAGCGCAAAAGGTTCTGAGTGCCACTATTGGGACCGACTAAAAAGAGGCACGGCACGGCATGGCGCAGGAGGCACGAGTAATAAAAATAGATTACCAAGTAGTAGAAGTCGACAAGTAAGTGAGAGTTCGTAACTCCAGAGCCTAAAAGAAGGCACCCCTCACTCTGAAGCCTGAAAGGGCCCTTTTAGTTTTCGTGCCTCTTTTTAGTACTCGTGCCTCTTAAACTATGTCGTGCAGTACCGTGCCTCTTTTTAGACGATCCGCCACTATTCACTGTGGTCTGCAAAATGTAAATCAGGTAAAAATCCTTGGATGAATTTTTATACCCGAACCGACATGACCTGTATTCTACACAACTTTCAAGGTTATGCTTTCACTTCGGTTACTGATTATTCCAAAGAGTTATGGTTTTACTATACTTATTTTCTAGCATTTCTTGCGTAAGATCTGATCCTGAAATACTGCATCCAAATCTTCCATACTGAAATGGTCGTAGAGCAATGTGAAAAGGCTGAATTGATCCAGAAAATTTTTTGATCCTTTGGTTTGATTACATATCTTACGAAGGAGCGGAGAAAGTTCAAGTATGTGAATTGGAAAGGCACAATGTGGCAATGTCTTCGGGAAGAAGTGTGTGGAAAACTACTTAGCATCGTCACAATTGGCTTCAATGATCTCCCCCCCCCCCCCTCCAATAGGTCCAACACAAAGTTACGGAAAACCTTAGCCATTGTTTTGCAAAGGATCTTAAATCATAGCCTACTGACCTAATAAGTTTGACTCAACCAGTATTTATAATGATTTCTTTTAGTCAAAATAAAGCAATCGTAATCGCATAAGTATTCAACTGAAGCCTTTTTTTTAATATCCTGACTGGAATTGTATTCGCGAATTTCAGGAAGAGAGGATTTTAAAGTCTTTCTGTCACGGAAAATACTGTTTAGTAATTATTAAAATATTATTATGTTCCATTCTGTTTTGAATGCAATTTATTTCAGAAACTTGGGGGGAAACTTTTCAAAACGTGAATGTGTATTAACGTCCGTGCGTCCGTCTGGAAGTTAACTTGATAATTCCCGAACGAGTTGAGATATTTTGAAAAAAAAAGGTGTAGGGTCCTCAACGGAACCCCTTTCCAGGCAAACATTGAATACTTTTTACGCAAAGATGAAATTTAATCCAGTGACAAATAAACCTGAAATATCTCTTCTATTTAGTGACTAAAGTATTTTGAGAACTATGTTCTCAAGGCCCTCGGTGGCTCAATGGGATAGCGCAACGGCAATTCAAACCGGAGGTGGCCCGTTCAAATCCCACCTAAGCAGCATTCCCCCAGTTTAAGATCCTTCCGAAACCTTGGGTCTTGTTTATCATGCTTGAGGGTTGAAAGAGGAAACGATTGACAGATCTGAAAGGTGCGTGAAATGAGGACCTTAAGGTGAGGAAAGACTTGTTCGGTCTAAACCAGTGGTTACCAACCGGTGGTACGCGTACCCAAAGGGGTGAGAGAGACCCTCGGAAGGGGTACCCGAAGGTCCAAAGTCAGGTTAATCTGTAGCTTTAGTTTCTCGCTTCAATCATTTTTGAGTCCCCTAACTCAGTTACAGTATGGTCCTCGTTACGAGATACCACATTGTATATAATTCCAGGTTTATATGCCCTATTATTGATGACAATAAGTATAGTCCTTTTGACATTCTGGTCGTGGTAAAAAAAAAAAGTAAAACAACGATTCGTCAAAAAGGGGTTTGGAACCTTTTTGAATCTTGATTAAGGGTGCGCGGTGCGAAAAAGGTTGGGAACCACTGGTCTAAACAACCATATTCATACCTGTTCTTTCGTTAGTCCAGGGACAATTCTACAGATCGAGGAAGTCAAAGAGGAAAAATCGGTCAAGTCTTTAGTTTTTTCTTCCGTTCTTCCGACTTGAGTCTTGCTAGCCTTTTTCTTCAAGCCTGTTCGTTGACCTTTCTTGAACGGAACAAGAAAATTGCCTTTTGTATCCAAGGGTCGAAGATTATTTCTTGAAGCCATGTTACTGCTGTAAAAGCTGATATCGTTTTCCTGTATTCGCTCTTGATTCCAAGCTGACCTAGAAAATATATAATAATAATAATGTATTTTCAACCCACAAATCGTTCAAGACGAAAACAGTGGAGTACAAAAGAAAATTTGAAGACATAATTAGGGAAAACACAACACATACAAACAAAATCTACTCAAGAGTCAAACAGACGAATAAGCCCATGAGAGGGCGACTGACGCGCGTACGCAGTTTCGGACAGTTTTCTGTGGAGAACAGACAATTTCTCCGTGATATATATATGCTATACAAAAAACTGTATATCACAATTTACTGACATTTTCGTTACAGAAATGTACAGTAATGTTTGTTCATGTTATTCCCCTAATCTGTTCTTTTTTTGTACCCGCTCTGTACCTTTCTGTTGTCATGATGGGGTAAATTAATATATAGAATAGAATGTATTACCCCAAAAAGCCCTTGGGCCATGGCAACACAAATCTTATAATATGGAAAATGGAATAATAAGCTAACGTAGCTGGGAAGATAAGCACGAGTGACTGAAGGTTGGACAAATGCAGATATAAAAATAGAGTTAATGTTCTTCAGGTACCCTGAGGCGACAACAGAGGGAATGGATAAGTGGGAATGGATAAGTGGTATTGCGGCCCAAGTGACAGTGAATCATCTTTGTTGGTCCTAAGCTGGTTACTCGGCTGAAACTTCGGCTCCTCTTGGGCAGTATCGCAATTTGAGGTTTTTAAGATCTCAAAGCGTTATGGATAGACTACTCCTACCTCTTTGATACCTAAGATGACTTTGTAAATTGTCCGCCCGCCCTCCCTTTTGTCTGTCCGTCCGTCTATCAGACGGAAGGGGTTTAGATATTTTGTTCCTCTAGGTCAAAGCATAGGTCATAGACAGGTCCCATTGCTCTATATTTAGGCTTGGGGGACGAAGTTCCGAATTAAGGGTTGATAATATCTTTTCAAGCTAATTTGATAGCGGATTAGGTAAGAAGGTATGTAGGGATGTTCGGCCAGGATCTGGCCAGAAACGGACATTCGGAAAAAGTAAAAGATTTGTCTGAAATCGATTAGACGTTCGATTTAAGAGGGCAAGGGGGGCATCGTAAAGCCACATCTGAGTTTCACTTTGTCTGTCGGATAAGTAGTTGTTTTTTTTCTGAAGCTGGTTAGCAGTTCAGTATAACGGCAAGAGATATGCCGAATCCATTTTTGAACTAAATCTTCTTCCAATCTAGCTTCTGGACTCCGAGCTTCCTCAGCGGAACAATCTTCCTGCCATAATCGAAGAGAAGCAGGGAATCACACATATAGGGACATCCAAAGTTTTTGAGTAAACTGGTTGGAAGGTTGGTATAGTGGAAACAGACCTGATGAGTCAATAAATACTATTCGCTCACGCCCCGGATGGACAGACCGGTCGGAATCCGGCCAAAGTCGTAAGTTCCGGATATGTTTTTCCTTACTGACAGACAACAGCAGTGTCGAAGTGAAAGAACTCAACGCAAATGGATGCTCGGAAGCAGGAAAAGAAGATCCAGATCAGATCCTGACCCAAATACATGAACATTGGCTCTGTGGTGGGATTTCTTATACTACGCTGACATCCGTGTTCAAGTGACTGACAGGCTAACCTGTTTGGACGGGTCAGGATAAGCGTTTGGCACTCTCGCACGTCCAACTAATTATTTTTGTTTATAATATTATAATTAAGCTTGACCGCAGTGCTGAATCTGATCAACTTACGCACTTACTGGCAGCTCACACAGGTATAATTGTCCGACCGGTAGGATTCAAGCCGGACACGGTATGGTGTCCAATTTCCGAGACTAAAGAACCTTATCATGGTCTTGATTATGTCATCCTTCAAACAGATAGGAATTTCCGATACGTCGAGAAAATATATCATCACGCCGTGATCGCTCTCTTTTGTTCATGAGATTAAACATCTTTAAAGATTTGATAATTAATGATCCGTGGCGCGCTGGCGCTTTGGGGTGGTCAGCGTTGTCATAAGCGATGACAGGTCGGAGACCCCCCACACCGACCATGTTCTATCGAGTGTCTTTTTGCAGTGACGAAAGTAAATTGGCTGTGAAACTCGATTTTCGATGCATGCACGAGGTTATTACTGGTATAACATAAAAAGTTAGTCAAGTCCATATTCAGATTGAGTTGAGGCGGGTTTGTTTTCGCGATTAGAGATTACGGGCGTGTATCTGAATTAAGTGAATTGAAAAGGTAACTATACATTTTCCTTACGAAAACGTCGAGCCTTGTTAAATCGCGTGTTCAAATTTGACCATTCAAAACCGACAGCTACAGAAAGTTTATGTCCGTAATTTGGGGCGAGTGTTTAACTGGCCTCCAATTTCTTGAACGTAGTGGGAACTCGGTCTTGTTTTTGACATTGCGCTTTCCGTTCAATTAGAAGGCGACCATCCATCGATTAGGGTTTATTTTGTTTATGATTTATTTCGATGGTGGAGTTTTACCGCTTGGGTCTTAATGGCCTGAATGAGCGGGAGTAAGTTGGGGAACAGATGATTCAGTCTCCAAAATGGTTAGTTTTAAACGCGATATGGACAGGGTCAGTTTGAGATTAGTGGCCACTTTGCTGAATTTTACGATCATCCAAGTAGTTTTAGTGGCAGATGACAAGCAACCAAAAAGCTCTGACATCGGATTCCGCGAAGAAAGTTCGGTAGTAATATGCTAAATGTGTAAACCGTGGCCATATCCGATTACTGAATATGTCCGAATGACAGATATCGCGAACTCAATGCTGCTCCGCTCAGTCCACCCACATCTGGCTTTCCACACTGACAAGTCAAATGTGGTTCATCTTGGGGTAGACCCAACTTCTACCCAAGGACTTCTAACTTATACCCCCTACCCCAACTTCCACGACTTCTACCCCCTACCCCAGGTCAGGGGGCAAAGTGGCAAGTCAAATTCCGTCTACGTTTAATCGAAAAGGGCTTAAAGTCCCACACTTGCACTTCACTTATTTACTTAAATAAGCCTGAAAACCCGATAAGAATGCGTTACTTCGTTTGCCCGGTTTCGACAAATAACCGGTTTCATCGGATGAACGTAATCTTTCGGATTTGTGGTACCTCTACGCGCCTGTCTCTCTATGAATGAAATATTTGCCATTGCCGAAAAAATAAACTAAAAACGGCCAATTCCTTGCAAGGCATCATTCTCCAGCATTCTTCCGGCGTGATCTTATCCCTCTTAGTGTCTTTAACCTTGAAAATGCAGGCTTGTTTTGAAATTCAAAATCTCCGCGTCTGATTGAATTTAGGGTTGTCGTGCAAGCAGCGCACATTCTGAACGTCATTACTAGAGTCTAGGGTTAAAAAATGCAAAATCCCTTAGGCAGTTCAAATGTATCAGTGTGTTCAGCAATTATCAGAAGTAAAAGCTCCCGTAAAAGCAGACAGTAGAAGCTACCTTTTCAGTTAAACTTCAAACAGCAAAATGACAAGGTTAAGTTTGTTTTTTGTTAAATTACCAAAATGGCGGCCCCGATTCCGCTAACTATTAGGTCCTTGATATCTGGTGTCGGCTTAGTCTTTGCACCAGTTCTTTTCGATCTGAGAACGACTAATACAGTGTCGGATTACAAAGTAGGAATTTAGGGTCCCCAAGGCGACGGATCAAATGATCGAATTCTGATTTGAAATCAAATTACAAATAAGCTTTCTTACGTTGTTTATTTGCAAACTATGTATGAGTTTTGTCTAGTTGAGATACCTATCAATATCAAGCGGTCGTCCTGCCAATTACAGGCCCTGTAACTTCGACGAGGGGTGCCAACTGTCGGGCACAGTTGAGATTACTTCGGGAATAGCCGGGAATTTCGCCCCATGGAGTACCGAAAAATTGAACTCGGGACACACTCATTTTTCGGGCACGCTGTGTCATTTTTTTTTTGTAGGCACCACCTTGTACAGGTATTCATAGAGTTCAAAGCGGCACTTGTTTGAGACACATTAAATCATACACAAATCCTCAATTTTAGGGAACATCATTCTAACGCTGGGGCAACATGCCCTGGATCAAGGGAACAGTCTGATCTGATCTAAAATCTGTCTGAAAAACAACTTCCCTTTTCAGCCGTTCAGTTCAACAGATTTGTGGGGATGATGTGATCTTGCTCTAGGGCCTGGTGCTCATAAGTTAGGCCATGCCCTAATGTTGGAGAATTGTGCCCCAGAAACTGAGGGGTTTGTGTATGACCCTCAATAGAAACGAAACGAAAAGGTATGTTACCTGAAGAGACCGACTGTCCACAGTAGGCAAACTGTTCCAATCCTCATTATTACGAAACTAGACTATGTCGAAGGATCACCATCCATTCCCTCTCTTTTGATCCTCACACCTAGCCAACGACACTTATTCGGGTAAAGTCGGGTTCCCTGTCGGCACCTGGTCCACTACAAAGAGTACGAGGCCCCTCCCCTTCTCCGCCCAACTCCAACGGAGCAGCCACTGCTGGAAGAGCCGCAAGGGAGCAAGCTCAATGGAGATGTGCATAAGGAGTTAATAAATGTGACGGAATGTCGGAGTAATTAAGAAACAAACATGCTAGCTTGGGAGTGATTAGTGGGATATCCCTGATGATGGAGGATGAGTGATGGATATCATAGCTGGACAATCTAGAGTTTTTCTTGAAGAAATTAGAGATTTAGACTCGACAAATGAAGAATGCAGGGGCGGTTCAAAGGGGGTCTTGTCTCAGAAAATCTTGTTTAGTTATTGGTGTATGACCAACCTACTAGTTAGACCGAAGAAATACAAAATCGAAGTAAAAGACACGAATGAAAGCACTAAATAGAACACACTAACTAACATGTTTAAATCGCACTTCCAGTCGTCTGTTTTTACCTTGTCAGAATATCAGTCGTACATTTTGAAGTCGTTCCCTCCCATCTCCAAGCCCACGGAACCGTCCCTGGGGTTACACGAGGGGTTAAATTGATAAAGCAAAGTATGTAGGTAGACTCTTTTTGAATGACCTCGCACGCTTAATCACTGTTTGGCACTCACAAGAGAGTGAGCATGCGTTATTTTGCTCATATGTGCCAAAACCTGTCCTCTCCCCATTCTTTCTAGCATTTAACTTACTCCATCATTCGTGAACTGTTCAACCATTTTTGTTTCTCCTTGTTCTTTCCATTTCTATATGTGAAATGGGTGGCACACCACTTATCTTTGACACGGTCAAATCCTCTACCCCGGGTTTGTGTCAAAACACAGTGATGAGATCAGAGGCGTTACTAGCCAAAATGTTTGGGGGGGGGGGGCAAGGTATTTACCGAATGGCTGGTCATTTTTACCGACTGTTTTGTGCAAAAACGACTATTATTGAGAAAAAACGACTGTGTTGACGAGAAATCTACTGATTTAACATCGACTGTTTTCACGAGAAACCGACTGTTGAAAAAAAAAAATCGAAAAAAATCCGACTCAGTTATTTTTTACCGACTGGCTGACAACATTCAGGGTGGGGGGGGGGCGTCCCCCCTCTCCACTAGTCGTGACGCCCCTGGATGAGATACCTATGGTCATTCCATTCGTCTGCATGATAACTTTCGTAGGGATTGAGACATTGTTTCTAACTTGGTGGGAGGATCCTTTGGGTGAAGGTACAAGTGAAGTACTCCTACATTTGAGAGTGAGGAGAGGTAGTTTCGAATTATGGCTAGAAATTTTTTAGTTAATAAGACGGTCAATATAGGATTAAGAAGACATGATAAATCCTGCCGAACCGATATTCGGTCGAAATCCGAAAAACAAATAATTGTGGTAGCAGGCTACTAATGAATTCTTGGTTTAGAGTCGATAGTGCGGTGTGTTCATACGTGGAATCGATCCGTCTGCTTTGATCGATATCATGGACGGAATCCGGCGAAAACAGGGGATCCGGTCGGCTCCAGTGTCCGATATGATTTTTCACCGGGTAAATCGTATCAGAGGAATCGGACTTTGACCGGAAAGAACAAATTCGTCTGACAAAGCTCATCACGTATATGTATAGATAAACAACAGGGTGGAACAAAATTTAATACTGATATTCCGTTCATAAGGTAGACCTGAAATTATAGACGGTAAGGGATTACCTAGTTGATAGGGGCTTATTCAGGACAAATAACATCTTTGTGTTTCTGGCGAAGCCCGGGAACTCGTAAGATCTGATAATCTGGATCATGAAGACGCCCATTAAACTTTCAGCTTTGGGATCTCAGCGGGACCTTTGGTCTTGTTTAATAGATTATGCTGGACTCAGTGTCATATCGTCAGCTTTATAAGCCTTTTAAATACAATTGCACCACATGGACGAACGAGTAAATCATGTGAGCATTACACCCGCCCGACACTATCAACCATTATAGCTGTGAGAATGAAGAGTGTGAATATGTATGAATTCCTCCAGTATGAATTCCTCGGTTCCGAAAGCCAATATTTACCAGATTCTTCCAGAACTGTTGTCCAGGTGGAAAATATGACAGTCAATAGGATCCGGAGAACTGGTTACCAGGGCGACATATTCTACATAATCCATGGACGAAGAACAGTATTGCCACTCCTCTCTGACTGAACTTCGCTGCAAAAGACTATGATATCTGGTGCCTAGAAGCCTCAGTCTCTTTTTTCAGTTTCGCGGAAAAACTCGTAGAGTTCCTAAAGTAACATGAGTGCTCATTGCTATGTGGGGCCCCTATGAGTTCCACCCAATGTATCACTCGTTTTTCGTTTTTACCCTTAAGCCTTAACCATAGCGTACATGTTAATCCGAGATGCATACCACGGAACTTTCTTGACCTGAGGGATCACTGTATCCATTAGGTTTCGACTTTCCAATGTTATGGTTTGTTGTGGTGCCACACTTGCATATGGTCAGACGGAACACATGAAGATACCCTCACAAGGATTTGGGATCCCAAAACATTATGTATGGTATCAATTAACATCAAACTAACCAAAATTGCAAAAAATTACTTCTGTTGATAGTAATAATTGCTTTGTAAAAAAGAAAAACATGGTTAGAGTCATTTTTTATATTTGCTTTGTATTACCAGCGTTCGACCTGCACAACAAACACTCGCTCTAAAAGTGTTGCGTCCAAAAGGTCATTCGGTCACTGGAGAGAATGTAGGCGTCTCTACCACATCACGTGATCCAACTCATCGTCTACCTGATGTTTTTACGATTCTTTTAGCCCATTTAGAAATTCAGTCTAAATTTTCTGTATTCATGTCGATTTTTCTTTGTGGTGTTTTTCCTTCTTTTTAATGCGCTTTCGCCCTTATTTGGTGGGTTACAAACGAAAAATCTGTACATGGGTTAAAAATAAGGTTACATGACTGGCTGGGGCTGACGCATACTTTTCAGTATTGGAAAACGCATTCCCATCGATGACTTTTTGCAGGAGGACAGACTTCTACAGCTTCAGACAAAGGTCCTAACGGGTCTATAAAAACAGTAGAAAGCATCTCCTCTCGGTCGTCAAATTTCGTAACCATTAGCGAACTAGAGGTACCACACTATGTGGCCTGTTTTTACTGTCTGTCAGTGGTACCACCCACAAATTAGCGAGACTTCTTTTTTGACCAAAGTGCTTCTGCGGTTTTATAGTAGTCGCATAGTCAATTTACGTTATAATCGTCAGTCAATCGCTAACTATCTCTACCATCGACGAGTACTTTAACGCCAACCGTGGGAACGGTATAAGAGTTTAACTGACATGTGTTTAAGAAGAATGGGCTTATTAGATTCAATGATGCAGGATTGCCTTCGGTCATGATAATTTGCTGATATCATCGGTGTGAACATGTGTCGGTGCAAACACTAAAAGCTTACTTTTACTGACGACTACCCCGGTTACTATTTACTTTTCAGCGAGCATGCATTTACAGATATGTGAACAAAAACTTGAAGGACCCATCGTACCCGGAGTGCCAACACAACCTACTTCCGAATTAAAGTAATTACTTCTCAAACCTGATGATCTAAATTTCCTATGTTACATTCTAAACCCGCTAACGACGCCACACTCATTTTTGTACTTGCCGCGATTCACGTTTTTCCATGCGCATATGCTCCCAACGAATGTTCGCATATCATGCTACTGACGCGTAAAACCGGTTATCTCAGTCTTACCGAGTTTTTGCTAGAAGTCAATGGGTCTGCAAAAAGGCTTAAAACAGCCAAAGTCGTGGATAATTTGTTAAAATTAGATCTTAGTACAGTAGTCAGTAGTTTACAGTAGTCAGATAGTTTTGCATATTGGAACATAAACAGTATAAAGTGCGACGCGTGCTTTAACCCTTCATGAGCGCGCTTTCGAAAACACATCCAACTAACTCGTTTTTTCAACTTTGCACCCCCCCCCCCACAAGTTTGCTCTTTTTTTTTACCTTGAGTGTCTAAACATAAATTAGCGCCGGCCAGTACTTTTGTGAAAGATTTGAAACGGAATTATTTTCTTGTGGGCTAATTTGTTGATCTCGCTTAAACCGATTTCTTTTCTTCCTTTAACTACAAACTGTTGACCTGCTTTAGTAGGGATGCTTTGCGTCTGCTCAGTTTCTTCCTAGTAGATTCATGGAGTTATCTGCTATTTGTCACAGTCGATTGTAACAGCTTCTTACGAGCCCTGCCAGTTTCAGCTAAGTCAATGACCTGTTAGGCTACTGTCTTCACTTTGATATGAACTCAAATCTCTCGCACTGTAAATTTCTCCTTAATTTTTGAATTGTAGAATCTCTGAATAAACTTTCAACCACTGAAATAATGAACAAACTTGGCGATCGACTTGGCGATTTCTATATTTTTCCCTTCAGATTTTTCTTTCGAATATTTTCAGTATTATTTGTATATTTTAGAGGCGGGATATCATTAATAAATTTACAACTTTCCGTGGTCCCCAGCTTACCCCACACAAGACGAATTCTTTCATGACTTATATTGCCTTTATTTCCCACAAATTAAGTTCTAGGTAGTTATCATTGACACTCAATCCATCTTGACCCATCCCACCTTACCCTCGAAATTTGATAGCTAGGCCCAGGCGTAAAAGTGACGCTAACCCTAGACCCACACAGTCTTTATTTAATATTCGTCACGCCATCATCTAACAGAAAATTAGCTGCTCTAAATAGAGCCATAAAGACCGACAAACACCTCTGATAGACCTATCGCGGGGGGCAGAAGACCCAAATCATTGGGGGTCCGATCTGAAATCACCTAGAGACCACCTGAGCTTAAACGAAAACAAAAATATTTTAAAACATAAAATGGACAGTAATTAGTAAGAACGGTGCGAGTTGGAAGTGCCAAGGCCTCAGGTCGTAAAAAGGGGTAGGAAGAATCTACCAAAGATGAACGGCGGTAAATTGCGGCCCACCCAGTGTAGAAATTCTTCGTGGTCGGTCGTGCGTGGAATCGCTCAGATGTTTTATTGTCTTCATTACATGCATATCAAGTTGATCAATAGATACAGGATGACCAAGTCAATAACAATAGCCTAGAACAGACGAGGAGCGAAACCGAGGAGATTCCCCACCAGCAAAAAGGAACCAAACTGGACAAACTACTTCAGTCCCCCATTCGAACAAGTACCTCTTTTAGGCTACTGCTCAAACTATTTCAAACTCGCTCCTCTTTCTATCCCTTAAAACTGGGAAACTATATAATATATAAAAAGAAACATAACTAAATCGACTTATAATACAGTAATGATTATTGGTTACAAATATGAAAGATCTGACAACTGTTACAAATAAGAAAGAAAATAAACCTGATAGCCGGTTCGCTTCATTAAGAAAAATTTTAGTAAAAATACTGAAATAGCTGTCATCGCTATGAAAAATTTAGAATTAAGGTGCTTCTATGAGGTTTGTTGTTGGTATATATCAGTATTCCTCGTATATTATATCAATATACTGTTGCAACTGTTTTCACATTCATGTACTTTTTTCTCTGTAGTGTACTCGCTGATTTTGGCGGATAGAAATTAAATATCTAGATTCAGATACTTAGTTGTAAAGCGAAATTCAGGTTGAAATTCCACTTTGTAGTTTTGTCAAGTAGATAATAGCACGGCGAGTTAGACAGACTAAGGCAATGGCGAGGAAATGACCCATCAAAATAAATGATTAAACAATTAAGACACAATAGTTCATCACCACTGTAAATAGTGCGAAAGCAGACACAGATACACAAGACTTAAACAATTAATAAGTGACTGTCAACGTCTATTTATTAATTTACTGATCTCGATAGAGCTGCTCAGTCTATAAATTGCTGATAATTAAAACCATCTGAGCGAAACAGATGACGAATAAAACTCAACGCGTGGAGACTACTATATTCGCATGTTTATTGTGATGACTTAGTTGTTGTTTTCTTCTTCCATTTTTTATTTTTCCCTTTGCACTTTCTCTAGTTCTCCATTTTTGCGACGGGATGCGCTAAATACATACGCACATACTGAATCCTTAACCATGCCCATGATAGTCCTTGGGATATCTGTAAGGGAATCCTTTCTTACTAACTAACCTGAAATTAAAAACTTTAAAAACTACCAAGAATGCCTACTCTTTACAAGTTCTGTATACCCCCAAGAAATGTCTATCCCTTAAAATAATCTGCACCCATACCTCCCTTTCCAGCCCCCGAATAAATTTCCTGTCTAAACTCTTTTAAATGAAAATAAAAAAAATGCAGTAAATCTCCAATTCACACATCGGACACAAATAAGGACCACCCTTTAAAGTGGATGAATGAATGAATTTATTTCCATAAAGCCCGTGGGGCCATGGCAGGAGAACAAAACAAACACAAAATAACACTCAAAAACACAATATTTACAGCAAAAGGATGGAACCCTTACTCCAAATAATGCTCCCGATGCTCCATAGCCTGCTTGAGGAAAAAAAAAATTTCAAAACAAATTTTTCTTCCCCATAACCTTAACCAAATCCTCTTCCTCCGTCCTATCATGCCCAAAAATCTCTCTACGCAAATCATTCATCAACTTTCCTAAATACCAGCCTCACCGACTTACTCACGTTAAGGCTCAACTGCTTATTTGTAAGGTGCTCCTGGGTCCTATCTAACAAAAATTGCAATTTCTCCAGAGAATCAGCACACAACGTACACTATAGGCCTTTTTCCGTGACACAATTGTGGGCCACTCACTTCTGAGTGTTTGTCGCGGAAACACGATTGTGTGCCACACAGTCGAGCCACTAGTTGAAACTCGCGGAGACGCCGTTTGTCTATTTCTTTGGCGGTAATTTCAAATATCGGAAAATAAAAATAAGATTCATGTAAAATCGCAATAAATAGAACTCCAAGCTTATTTCCTTACCATTATGTACATAAAGTATCCTCAGTTTTAAGTCTATATGCTTATGCTTGAAAAAGTAGTTAGATTTGTTGTTTAGACACTCTTTTGCTGCTTAATTTGAATTTCCCACCAGAATCGAGCCACAAAATCGACAATCACCTCGCCAGTTGTTTGTCGAATTTGAGCCGCAGAGCGAGCCACGAAAATCTTGTTGGTCGCGCAAACAATCTTGTGTGTCGCACAAAAGGTCGCGGAAACACACTTTTCGAGCCACAATCGACCCACAAACTGTTTGTGGGAGCACGGAAAAACGCCTTATGTCATCAGCAAACAAAAGGGCACATAGTTGGTAAATATCTAAACCACCAAATCATCATGAAAATCATTAATATACGAGAAAACAGCCTCGGAGAAAGACAACACCCTTGTTTCGCTCCCAAAACTGAAAAAATAATCCCTGAAAACTTCCCAGCCACCCTTACCACAAACTTCGTTACTTTATACATCGAAACTAATAACAAAACAAAAGGATGCGGTAATCCCATATTCAGTAATTCATTCATCAAGAGATCCCTACTAACATTATCAAGCGCCGATTTTAAGTCGAGCACTGACAAAATTCAATTTTAATTTATTTACTGGTATTTTAGCCCCCGAAGAAGAACAGAACAGCGAACTAGAGACACAACAACACTGTAAGAACAAATATTATCTTAAAGCATTTAATAAAAGCTAAAAATGACTGCGAAAGATCGTGACATTCGGGCAAGCTGAGAATCCGATCACTACTCACTAGGATACATTTTTACTTGGGGCCTGAAGTCTCAAGATATGTCCAAGCTTATTCGTAGAATCAGGTGTCGGTTCGAGAAGTTCGTGAGGCAACTAAAAGAACGGCGGACTAACCGAAAGAGAGAAAATCCTTGAACGAACAAGAAGTGAGCTTCTGTTGACACGGGTTCCAAACTGTACAGATAAGATATACAAGGTCATTCGACGTGTATCTGAAGACATTAATATAAGTTGATGTGGAGGATAAACGGGTTTATTCCCATAAAAAACTTCAATTCACAGAGGCTAACCTGTGAGGAAATAAATAACTCTACAACATCAACGGCTGATTAACCGAAAGAGTGAAAAAGCTGTAGAGCAACAAGAAGTCGACCATGCCACTTGTTAGCTTCTGCGAACACGGATTCCATACTATACAGATGGTGTATTTAACGTTATTCGACGTGAAGATCAAGATATAAACACAGGTTGATTGCAGAGAATCAGCGGGACTCCCCCCCCCAAAAAAAAAACTCTTCAATGACCAAAGAACAAACCATAAGGGATTAGATGAACATAGAACATCAGCAAATTATTTAAAGTAGGAAAGAAGAAATGTACACTGAATATGTATTATTAAGCCGTTTCTGTGGGTGTCCATTGGCCCCTGCACATTTTCCCCAAACGTAAGTGACGGGATACCTTTGATTTCGTAAACGTTGCCCGTCTGTTCGCACGATAACTCTCGAAGGGGTTGAGATATTTTCTTCAGACTTTTAAAAAGTCAATGAAATAGTCGATCTAGGGGTAAGGAGACATGCTGAACCCATATCTGAAACTCTTTTTCTCGCCGACAATTAGTTTGTCCGGAATCCGGCAAAAACCGGAAAATTTGTTAAAAGTCAAAGTTTTATTGGAAGTTGATTAAATATTCGATTTAGGGGTAAGAAGACATGCTGATTCCGTATATGATAATTGTTTTATACCCGGACAATTATTTCGCCCGGAATCCGGCAAAAACCGGAAAATCTGTTGAAAGTAAAAGTTTTATCTGAAGCTGATTAAATGTTTGATATAGGGGTTAGAAGGCATGCTTAATCCATATATGACAATCATTTTATACCCGGATATATAGTTCGCCCGGAATCCGGCTGAAACCGGAAAATCTTAAGTTTCATTTGAAGTTGATTAGAGATTCGACGAAGTGGTAAGGAGGCATGCTGAATCCGTTTATGAAAATTCTTTGCTTGAAATAGTTTACCCGGAATCCGGCCAAAACCTGAAAATTGTTTTAAAAGTTGCAGTTCATCTGAAGTTGATTAGAGGTTTGATATAAGGGTGAGGAGATATTCTGCATTCGTCTTGAGCTTTAGTTTTTGCGGAGAAGTGGTCCAACCGGAATCCGGCCGACACCGGATATTTGGCAGAAGTAAGGCAGGAGGTTTCGATCAATTTCGTCGAAGTAGATATGTAAACACACATGTTGAATCCATCCCTGAACTTGGTTTTCTCAGGTGACCAACTATTGGCATTAATCTGTTTCTAAATTTTAATAGAATAAATTTTTTATAGGTAAAAGTAAAATAATTAAATTTCCCAGATAGGCCATCTACAAGACGAAATTGTCTGGATCAAATAGGCTACTAAATTTCTGGGATCCCAGCGAAACCTTTGGTCTTCTTATAAGGTTTGAAGCCAAGCTGACCATTCATTTCAAATACAATAGAAAAAAAATGAAATTTTCGGTTTTTTTCTTGAACAGCTAGTTACCCCTCCAAGATGATGTGCGAGGGATAAATAAATTTCGGATATTTCGGTTGCACTTCCGGCAAACCGTCCTCAGCGAAAAAAAACAAAACTAAATCATAAAATCCACAACAATCACAACAGGAAAACGATGCGGAACCAACAGACAATAAGACGACATGTAACTAAATACCAGAAGAACGGTGCGGACTGAACGACATGCAGATAAAAATAAAATAACGAAAGATAAAATGTCCGTGTTAAAAGTGTATAAACCTGTGATTATTTACAGTTCTGAGTTCTGTGTATATTTACAATTTACCCTCCGTCTGGGAAAGCGCAGAAGCTTTCACCTAGAAAACGGCCCACTCCAAAAATCCATAATACGTTTGACCACTTTGAATAAAAACTTCCACAGAACTCAACGTTTTTTCTATTGTATTTGGTCTTCTTTTATTCGTCGGGACGGAGACGGAAACGAATCTGTGAGAAAGAACTGTAGGAATTACCGCATAAGCGACCCCCCCCCCCCTTGTCGGGTTCAGCGACCAGTCCATTCGACGATCTCCGTTCCCTTCCCCAGATTGCTATGGCCCTGGCTGAGAGGTTAGCACGCAGAAATCCTAGGCGCAGGGGCGCTAGTTCGAGTCTCCGTCCCCCAAAGTCCATCTTCAATGGCTAGGATACCTGGAGAGATCTGGAGAAGGCCGATTGCTCTTCCTGGGCTGAGATCAGGGAATCGAAGATCAGTACTGCCAGTTTGGCCCGTCAAGGCTAGTGCCGATGCCTTTTCCTTTTACCTCTAGGACCCCATAATGGCTACGTATGTTGGTACTAGTCTTACAGAGTCACACAAACGTTTTCGTCGATATAGCATCTCGGCGAGGATTTGAAAAATCCATCGGCTGACCAATCGACACAGCTTTTGTTTTTCATCCATAGCATAGCAATCCACTTTTAATGGAACAAAAATCGAAGCAAGCAAAGATGACCAAATCCTCAAAGAAGACGCAAATGAAATTAGAAAAGTGAGGAGTATTAATGGGTGTTCCATGTTACCCCCCCCCCCCCCCCACAACGAGAAGAAACTTTCAGTCGGTTCCAGACTTCTTCGTGTTTCATCTTGCCGAACATTGTCCATCTGATGGCCTTGTCTTGTCAAGAGCTTCGCTCTCGGCCAATAGGAGGCACTAGAAGCTACTTGTGAATTTAAAACCATAGTCATCGAAGCGGGTGGAGTGTGTGGGTTGCAAGGAATTTTCACTAAAATATTCCGCCCCTCCTTGAGGATTTCTTCTATTTTCCTCGACATTACATAGGGAAAGCTTGAACAGTGTTGCCTATTTCCGTACAATGCGTTTTTTTTTTTTTTTTTTTTTTTTGGGGGGGGGGGGGGTTGCAAGGGATTTGTGCTCAAAAATTCCGCTCATTTTCTATTCTTGAGGATTTTTTTTTTTAATTTCCTCATCATTACATAGGAAAACGTTGAACAGTATCGTCTATTTCGGTCAGTGGCGGATTTTTTTTTGGGTGGGGAAGGGGTGACGTGTCTGGGTTGCAAGGGATTTGCACTCAACACTTGTTCGGTCAAAGGCGACTTTTCCTTTTGGTGGGAAGGGAGGGAGGCATTTAACAGGATGGCCTCCCTCCGTTTCGAAGGGGCGCAAATCTTCCATGTTGGCACTAAGTTTTTTGCCCGTAGCTAGGTTTCAAAAGACAATTTTACCATAAGAGTAATAACCAGTGGCGTCACTGTGTTTGTGTGTGGGGGGTACCCTCCTCCCCCCTCGAAGAAAGAAAAAAGCTAAAGTGGACGCTCGCAGAGCGCCCAGTCAAAATAAACAAGCTGATGTAGGCGCTCTGCGAACGCCCGTCAAAATAAATTAACTAAACTGGGCGCTCACCAAGGAAAGCTAAATGGGGGGCTGACGGTAAGCATGGAAAAATTCAGTAAGGCTAGTTCAGGGTCACCAAGAAACTGAGTTGACATCCAGATTGGACATCGGCGGTTTGGTGGACTTTTGCTACAAAGAGGCAGGGTGTGTTAACATAAAAGAATTTGATGATGAGATTTTCCTCCAGGGCGAGGTTGAATAAAAAAATTGGCTTCGTGAGCAGCGAGAGAGGATGTAATGACGGGCCTCAGGATCCGAGTTCGTTGACTGAAATTTGACTAAGTCCAACTTGGAGTCAGATTATTGCAACACGTTATTTGATGTCGTTTTTTGTTGTTATTTAACTGTAAATTCAGAATAAGTCCGTTCTGTTTCAAGTTCTTTTTTTCTGGATGATCAGTCATTTTTTTCGGAAAGGGTCGAATTTAAGCACTGTCATGTCCCAAATTCCAGCAAAATGTCTCACATTTGTCGGGATTCGTCGTGAACAAAACAGACGGTCAGATCCATGACTAGTGTCCCTTATTTTCATTTAGGACCACAAAAAAACGTTCCGATCATAAAGGATTCCACAAAGTTTTATATTTACTGGAAGGAAAGGCTCGTCATTTCATTTCATTCTGAATTTACTGTTAAAAAAAACGAAACCAAATGACGTATTGCAATAATCATTACATCCTCTCTCATTGCTGACCAAGCCGATTTTTTTTCAACCTCGCCCTGAAGGAAAATTCTTATGATCAAAACCTTTCATGTTCTTTCATGTTGTCAGATCAATCTGGCAAGCTCGAAACGTCCGACTGAGAATACAATTCTTTAAGTCCCCTGAAACACCGTTGTCCAATCTGGATGTCAAACTCAGTTTCTTGGTGAGCCTAAACTAGCATTACTGAAGTTTTCCGGGCGTACCGCCAGCCCCCCACATAGCTTTCCTGGGTGATGGCCCAGTTTAGCTAAATTTTTGTGGTCGGGCGCTCTGCGAGCGAGAAGCTTAGTTCATTTACTTTGAATGAGCGGTCTGCGAGCGCCCACTTTAGCTTATTTATCTTGACAGAGCGCTCTGCGAGCGTACCCCCCCCCCCCCACACACACATACACACCATAGCGACGCCTCTGGTACTGACGACATACCAGAATAGTGGGGGAAGAACTTTTCGCTCGACATCAGATATTGAAATTATAATTGCTTTATATCAAACTTCTAAAACATGCAAGTTTTTAAATAAGAAATAACGGATTTTGTTCGACCCAAAGCACGCTGACTACAAAAACAAGAATACAAACATGAACGAACATGAATGCTGAACGAGGACTCCAGTCCGTCCTAGACGGATAAGTATGCTATTTTTTACCGGGCGGTGAAGTACAGTAGTACACATGAGATCGACTACTAATTACTGATCGTATCCTTGGTCATCAAAACTTCTTTATCCGAACTACTTGAATCAGCCACACAGTTCCAGATTCTCAAGTAATCTCAGTATAGTGTTATGGTTCAGTGTGAAAGTTTGACGTCGCATTAGAAACTAATCAATGTGCCCAACAGAAAATAACCTAAGCACCGCCGGCGAAATTATTAAAGGACCCCTCGCACTATTTACTCTTCAACTTACAGTATTTTAAAATATTTGAATACTTTAAAACTAGGCTGTGTTTCCAACAAATAACCCACGGTTTAGGCTGTTTTTAAGCCTTTTCCGAGACCCGTTGACTTAAAGCAAAAACAGGGAAACAATTTATATATCCGGTTTTTCTGATGGAAAAACCAGACAACCGTCGACAGCGTGATACACATCGAAGGTAACAAAACACGGCAAGTGAGAAAATCAGCGTGGTTTTGTTAGAGGGGTTAGAATGTACCGTGCGAAATTGGGGTCTCCGGGCTTAGAATAGTGATTATGGAAGTAGGTTGCGTTAGTATTATAGATAAGACAGGTCCTTTAAGATTTGCCTTTTACATTGCCAAATTCAACTGCTTCCCAGATTATTGCTTTTTACATGGCTTAAACCCAAATCTTATAAGGTTAATGCCTGCGCTCATTAGTCTACTGTGAATAAATATTGCTAGGTTGTGATTTTTTCTCACACACTTTGGTGCTGTTCAAACTTAGGCGACATCTAACTGAAGAAGGTACGATACCGTCTTCAGGATAAATAACGATGTCAATCGTTAACACACCTCGCGTTACTTCTGTTTATGTTCCAATATTCAAAACTTCTGAATACTGTAAGTATAAGCTCTTCTTTTAACATTTATCCACGCCTTTTGCTGTTATAAGCCTTTTCCCAGACCCATTGACTTCTAGCAAAAACTAGCGGGATGCGCGAACATTCGTGGGGAGCATAATGCACATGGAAAATAGTGAATCTTGGCAACTGCTAAGATTAGTGAGGTGTCGTTAGCAGGTTCAGGATGTAACATTTGAGATTTGGGTGTCCGCACTGTCAGAAGGTTCATAACAGACAACACAAGGATGCGGAGCGTTTTTTTTGTTTTGTTTTTTCAAATCATTCAAGTTCAATCCAAATAGCTAAAGCTAGAAATAAGTTTTTTGAGTAAGGGTTCCCTCGTTTTGCTGTAAATGTCGATGCGCGGCAAACATTATGCATGAAATGTTTTCCATTACGGACATTGCCAGGAAGAGCCGAAAAATCGCCAAAAAGCATCTGCTAAATTTTCACGACGACAAACAAAAAAGTCAGCAACTGCTTTTTTGACGGTTTTTCGGATCTTCCTGGCAATGTTTGTTATGCATAACATGTGTCGCGATGACAAATGATATCCCAAGTATTGTCTAATGCAGTGGTTCCCAACCGGGGGTACGCGTACCCAAAGGGGTACGCGAGACCCTTGCAAGGGGTACGCGAAGGTACCAAAATCTGTATAATATGTATTTTCAAAATATCACCAAACTCATTTTTGAATGCCGAAAGCCTAATATTACCAGCAGAGGCATCACTAGCCAAACAGTTTTTTAGGGGCAAGATATTTTTACCGAGTGGCTGGTGATTTTTACCTACAGTTTTTCGATAAAAATAACTGTTTTTACGAAAAATTGCGGCGCTTCGCGCCGACCAGTTTCTTTTTACCGACTGGCCGCCGCCGACCAAGTAGGGTTATGGGTCTCACGAGCCCATGCGTGACGCCTCTGAATGCAAGCCCTAGTGAAATTCATGAAATAATATTGATTCCAGAACAGCTAGCCTACTGCTGTAAAATTTCTTCCTGTGTCAAACAATATTGTTCAAAAAGAATCAAAGGCATTGCAAGTAATATTGTCATTCAGGTCTAGAACAATATTAACGAAAATGTCTACGATACAGCTTGATGAAAGCACGGATTTGCGGGATGTGTCACATGACGCTCAAGATGATAGTATTTGTCCGTTATCGAGATTCTGACATAAAAGAAAATATTCTGTTTAGTGAAAACCTCCAGTACCGAGGACAGCATGAAAAAAACTATTCGTGTGCCTGTTATTTACCAGTTTACAGTGACAGGGTAGAACTTATGACTGGATTCAAAATCCATGTAGTGGAAACGTGATGTCAAGCTCTGGTAAAAATCGAGGTAAAAATGTGAAGACTGTAAAAAATGTTGCCGCTAATGACATCGAGCCGAGATTTGTCAAAATTTTTGCTACAACGCAGCCTCAAATGTCTCATTGATTTTGTATACATTTCTACACGTGTAGGCTATGCATTTCATTTATGACATAAATATCGCCTTTTTCACGTTCTGAAAATGGGGGTACGCAACCTTTTCGAACCTTGTTTAGGGGTACGCGGCACGGAAAAGGTTGGGAGCCACTGGTCTAATGGAACAGCGCATCCTTGTGTTATATTATTAAACTTCTAATAGAGCGAGTTTGAGAATTAATGAATGCAGTTCCAGAAGTAGGTTGCATTGTCATTATAGGTACGACCGGGCCTTTAAAGGAGCTACAGCAGCAATCGTGCCCAGTAATTTCAAATCAGCTTCCGTAGTATCTTTGGTTGTGTCTTTTTCTGTTCCTAGCTTCTCCAGCTTCCTTCTAAGCGGATTCACTTAGCAAAACGTTTGGTCCTGATCAAGTATTGAACCCACGCGAATCTTGAAGCAATTGGCGTCAACAAGAGCCTTCGTGTACGATAGGAATAGTTCCCTAACTAGTGTCTAGCTGGACATTTCTGAGCATTTTTGCCAAACTACAAGACCTACAATATAGCGTACAGTATTAATAGCGACTTCAACCAGCCTAGCAACGTTAAAGGAGCCATTCCAGTAATCACACCAATCATTTTTTTTTCCAGCTCCCTTTGTCTTTTCAGTCACTAAACTCTTGTTTCCCATTGCCGTCCACACTTTCGTGCAGAATATTTGTCCTGATCAGGAACCCAACTAGGGCCGTATCCAGGGGGGGGGGGGGGTAGGGGGTTCAACCCCCTCCCCCCCGAAACATACGAAAATAATCATTTCTTCTAGGCTTCCCTATCTATGTCTTTTTCACCCCCCCCCCAGAAAGGCAACCCCCCCCCCAAAAAAAAAAAAAAAAAAAAATTTAAAAAATTCCTGGATACGGGCCTGCTCCCAACCCTCAAGATTTGGTAATCTAGAAGCAAATGATGTCAAAAAGCTTTCTTCGAAGCCATGTGCTTTAACCTGTAATTTTATTTTATGTAGTTCCGGAAATTAAGAATGGAAAGGAAAAAACATGCAAAATAATTAAGACTGTTCAAGTCACCAATTTTCAAACATCCACCGTCACTGACTTCGCCAACAAATACAGTTACAGAAACTGGCATGACTGTGGGAATCAACTGCTTATTTTGCAAAATAATTGTGCAAAGAATCCCGCCAAAGAACACATTAAAATCAAAGAAAAATAACACTAACCCAGACCTATGCTTTCCGTGCTTCTCACTCGGGCCGTATTTGTAGCGCCACCCACTACGCTTGCGGCATTTAAAGCGAGACAAACTTGCGGGTTTAGAAATTTCAGGTAACTCCAAGATGCGGTCTGCATGCATCGAAGAATTAGTGGAGGTTGTATATTTTTTCCTGTGTTCAGAATTTTAAGTTATTGGAGACAGCACTGGTGCACGAGTGATTGAATATCAGTAGGGACGTTCTCTATCACTAGTGATGCTGGTGTCGCTTATGTGTCACTTTTTTCAAATCTTGGCTCGAATAGCAGCGACACTAGTACCACTAGCGATAGAGAAGGTCCCTACTGAAATTAAAGCAGTCGCACGCCTTACATGACTGCGACAAATCCAAGCACAGCCTCCCCTGTTTCCTCAATTGCGTGACCCCATCTTAGATGGAGGCTAATAAAATGTTCCGAACCGACAAGTTTGTCTCGCGAGCGTAGTGGGCGGCGCTGCGGGTAAGGCCCGTTTCCAATGTATGGAAAGAATAGGTCTTGACACTATTCCCTCGTGTTATTACGCTCTGACATCGATGACGTAGACAATAACATAGAGAATAAGCCCTCTACGTAATTTACTAGGAGTTGCGTTTAGTGTGCTAACCAGAGGAATGTCATGTGAATATAAGCTAATGGCCAAATATAAATCAGCGGGGAGACATATGATGTCCTGTGTACTTTAAGAAGAACAATACCATCTGGGGAAAAAACGCAAAAACAAGAGATCAGAACGTACTAGGGAGTGGTGAGAACGTCCAAGCCCAGGGTCCAGTAGCGAAGTGAACAAAAAACAAAAGTGAACAAAAAACAAAACAAATTAGAAGGATGGGTACAATATTCAATACGCAGGCTTTGAACTGGACTGTTTTTGGTGTCCGACAGTGAATAACATGTGAATGGGGTGCATACAAAGTTGGATGCGTGAAGGATACGACAAACTGCTTCGGCTGCTGGAAACCACAAGGTCATGAGAAAGATACCACCTTGTAAACTGTACTGCCCACCAACACTGGATTGGGCCACCCAGAGTTTTCATATTTTTTGCTACATTCCACGTTTTCTGCAACACGAGACCCGTCAGATTGGAACAACTAAATTTGGCGAAGTGCATGGCTGCGGTGACCACCTGCGACCCTCAAGACTTGGAGATACGGTTATCAAGATGAAAGATTTCCTGGATCTCTGCGCAGAGGGACACAGTCTGACGAACAAGCCCGAGTGCTTGGACGACCGTCACGAACTCCAGTGAAGCTCAATAGTGGAAGCCTTATCAATCACTGTCAGACAGATTGTCGTCTGTCCGAAGAACTTTAAACGGTTCGTGTTTGCAGATGGACGACAGTTTGCATACTCTTGGGAGTGGATGCAAAAGAATCTCTTTGGTACAACCATGGACAGTCGGCACCCTTTGACGGTGCACCGGTAAGCGCCTCGGATCGTCACTGTTTTCTTATTCGCTTACGTGCTCGCTAATTACGCGTACTCGGATCGTCGGAGAGCAGGCAGAATCCAGCGCATATCAGTAGTGAGACTTAATTGAGCAGTTTGAGAGGGGTGCTTGGTGAGTAGAAGAAAAGATTTATGTTTCTGTGTAGATTTGAAAGGGGTGAACAGCTGTGAAGTCATATGGAATACTATATGAAGAATTTGAATGGGTATACCTTTCTTGGCATAAAATGTTAATAATAAAGTTTCTGAAAGAAGGAAAACACAAGGTGTAATTTTATGCCAAAGAGGCATAACAATAGATCGAGCAATAGATTCAAACTTTGGCTATTTCTTGGTTCCGACTTTTGCTTGGAATGCCCGGAAAACCGAGCAAACAGTGTATCGGCTAACTGAGCCTGAACCTCACTGACCTAACGACTCGCCAACGGTCCGACTTTGGGATTTCAAGTGAAAGCAAGGGCTAGTTGTGGTTTCATGGAACTGTCCGTCTTCTCGAACGAAGTGATGTTTGGGGTTTTGCCGGCACGAGTGAGATCGAGTTCTTAGATGGGCTGGTACCAGTTTTATCCGGCCTTTTCCCGACAGTATTTCCCAGGACGGACAGCCAGGAATTTGGTTAGCACTATAACCTTGATTATAACGACAGTTTATTTATTTACTTTAATTTATTTACAAAGAACAAGTTATGACTGTAGACTAACTCCACCAAACGTGAGCAATGTCCGTCACGGGTGAATTTTTGTTTTTTTGTTTATTAATTCATTTGTCACAAGAAAAAGAAATACAAGGAAAAGAAGACAAAGAAAAAGGAAGGTTCGAGCATGGTTCGATCTTGCCTATTCCGCGAAAGTGGTTCAAGGGTTTGTGTTAATACTTCACTAATTGGGTGAGGTAGTTTAGTTTCTGTTTTTGCCGACTGATTCACGCTGATGTGCGAAAAACGTGTCGTTTTTTTTTGTTTTTTTTTTACCAAGCTCAAGTCTCGGTTATAATAAAAATTAGACTTTGCTTTTCAGCAGTCTTCACTTTAGCTTGCCCCAAGGCCAAATAGCGGAAGAAGTAATGAGGGGCGAGAGCCAATGATCAAAGTCGTTTCGTCATGTGATCAGTATGTTCAAGATTTGGTTTTATGTCACCATGGTTGCACTGATTGAATGCTACGGAGAATGGTAATATGATGTTCAGACTGTCTTTATCGCAATGTATTGTCTTGACAAACCCTACAAATACCAATGTCGTTCAAGTTCTAAGACGCAAAATTGAGTTCAGCATCTTCCCGGAAGTTTATTTTGGGGATCATTCAGAGTTTGACCACCTTTTTAGTGAACTTTTACACGCCCGCCTGCCTTTTTATTTGTTTCAGAACTCCCGATATCATAACTCCTCAATTATGAAAGGAGGGGGGGGGGGGGCTGACTACTCTCAGGTCTGAACAGACAGTCACCTGCCTTTCGATGGTGCCATTGTAAAGTGTAAAGTCGGCACTATCGCAGTTGGACTACATTCGCTTTAAAACTATATTCCCAAACAAGCGGCAGTTAGCATACAGATACCAGGTTTCAGCGTTTCTAGTAAGTAAGTAAGTAATTTATTTCTGACCCGCCATATTCAAAAGCGGAGTATGTAAAATAAAATAAAAAAAAATAAACAAAACAGAACGGAAAACAAATACAGTATACAGTTTTTTGTTCTTCGGCAGAAAATACTGTAGAATGTCATTACCTTATACTGCACTTCCAGCGAGATAAGGTCGTGTGATCCTCCTCGCTCCGTCTCTCGCTGGTTGGCGGCTTGATTGATTGTTAGATAGTTGTTGCTACATCGGCTCACTGGCACTCCAGTGTGCTGACATGCGCTGGCTGGGCCCAGTTGTCCATGATTTTTGGCCGAACCGACGAAATTTAACATCCCGTATACTAAAAATATTCTTTGAGCCCAAGCTGACTTTGAAACATTTATTCAAACAATGTTTACAACGGGTACGTCAGCTACGATTCTTTATCAGCTGATCCCGTATACTTATACGTTGTTAGTTGCTCTCCTTTGCTGTGGTCGGGAAAGGTTAGGAAAACAACTGTTAGCATTTAGAGTAAGACATCGGCCGTTCCCACTTTAAGCTCTACGTTTTGCATGCAATGCAAAAACGGTAAATACGGGCATCGAAATAAAAGTGTAGAAAACCCTGGTTCCTCATTAGACTAACTGTAGTTCCTTTACCATTTCCTAGGTCCGACGAGAACAAGAGCTCGTTCTTACAACTGTTCGACACTAAGCAAGCATGCGACAAAGCACGTCGATTAAAAGGAGCAACGGATAAAATCTGTCAGAAAGAAAACAGAATCCTCGAGGAAATCAACCGAGGATCTCAAATAGCCACACGGGAATGCCAGTTTCAATTTAGGTATCGGAAGTGGAACTGTACTACTCAAAGACGACCTTTGAAAAGAATCTTGCAAGCAGGTAACACCATACACTACTTTAAGTTCAGTGCCTTTTTTGCTATTTCCAACTTGCCAAAATGATGCAAAATACTCACTTCCATAGCAACAGACGAGACTGAACTCCTTAACACCTCGGGCTTCATATCCAAGAAGCGAAAGTTTTCGGAAATTCTTCGTAATTACAATATCGAATGTTTAGAGTTTTAACAAGAATAGCTGAAAGGTGAACCAAATATTTAATTATTATCTAATTCCTCACCGCCGAAACCGACTAGCAAAATAGAATGAATAAAGGAAGAAAAATCTCAGAGATAGCAATCGAAATTCGAGGGGATGCCCACTCTCGTTTTTGGTGTACACCAAAGGTCGGAGCCCCCACGTACAATTCAGACGGGAGAGAAACCCCACAAATGTGTTGTCTGTTTCAAGGCCTTCTCCCAGTCATCCAGTCTTGTTAAACACATGCGGAAGCACACGGGGTATAAACCCTTTGGTTGTGGACTCTGCGAAAGAGCCTTCCAGCGAAAAGTGAGATCAACGGCGGCACAGAGAGAGCCAACATCCGAGCTTAGCTCATCTGCCCCTCCCCCACCCCTTCAGTTTCCAGGCCAACCGAGTAGCATGGGACTATCAGTGCCGGATATGAACTAATTGTTTCGTCTAGCGGTCTAGTCACCCATCGTCTTACGTATGTTCTGTCACAAAGGCTTTATCGATGCACCGGTATACCAAAGTCGGCCCCATATCATGCTTTTGTGTGGAAGTAGTAGCTCACATCGAGTTGAACATTGTTAATATACTATTGTGCATTTTAAGTTGTTTCTTCGTGTAAATAGAAAACGATCTAGTCATATAAAAAAAAAAAAAAGTCGGAGCCCGGCTGGTGCCCGGTTGTCACGTGTTAGAATATTGAAATCAGCATGTTTAGAAGCATTGAAAGAGATAAATAGCCGGCACCGGTGCCAAGTGCCGGGGAGTGGGTAGCCCTTCATCAAAATTACAGTTGAAACAGATGGCGCTAAGTTACGCCTAATATTCGAATACTGGTTATTAACTTTGTTCTCTTTCCTACTCAATATTATTGCTAGCTCTTATTTTTTTATACTCACTGACCGACCATAACCGTGTTATTTGTAACGGTTAAAACTTTCCAAAAGTAAAATAACATGTCCGAATACTTATCCTCTGGCTAATCCACAAACATTCAAACCAAAGGACGAAATTATAAAATAGCAGTACTGTTTTGGGGAGGACATGTGATACATACGGAATGTGGCTTCAAGACCCTCTCAAGAGGGTCTCACAATCAGGGGCGTCACGTATGGGCGGAGGGAGAAAGCCCCCCCCCCTCCAAGTGTTATCGGCCAGTCGGTAAAAATAACCGAGTCGGCGCGAAGCCCCGCGGCTTTTCGTAAAAACAGTTGATTTTTTCATGAAAACAGTCGGTTTTTCTGAAAATCACTCGGTTTTTCATCAAAAGAGTCGTTTTTAAGAAAAACAGTCATTTTTAAGAAAAACAGTCGTTTTTAAGAAAAACAGTCGTTTTTAAGAAAAACAGTCGTTTTTAAGAAAAACAGTCGTTTTTAAGAAAATCAGTCGATTTTTCTTTAAAACTGTCGTTTTTTCTTGAAAACAGTACATTTTTCTGCAAAAGTAGTCGGTAAAAACGACCTGCCAGTCGGCAAATACCTTGCCCCCCCCCCCCAAAAAAAAAAACGTTTTGGCTAGTAACGCCTCTGCTCGCAATTTCAGTTTCATCTGATCCTTTCTGCAAATTTTCATACCAGCAGCTTTTTTTTTCTTTACAAGAACATACCCCCCCCCCTCCACACAGAAACACCGAAAAAAGGACCTCCATTCACTTCCTCCCGGCTGCTACTAACAAGTAATTAACCTCATGGATCCGTATATGGTTCGGCGACTCCGGAATCCGGATTCTTAATTTCTTTCCATGAGGATAATGAAAAAAACAATGTACTGATCAGCCCTGTATTTTATGATTGTTAGCATGACAAATCTTATTCCTAACGAATGCTTTAAGTGTCTCCTTTCATTTTTATTTCTGTTCTTGCTCGATACTGGATGATATGTATGAAACTGATGTGATGACACAAATCTTAATCTTAGCGAATGCTTGAAGTGTCTCCTTTCACTTTTATTTCTGTTCTTGCCCGATATTGGTTTGTATGTATGGCACTGATGTGATGACACAGTTCTTGATGCTAGCGAATGCTTTTAGGTCTCCTTTCATTTTTATTTTTGTTCTTGCTCGATATTGGTTGGTATGTATGACACTGATGCTACGTGCCTGAAATCTTGGCTGATATTGATGTTGACCAACAAGAGAGGGCGGTGTGTGTCGAGCAGAAACTGAATTATTGGGTTGGAAAACTTACCTCCGGAACGTCACATGCAATGCCGATGTCGAGACTGCTTTTCGAAACTGTAGAATTCAACCTCGAAAAAGCTATTTCGACTGCAAATCACAGAGCGGCACAACAGAGGTTAGACTAATAGTCTACAGTTTGAAGAGACACAGGCAATAACAATTGGAATTATGAGCATTTATATTCTTTTGCGGAGCACAATGTATCGTAACCCGTCTTCCGGGGTTGAGAGAGGAATTTTTCCGTTCCGTAAATTGCCATATACGTAATCATTTATGACAGGAATTGCTTCTAAGGCTCCTAAGTGGTTTTTATGTCTAGTAATTTCCACACATGACGGTCTCAGAACGCTTCGCTTAAACACAATTTTTAGCTAATGTAATAACCGTCCGCCCGCCGGGTCTTTGCCAGACGGGTGGTCTTTGAGTGTATTTGCGGGCAAGATATGCAAATTGGATTAGTTCGTATCCGCCATCCCATTTCTGAAGATTTGTTCTTCCTTGATTACTTAATTCTAGTCTATTTCATGGGCATTTTACTGGATTTCGAAGAGTGACGAAATTGGCTTTTTGTAGCCGTGCCTCGGGAGCAAAAAGGGGAAGATTTACCAAATCAAGACGAAGCCGACTATAATGACTGAGAAGGCGAAATGGATAATTCAGTGTTTACTTTCAAGAAGTTAAGATATAATTCTGGTATAGGTTTTTCATTATGCACCAGTAAATTAACTGATGGGGAAGGACCCATTATTGGTTTGGCTTTGTATTGTACAGAAGCATGAGGACTCCTGGTTGAATTAGGTAGGACATTTCATTCTATATCGACCAACAAAAATTAATAAGGAATAATGAATGTAGGTTGTAATTAATGGATCTGATTTAACGCAGTGGACAGAACTTGCCTGACAGAAGTGTCGTGTTCTCTGTTAACGAACGGATACTCCAGTAAAGCTGGTGCATGGACTCGTATACACAATGCACAACTTCAAAACTAGGCTCAGCTTTTATCAGCTTGATCATACATATTTGTACTATTGCATTTAACAGTAAGCTTTAATTACATTGTTATTATTTTGAGCTTTTCTCTGGACTTCCTGGCTTCGAAAAAAAAAACAAGACCTAAGGTTTCGATGGGATCCCAAAAATTTAACATTTGATCCAGACAATTTATTCTTGTAGATATCCGGTTTTCGCCAGACTCCTTGAACATTTTTACTATTAAGATTAAGTAACAGAAGAAGGCCAATGGCTAATCATCTGTGGAAACCAAGTTCAGATATGGATTGAGCGTGTGTGTATTTACCCCTAGACTATACGTTATATCTACTTTGACGAGACTGATCAAATCTTCCTGCCTTACTTCTGCCAAATCTCCAGTTTTCGACCGGATTCCGGGCGAACTATATGTCCGGGTAGAAAAGGATTGTCAAAAGTGGATTGAGCATGTTTCTTACCCCTAAATCGAACTTCAGATAAAGCTTTTACGTTTAACAAATTTTCCGGTTTTGGCGGGATTCTGGGCGAACTACTAGTCCGATAAGAAAAAGAATTTCATATAAATATTCTGCATGTCTTCTTACTCCTAAATCGAACATTTAATCAACTTTAAATAAAACCTTTAGTTTTAACAAACTTTCCGGTTTTGGCCAGATTCCGGGCGAACTACTTGTCCGGCGAGAAAATGATTTTCATATTCATGTTCAGCAAGTCTTTTTGCCCTAAATCGACTATCTCATTAGCTGTAAAAAAAAAATATTTCGCCCCTTAATTTGAACCCCCACCCCTGAATGTTGAGCTATAGAGCCCATCTAAGAATTTGACCTCTCCCTTGAGCCAAAGAGTCCTCACCCCAAGTTTCATCAAAATATCTCATTCCCTTCGAGAGTTATCATGCTCACAGACGGACGGACAGACGGACAACTTTTACGAAGTCATATGTATCCCTCCACTTACGTTTTGGGATCCCAAAAAGGCAAAAGTAACAACCGGTCTTTTCTATCAATAACCTTCTTGGAAATAAAAGTCGGGAGTAGAATCCAGTTCAAGGCGAGGCTGAAGAAATATCTTGTTAGACCATGACTGGGAAAGATTTTATGTAATTTGTTATTTTGTCTGGTTCATTATGTGACGGCTACGTTGTATTTTTTCCCTTTCTATATTTTTTTCTTCTACTCCTTCAGTCCGCAGCGTGTGAGATGTGTGTCTACTTAAAACATTAAACATAATTACAGAAAATGGATGACATTGATTGGTTGAAAGAATATTGACTTCACCAAGATTTGTGTTTTTTAGTCAAAAAAGTAAGTAATCTAAGAATAAAGATGCTACGCGGGAAAGAAAGTACTACGTGTCCCTTTTAATTGATGAGAGCCTGGTCACACTGGGCTCAAAACACGGCCTATTCGACAAACGACTGAAGATCCCTAGGGTACGTGAGATTTGATAGGCTCTGTGGCAACTTGGGGATAATGAACAGACTGCAACCAGGGGTCAATTAGGGTTCCTGTAACATAACTATACAGGCTGTTTTGCTCTAATTGATCTCCTGAATTTTAAACGACAACATTCAGAATTAGTTGTAAGTAAGTAAGTAAGTAAGTAATTTATTTATGACCCGCCATTTTGAAAAGGCAGAGTAAATGACGAAAGTAAAGAAAATAAACAAAACACATATATATACACAGAAAAAGACACTTAATTTTTAATCTTCGGTCAGGAAGCAGTGGACGACATCGTGTGCTGGTTGGGCCTTGTTGTCCATGAGTTTTGAAAGTGATGACGAAACATCCAAAAGGATGTTTCGTCTTGCGTCTTGAATTTTGAATTTCTCCGTCAATGTCTGGTTATGACATAATTTCGACAAGTGGAGCAGGTGCTTTGCATATTTAAAATAACATGATCTCATCTTTTTAATCTCCTTCTTTCGCAGAACATGAGTGACGCCAGAACGAAATAGTATAGAAGGAGCGCAGAAGGTGCTGTACAAATTTCCCAAAGCTTTACGATTATAGCGCCCCCGGTTGGGGACGATGCGCCATTGTTCTTTTTCTTTTTTCTACTTTTGCAACCCAAAAAGCCAGGAAATGAGCGCAGTGTGACCAAGGGGGTGAGAGACCCCTGCAAAGTGTAGACGGATATTTTGTCCTCTTGGTTGCCGTGTGTGCAAGTGAAGTTTTGGAATCCTGCCTCAGTTCTGTCAGTACTCTACATACGACTGTTTCATCTCTTGCTATTCGTCTGTCGGTTTGCCTAAACAAAGATATCCGACGAGTCCGCGAAAAACTTGGCTTTCGCTGACTGACTTGACCAAGATCTTCTCAAAGTTTCTCAGACATATTCAATCACTCGGATCCTCCGATCCTTGGCAGAGAAACCTGAGTTTACAAATCATCCCCTGCTGTGAAACTTCAGCTCTAGGCCTGAAGGCTCATAAATGTCAATAATTGTTTATTTTCACTAAAAACGAGGTTCCTGGAGAAATTGTATATACAAGATAACAAGACTGCTTCGAGAGCTCAACGTCCATCCAGTGACGTCATCAGGTTGTAAAATTTGATTTGCCGGAAATCCGCCATCCGGTTTGCGTAAGTTTGCTCGAGTTGTTTCAATTCAAAACCGACAGTTCAGAATGTTCAGATGGTAAAGAAAAGAAAAGTCAGTTGTCCAGTGACCATATTGTTTGGCTCTTGTTGACGTCAAACGGAACAAGACTAAATGTTTCTTTGGATCACGAACTGTAGAATATATTGACCATACTTTTGACGTCAGCTTTGACGGGAAAAGAGAAAGTAAATTGACGGCATGCACGGTTGCAATCCCGATGAAAAATTCATTTCAAAACAGAAATGAAGCTATACGAAAAAGTAGCATGCAGTACGAACTGATGCTACTACATTCTTCTATGTCAAGGCTACCGTGTTACTGCATTCCATTAAATACATTAAATGATAGTAGTCTTTGCAACATGTCAATACATGCAACTTTTTCGTGCAACTAGCATACAACTACGCAGGCTACAAAACAATGAAGGTTTGATCAGCGAAAAGAGAACGGGAGGTTGCACTCATTTTTTTATCGAGGGGTTGCTCACTCGCTGGGCACCACTGTACACCCTCGCTGTGCACCGGCTGGGCACCGGCACCGCTGGCACCGGCTGGGCACCGCTGGGCACCGGCTAGGCACCGGCTGGGCACCACTGTACAACCATTTTGGGAGTGAGCAACCCCTCGTTTTTTATCTCCCTTCTAGCTCGGTTTCTGTATGAGAATTCTAAGCGTACTTTTTGAATACAGCAAATCCACAACTTGGCTAACTGTGCCTCTACGATATTCCGATTTTCAATGGATTACCTTAGATTCTATGGAAAAAAAACGACGCTAAGTGAAAATCAACAAGTCTCTTGGCACCTCAATTTACACTCCAGTCAAGGTGGCAAAGACTGGATCTGGCCAAGACAAGACCCAATTGTCTGCATCAAATTTTAATTTCTGCGGCCCCATCGAAACCTGTGGTCTTATTATTTGAGATCAACCCAACAGATTCGGTTTTGAATTTTTTGGCCATGTTTGGAAAGTAGAATGTTTTGCCGACTTTATCGATTCGAGAGGAAATCCCCAAGAGGAAATCCCCTAGAGATCACTGTATTTATAAATAAATTAGCACCAGTTAAACGACGCCATTCTAGCAAGTTGGCTGTAGACCTTGTCTCATAATCATTCACTCCCTTACGACTTCTGGGGATGATGGCGTCACTGGCCTTTGCCGTTTTCTGTTAAAACCACTGTCAGTCGGATCCCCCAATTTTGATCCCGTTGATAGCTTCGGCTTGTTTCATGCCTTCTCTTTCTTTTTCAGATACGAGAGAAACAGCATTCATTAATGCCATCGTTTCTGCTGGAATCACGGCGGCTGTCACTCAGGGCTGTACGAATGGCAACCTGGTCCATTGTACCTGTGACAACAGTAAGAAAGGTTTGGTGAAATTGTTTTATTTGTATTTTTTTTTACCCGAACAGTTCCGACTTTAGGATTCAAGAAGTTTTCAAAAAGTGTGGTTTATTGACACCTGTAACTTTTCCTTTCATCAAAGTTTCATAATGATGTGAAAAATCTACATTTCCCTTCACTTCCTTAAAGCACAATGGGCACTAACTATGCTTTAATTTTTATTACATGCTTCACACATATACATTTCTGACTTCCACTAGATAGCGCTTCAAAAACAAGCCGTTTTCTTGTTATCGCTTGTCATTGACTCTTCGGCGTATCGGCGGAGACGATTTCAGAGCATGGTACTGCAAAGCGCGGAAATTCAAAAACTCTCGGCCATGTACGAAAATCAATCTATTTGTAGAGCTGAGTGACGAGAGTGCCATGGCTGCTAAAATAAACCGTCTCTGTAGCTGGCAGATTGCTCTAGTGTTAACTGATGAAACTTTCTGTTGTTTGTGGTACCGAAAAAAAGTTTTGTTTTCTGGATGTAAAGTTACAACACTGCCAAAAATGTACAAATATAACCGAACTACTTGATTCCAGAGCTTACAAGGAATTCTCAGTCAACACCGTTAATATGAATATTTGTCAACAATACGAATCATCCGGAGTATATAATAGCAATGAATAGGTAAGAAAAAAGAAACTCCGCTTATATTTCTCGAAGCTAGTAAATCTGAGTAGGCTATGGCAGTCAGCAAAAAACGGCGTAACGATATATTTGCCAAAATAAGTTGTCGAGCAATCTGCTGATTTCTGATGTAACATTGTATTCTAGGGGGTGGTAATATGGCATCATGATTGTTTGATCCGCCCATTGAACTTTAAGTTGTTATTTGTCGAGTGTGTAACTACTCATGCCCTTGCTCTCTTTTCGCCCAATACTAGCTGCGTTCGTTACACTCCGGGCTGTCTCTGGTTTTTAGTCAACAGTGTCCGGGTCTTTCCTTAAAACGCGTTTTTATGGCACTTGCAGCCTCTGGCTCAAGTGCCATATACCGATCACAATTCCGTCTGTCGGTCTGTCGGTCGGTCCGAGTTTTTTGTCCCACATATCCGAGTTAGGGTACTTCCAGATGTGCTAGGACAATGAAACTTTGCAGGCATATCAGGGACCCGACCAAACTAACCTGGAAATAATCAGTTTCCCGATCCGACCATATGGGGGGGAGTGCGGGGCGCTGGAAACTTGCAAATTTAGGGCATTTTGTCACTTTTTTCTGAGTTAGGGTACTTCTAGATGAGCTAGGACAATGAAACTTGGCAGGAATATCAGGGACCCGACCAAACGAACCTAGAAATAATCAGTTTCCCGATCCGACCATATGCGGGGGAATGGGGGCGCTCGAAACTTGAAAATTTAGGGCATTTTGTCACACTTTTTCGAGTTAGGGTACTTCCAGATGAGCTAGGACAATGAAACTTGGCAGGAATATCAGGGACCCGACCAAACTAACCTGGAAATAATCAGTTTCCCGATCCGACCATGTGCGGGGAAGTGGGGGCGCTGGAAACTTGAAAATTTGGGGCATTTTGTCACACTTTTTCGAGTTAGGGTACTTCCAGTTGTGCTAGGACCATGAAACTTGGCAGGCATATCAGAGACCCGACCAAACAAAATTAGGAATAATCATTTTCCTGATCCGACCATTTTTTTTTTGGGGGGGGGGGGGGTGGAGGGCAGGGGAATCCGGGAAACTGAGAAGTGTGTAACTTTCGAACGGATGATCGGATTGTAATGAAACTTCATAACTGAAGAGAATATATATCTGTAATGTCCCGTTTAAAGTCTTGACCGGATTCGGTAGCCAGGGGGGAGTTGGGGGGGGGGGGGGAGACCGGAAATTTCAAGAAACGGTTAGAATGGAGGGATCGGAGTGAAACTTGCTGGGAAGAACAAGCATCTGCTCTAGATAAGTCCTTTAGACCATTGTACTGGATCCGGACACTTATGGGGGGGGGGGGGTCCCGGAATTCCGGTGATGGTGGTTTTTTGGATTTTCACGATGAAACTTGGCAGGCATATCAGGGACCCAATCAAACTGACTTAAAAATAAAAATATTGTCGATCAGATAATGGTGGGGGAGTGGAGGGAGGGGAATCCGCAGGGGAATCCGGGAAATTGAGAAGTGTGTAACTTTCGAACGGATGATCGGATTGTAATGAAACTTCATAACTGAACAGAATATACATCTGTAATGTCCCGTTTAAAGTCTTGACCGGATTCGGTAGCCAGGGGGGAGTTAGGGGGGGAGACCGGAAATTTCAAGAAACGGTTAGAATGGAGGGATCGGAGTGAAACTTGCTGGGAAGAACAAGCATCTGCTCTAGATAAGTCCTTTAGACCATTGTACTTGATCCGGACACTTATGGGGGGGGGGGGGCCGGAATTCCGGTGATGGTGGTTTTGGGGATTTTCACGATGAAACTTGGCAGGCATATCAGGGACCCAATCAAACTGACTTCAAAATAAAAATTTTGTCGATCAGATAATGGTGGGGGGAGTGGAGGGAGGGGAATCCGAAATTTTCAGTCATGCGTAATTTTGGAATGGGTGATCGGATTCGAGTGAAATTTAAGAATTCAACAGAGGACATTTCTCCGATGATTTTTTTCATATCCGGACCGAATCCGGCAACTATTGGGGGGGGGGGGCGGAAAATACGTGCCCCGTTTAGAATGGAGGGATCGGGATGGAACTTTGTGGGAAGAACAAACAGATGCTCATTTGCTGAATCGGATTGGCTACGTGCACCGCGGGGGAGCTGGGTGGGGTGGGGTGGGGGGTGGACCGGAAATCTCGAGAAACGGTTAGAATGATGGTATCGGAGTGAAACTTGCTGGGAAGAACAAACATCTGGTCCATGTAAATCTTTTACATAATTTGACTGGATCCGGACACTTGAGGGGGGGGGAGGAGGGGTATCCCGGAATTCCGTTTTTGGGGGGATTTTCACGACGAAACTTGGAAGGCATATCAGGGACCCGGTCAAACTGACTTGGAATAAAAAAAAAAATCCTCGATATGATAATCTTGGGGGGGGGGAGTTGAGGGAGGGGAATCCGGAATATTGATTGGAACGGGTGATCGGATTCGAGTGAAATTTAATAATTAAACAGAGGACATTTTTCTCTTGTGACCTTTTTCATTTCCGGACCGAATCCGGCAATTATCGGGGGGAGGGCGGAAAATACTTGACCCGCTTAGACTGGTGTGATCTGGATCGAACTTCGTGGGAATGACAAACAGATGCTCTGGATTAATCATTTACAGAACCGGATTGGCTCCGGTTATTGTGGGTGGAGTTGGAGGAGGGGGAGGGGGGTCTGGGATTCCGGTGATCGCGCGTTAAGGTACTTCCAGATGTGCTAGGACGATGAAACTTCGCTGGAATATTGGAGACTCAACAACATTTGCTTAGAAATTGCTACTTCCCAAATCCGATTATTCCTTAAAGTACCAATCTTGACCGCAAAGTAAAAAAAATACTTTTAAGCAATATATGCATTTTCGTGGATGCCCATCAGCCCATTAGCAGTTTTGCCTCAAGGGTTTTGCTTACAAATGAAGTTCCAGCTCCCTTAGAGCGCGCATCTCAACCGCAAAGTCGAAACTTACTTTTGATCAATCAAATCATCTTGACACATGCAAGTGCCATATGAGCTTACAGCTCTTGTTTTAAACTGGCTAACTCCTCGCTGAAGCCGGGCTCACAAGCAGGTTCTGGTTAGTCCGCACCGGTGAGATAAAACCGGACACTGGTTAGTTCAAAAACGGGTTATAAGACTGGTGAGAAGTCACCGGTGGATGCAAAAACGGCTTATAAGAAAATCCGGAGACCACCGGTGAGAACTCCCGTGACAAAGAGCGCAGCTACTCTTGATGACTTCGTGCCAATGAAGAATCGCCGTGTGCGTAGCAAAGAGCCAGAAAGCGTCACCCATCGATCGTCCCCAACGAACACCGTTGATTGGTTGACGTAGGATTTGATTCATCGTTTGGGCGACGTTTCTCGGTCTTCCCGAGGTTCACTGCCGTGTTTGGCCTTAGTCATACAGAGTATTCGGCGGTGTCAATAGGTCCATGAGCATAATGAATTGTCTTGTAATAATGTAATGTAATGTTCATTTTTCACCCATCGTATAAGAAAGAGAAAATGATGGAGTATAGCAAAAAGAAAGTAGAAGAAAAAAACACAGAAGGAAAAATCACACATATGGTTAAAAAAAAATGGCAATGAACAATCCGCTCTGATTGTATTTTAATCGTTGACATAGCTCATCGAGCTTCCAAATCGGGTCAACGACACACGCATTTTTTTGGTCATGTAGGTATTGCGCGTCCAGGGAGGAAGACGAAGAAGGTATCTTAAAGTAAATCCATTTAATTTTTAGTCGGTCCGTATCATTTAATGTTTCAGAAAATGGAGCTATGGTAATATAATAATTTGCAACAGCCTATTTTTAAGTTTTAGAGACCGTCTTGTACACAGTGAATCCTTGCGAATGATTTGGATGTCTTCCTTTATTTTGTTTTGTCTGTGTTGATCGAAATGTGTTGCTATTGAGATCAAAATGTATTGATATTGGGGACTGGTTGAAAGAATGTTATATTCCCCAGATCTTGTCTCGCCTTGATAGTGACCCACAGCTGAGGGTGGATCTATATGAACCAAAAGCTAAAGATTAGATTGGAATAAAGAATCTCGTGTTTGAAGACGGGCCTTAAAGCGGGTCACAAAAAAGGTCTTTCTACCACACATACAATGCTAACCATCCCTGCCGTCACTATGAATGTTCAAAACCACAAAAATACGGCCAAACTATGAGCAAATTAAAAAAAAACCTATCAAATTTCCTAGGTTTGAAACAATTCGGTCTGGACTAAATCTCAGCCGATTATCCAGGACAGCTTTTATGGCACGTGGGGAGCCAAGGATCAAAATAATAATTTCCATCTAATGCTCCAACTGTTTATTACAAATTCAAATAAATTAAAAGCCCAAGACCAGTGTGGTACTCTTGAAGACATACCAAAAATAATCAATTGAGTCTTATAATTCTTTGCTAATCAAACGTGGAAAATTTCGTCATCTGGAAAAGAAGACGTTCTGCGTGGGTTTTCTCTCGAGCCAAAACAGCAACCCCGCAATCAAGTTCAAAGGTAAATAAACTGGTGGCTTGCAATCAGGAAGAGTAGGTAAAGAGAATGTTTAGATTAGATCTTTAAGTGAATGGTACCAACGGAGCTGGGACTGAAGAGTGATTGCGCAGAAAAAAGAGAGTGATCAAGCTCTCACCGGAAGCAGTGTCATCCGACGGTTCTAAACATGCCTTGTAAATATGCGAATTAATTAGTCTGGATCTTATCAAATGGGAGTCGCTAGAAGAAGCTCTGACCAATCCCAAGTTTGCGCGAAACCTGATATCGCATCTTTTGCTGACTTCCTGTCTTTTATAATTTGCACGTAACAAGACCAGGGACAAAGATAGCATGTAGCCCTGAATTATACGACCGCATCCAGAAGAACGAACAAGATTTACAACAGCTACTCGTGATTTAGCCAAATGATCTCGAGAGACTCACCCGCTTCAGAGAAGCGTCTCTGCAGTAGTTTAAAAAAAAAATAATAAAAAATATAAAAATAGTGTTTTGTCAGTCTTGCGATAATTTCGTAGAATTTGCAGCTACTACAAAAATACAGCGAAGAGTTTCAAGCGGCAACATTGTATTTTGAGGTCCTCTTTGGAAAGGTCATCCCCTTGTCACCAGGGTTGCCTCAAGTTTAGAGACATGGAAATAGGGACATTTTTAAACTATAAAAGGGACCTCTGAAGACCAAAAAGAGACCTACACTGCAAAAAGTACCTCCGAGTAAGGATTAAAGTTAATTGCAGTATTTGCTACTGGGATTAATCTTATCTCTAAAAAGAGAATCTTATCTCTAATTCAGATTAATTTCATCTCCGTATTTCATTTTTCCGTATTTCATTTTCCGTATTTCATTTCTCCGTAGAAAGATATTTTTTTTCTATTTGCTCTCTACTTGCTAGGATCAGACGACTTACGGTTTGAAGTACTAATATAATAGCACATGTAGCGAAATATGGCTGTTAGATTCGGGCCGTTAAGCAAAGAGAGGAAATAGCAACTTTTAGAATATCCGTTAAATTTCAATGGCTTTCTTGTGATTATGCCAATGAAGACGAAAGTCGCCCTCCTGCGTTCGGAGGCGACGACCAATCGAGAAAACTAAGTTTTGCGATTTTTGAGAGTCATCAGAATATCCAGGAAAGAAGATTATATTGGTAGCCTACAGCTGTTTAATTTCTGGTTTTGGTCAGCCAACATAAATCTAAAACGGTATTTTTTGTGCTTTAAATCTGTATATGCTCCTTCATTGGCATAGCCAGGGGATGACCTTGCCCACCCCGAAACTTTTACATTTTCCCCCTAATTTTTTCTTAGGTAGTTTCAATCGCCTAAAATCAGAGAATATAAAAGGCGAAAAAATTACAGTTCTATAAAAAAAATTCGAAATTTGTCTGCTTCGCGCCATAACATAAGCTTTTAAGATTATTTGCTTGATTATTAGATTATTAGGTGCCTACGAGACAAGTTCAAGAAAAAGTTCACTTCTTAATGGGAAGTTTCAAAAATGTTCACCCCTTTATGACGGAGAATGCATTTTACACAAATTAACATAGCATATCTTTTGAACTTAGCCTAAAAGAAAGGTGCACCTTTTAAAGGACCTGTCTTGCCTATAGTACACTACTTCCATGATCACTAAATATATTTCTAAACACGGAGACCTCAATTTCTTACGGTACATTCTAACCCCTCTCACAAAACCACGCTAATTTTCTCACTTTTTTCCATCAGTTTTTCCGGTCAGAACAAGACCAAAATTTTCGATGGGATCCCAAAAATCTAATATTTGTTCCAGACAATTGGGTCTTGTCTTCGCCAGATCCAGTCTTCGGCAGCTAATAATCACAGAAAACCAAGTTCAGATATACCGCTATAAGCCATCTCTATTTTGACGAAACTGACCGAAACTTCCTGCTTTACTTCTGCCAAATTCCGGCCAAATTCCAAGCGAACTATTTGCCCAGCAAAAAGAGAAAATCCTTATAAACAACATCTAATCAACTTCAAATAAAACTTTAACTTATAAAAAAAAATTCCGGTTACAACTGGATTCCGGACGAATTATATGTCCGGTTGAAAAATGATTGTCATATACAGACTCAGCATCTCTTCTTACCCCTAAATCTGAAATCTAATCAACTTCAAATAAAAGTTACTGCTTTTAACAAATTTTCCGGTTTTGGCCGGATTCCGGTCGAACTAGTTGTCCGGGTAGAAAATGCATTTCACGTAAGTGTTCAGCATGTCTACTTACCCCTAAATCGAACATTCAATAAACTTCAAATGAAACTTGTACTTTTAACCAACTTTGACGAGAAAATTTGTTGCATATTCGTGTTCAGCATGTCTTCTTACCCCATAATCAACTATCACATTAGCTGTTTAAAAATATTTTGTTTGCCCCTTAATTTGAACCCCCATCCCTAAATGTAGGGCTACAAAGCCCATCTACGAACTTGACCTTACTTTTGACCCAAAGAATCGTCACACCAAGTTTCATCAAAATATCTCATTCCCTTCGAGAGTTATCGTGCTCACAGACGGACGGATATAGATCCTTATGTCCCTCCCTCCACTTACGTTTTGGGATCCCAAAAACCGGTTATGTAAATTGTTTCCCTGTTTTCGCTACAAGTCAACGGGTCCCGGAAAAGGCTTAAAACAGCCAAAAACCTTGTGAAAGCACAGCACAGTTTTAGGTATTCAAATATTTTAAAATACTGTAAGTTGAAGAGTAAATAGTGCGAGGGGTCCTTTAATGATTTGACAAATTTTGCAGCTTCTTGGCAGAGAATGCGGGGAAAACGCTAAACTGCAAGGGACTGCCCGTGTTTGAATCGTCACACCAAGTTTCATCAAAATATCTCATTCCCTTCGAGAGTTATCGTGCTCACAGACGGACGGATATAGATCCTTATGTCCCTCCCTCCACTTACGTTTTGGGATCCCAAAAACCGGTTTTGTAAATTGTTTCCCTGTTTTCGCTACAAGTCAACGGGTCCCGGAAAAGGCTTAAAACAGCCAAAAACCTTGTGAAAGCACAGCACAGTTTTAGGTATTCAAATATTTTAAAATACTGTAAGTTGAAGAGTAAATAGTGCGAGGGGTCCTTTAATGATTTGACAAATTTTGCAGCTTCTTGGCAGAGAATGCGGGGAAAACGCTAAACTGCAAGGGACTGCCCGTGTTTGAACTGGACAACTTTCGGTGCAACTCGGAACAATGTTTGGCTTGGTCACTGGTCAGGCGATGACCAAGGGGCTATACCCCCCCCCCCTAGAATTCACGGCTAGCTAGCCGTGTTTCTATCGATACCGTAACATTTCACATCACTTTTAGTAACAGTTTAAAAAATGTAAGCTGGATGACTCTATATAGATCCGGTCGTGATGGTTATTTTCAACGTGCATTTTATTTAGTGGTTTCCTTTATTTGATCGGAGTGATCGTAAATGGATAGAATTAAAGTGAAAGGAAAAACCACAAGAATCTGAACCAAATTGATCCTTCTTCAAACCAGAAAAAAAGCCTAGATGACTTCAGAGGCAAAGGATGTCAGTACAATCAATCAATCTTTATTATTCGAAAACACTCCTTACGGTATTAACAAAAAAACGAATATTTGTTCTCTCGTCAAACATAACTATATACAATTGCGCTTTTGCATAGTCAGATATTCATTATTCACACAAGAAACTGCAACAAATTAAAGCGCTAAAATATTATAATTAAGACAAAAAAGAGGACAAGGACTTTACTTAAAATCAGTACCTTTCGCTAGTAGTTTCCTTCAACCAGACAGTCACGCTGTAGCCTTAACTATTCTTATGACACCCGAAACTCATGTGACATCGTCCAAGAAGCGCCCTCATCAAAAAGGGCTTCTTTTCTAATTCGATTTTTTGCGCCGTCAATTTGGAATCTACTACCGTTAGATATCCGGAATTCGAATAACCTCATTTCCTTCAAGCGAGCAGCGAAAGGTCATTACAGGAAAATTGTTTAGTGTTATCCTCCTTTAGACCCCCCCCCCCTGTTTTTTTTTGTTTTCTTTCTTCTCGTTCCTTCTTTCCCTTATTTTCTCTCTCCTTTTATTTAAAGTTGAAAAAATAGATTTTTTTTTTTCCTCTCCTCATTTTTTTCTTTAAATAGAATGTTCAGTTAGTTGATTCTGTTTGATGTTTAAATTAATATAGGTTATTTCCCTGCCCTAGCCAAGCACTACATTTGTGCTTTCCTGGCAGGAATGTAAATTGTGTATTCATTTGTTTTTTAAATATAGTCCAATGAAACTGAAACTGAAACTGAACTGAACAAGGATTATGTTTAAGAGTATAAGCAGGTCGAAAGTTACTCCCACAACCCAAATTGTATACCGTACCTAGCATGGTGACTTCCATTACTTTGTGCTAAGATTTTCAACTAAAATGTAAGGATTGTCGTCAGAAAGACTCTGAAAGGGACCTGAGAGCTGATTTAGGGACCAAAAGGGACCTAAGCCTGATTCAGGGACTTTAGAGACCTCGTGGCAGCCCTGGTTGTCCTTTCATGCTCTTACTTTTCAGTGATCTCACAAGCTGAGGTTTGGGAATGGGGAGGATGTGCCGACAATGTTCAGTTTGGGTACCGAAAATCCAAGCAATTTCTAAGTGCTCCCCACCGGAAAAAAGACTTCAGGACGCTAGTGGTTCTGCACAATTACGAAGCTGGAAGACTGGTACGTTAACCGTTTCTTATTAGCGTTTGAGAGGAAGAGGTTTACCTATACCTGGGATAATCATGCCCGATGTTGTTCCCTGAACCTTTTCTTACGCACTTCCTTACTTCATCAAGATTCGATCTATCACACACTGTTGTACAAGTGCAACGCGCATCCGGATCAGTTGAAAGCGTTTATTCCGTTTACCATTTCAACTGCTTTAATAGAACCAGCCTTTTACTTAAACGAAAGTTGGCTGGAAATGAATGGCCACAGAAGAATATTCCGTCTCCAGACACCTAGTAGAACTTGACCGTCCTTAGCTATCTAGTTGCATTGCGTCCCCCTCAGATACCCCACGTAGCGCTTAAAGGACCTGTCTTACCTATAACACTAACGCAACCTACTTCCATAAGCACTCCATATATTTCTAACCCCGGAGACCCCAATTTCGTACGGTACGTTCTAACCCCTCCAACAAAACCACGCTGATTTTCTCACTTTGCCGCCTTTTACTACCTTCGATGTGTATCACGTTGTCAACGGTTGTCTTCGAGAGTTTTTCCATCAGAAAAATCGGTTATGTAAATTGTTTTCTTGTTTTCGGTTTAAATCAACGGGTCTCGGAAAACGGTTAAAACAGCCAAAACCGTGGGTTATTTGCTGAAAGCACAGCCTAGTTTTAAAGTATTCAAATATTTCAAAATATTGTAAGTTGAAGAGTAAATAGTGCGAGGGGTCCTTTAAAGATCGGGAACGTCCTTGAAATGTGCGAGAAAACTGTCCGACATTTCAGCTTCCAACGCCTCTGGAGCCATGGGCCTTTCTAGGACATATCCTTAAATCCCAAAAATGTAGAGCGCCAATGCAGAGAAGAAGAAGAAGCAGATTCAGTCAACGGATGCCTAGTTGTACTAAGCCACGTCATTGAAAACCCTTTAAAACCTCACCCTTTAATCAATCGATCAATCAATCATCGTATTTATTCCTGAATATCTGTTTCACAATATGATAACATGGGACTGTCAACTTAAACAAAATATAATTGATGTTTTTAAAACTTGTACGACTTCATAACTTGTAACAAAATTAAACGGTATGTCAAACATAAAAATATAAATATGTAATACTAGATTAATTGTCAAAACATTATATGTGTCTTCACTTGTTAAAAACTTCCCAAAATATGGCACAACTGACTTAAGGAATCTATCAGAAGAGTGACTAGGTGGGTTTTGTAGCGTTAATTTATGTGCCGTTCTGGTGCGTGCTTGTTCACCATTCTTTACTGCGCAGTCAGGCAGAATACCCTGTGCTTTTCTGTTGTGTGCTTTTCTTTAAAATTGTCGGGTTTGTTCTAGGCCATCAAGAAACACATGCGTTTGGAATGCAAATGTCATGGTTTGTCAGGGTCGTGTTCGCTACGAACCTGCTGGCACAAAATGCCAAGCTTCCGAGAAGTGGGGGCTCGCCTCCGGGACCATTACGAAGGGTCGTTCAAGGTCATACCAGGAAACGATGGCAAGTCCATTATTTCGGAAGCCAAGCCCCACACCAAAGAGAATTTAGTGTATTCGGAAAACTCGCCGGATTTCTGTGTCCCGAATAAGAGAACAGGATCGCTAGGGACCCAGGGCAGGAGTTGCAATGCAACTTCCAGAGGAATTGATGGTTGTGAGCTGCTGTGCTGCAATCGAGGACACGTCACGAAAGTGAGTAAAGTCAAAACAAACTGCAAGTGCCGATTCAGTTGGTGCTGCGAAGTGGTCTGTGATACGTGCGTTGCAAGAAGTGAGAGACATTTTTGTAAATAGTAAACTTTTTAGAAAGAATAAATGCATATATAATAGACCCGTCGGTGCCACCCACCTCATCCCACCGTGTAAAGCAGAGGTGTGTCCAGTTTTGAATATTAAATGAGAGTAATGATGGGATGAGTGTAAAAAGTCGCTGCATGAGAACAGTCGTGAGAAAACTCTCGAGTCATCTCAAGGAGACAGTCGACTGGATGCAGACTCCAGAATTTATGTGTTATTCTTAAAAAAAAATGGCAAAAAAATGCACAGATACGAAAGAAGTAAATTCTCATGCATATTGCTATTTCTTTACCTAATATTATATTGCGTAATTCCAGTCACGAGGAAAGTGAGGGGCTAAGCACTCCCGATTTTGGTATGGGTCTAGTGCTCGAAGCCGGCAAAGGGTGCACACCAAGTGCCAGGGAGTGACTAACCCCTCGAGGGAACCAAACTCAAGCTCAATAATTTGGAAAAAAAAGTACTAGAGCAAACACTGAAACTCAGATCTTGTTTAAATGAAAACTTCGATATTTGTATTGTAGCAAGCTTACAAACCTTAAACTGTTTTTGCTAAGCTCTTCAATCGCGTCCCGACAAATAATGGAATAATAACAAGTAACAAAAGTTGTATGCAAATCTAAGCTCGTTTATGTCCCCCTGCCCTCTACAACAAAACCCGAATCGAATTTAAGAATCCTCGGGGTTGTGGGGACTCGAATGCTGAATTCGAAGCGTGCGGTTGGGTTAATATCAGCTACCTTCGCGCGCTCACCAGCTTTAAAGGACGCGTCGCGCCTGCAATGCCAATGCAACCTACTTCCGTCATTGCATCTATTAATTCTTAAGCCCGGAGACTCCACTTTCTTCTGTTACATTCTAACCCGCTAACCACACCACATTGATTTTCACACTTGCCGTGTTTCAATATTTTCCAAGCGTGTAACATTCCCGACGAGTGCCCGGGCGTCATACTATTGACGCGTAAAATCGGTTATTTGAATTCTGCCGTGTTCTTGCTAGAAGTCAATGGGCCTGAAAAAGGGCTTATAACATCCAAAGCCGCGTATGATTAGTTAAAAGCAGAGCCTAGTTCTACAGTATTTAACTAGTTTCATATATTGGAACATAAACAGTAAATAGTGCGAGGTGTGCTTTAACTAAAAACCACTTGCTCTACTCTCGATTTTCGGCTTCAAGCAGCAATTTATTCGACTCGCTTCAACGTAACCGAAGCTAAAATACATAATTGACCTCAAAGTGATACCGCGGGAACACCTAGGCGTAAATTAAGCCATGTTCAACCCGGCGAAACGCCGGCAGACATGCGTCAGAGGGAAGGACTAGTTGATTATCTCATCGTTCTCAATATGAGCGGGTTTTACGTTAAAACAATTACTGAAGACATGTAGGAATACCTTGGGATTCTGCCAAGTCAGTAGACTAGTTAGCAAGAGGTTAACCTCACCAGATCACAGCAGACCAAAGATACAAGGTTGCCGCTCAAAGAAGAAACCACACCAAGCAAACTCATGGTAGTGGCACACGGTAGGAGGTGTCACACGCTTACATTCGGTTTTAGAGGCAACAACTGGGATAATTCTGTGGGGGGGGGGGCCGATCATTGCTAAGTGTCAGTGAGTTTGTCGGGTGGTTTCCGTCTAGTGGCGTCTCAAGATGTCTTCAAGACCGTCTTCCTATCGTCTGTGACCTCTTCAACCCCGGAAAGACTGAGATATTATGATGAAAGTTTGTGTGCAGATTTTTCAAAGTTGAGCCGAGTTCAAGCTGAACTTTACAACGTCACTATTTATGACCGATCGAGCGACTGAGGAATTTTAGGTTTCCTTTGTCTCCAACCAAATTGATTATGGTTGACGTATGAGCCGTAAAAAACATTTTTTGTTTTGTTTTGTTTTTTGCATCTTCTGTTTAGCATCTTTGTAATTTAACTTCTTTTTACATTTTAGAAACAAAACTATAAACCATATTTGCTACTTTTGTGGCTACTCCTCTTTGCCTCAATGTCTAATTGTAACCTAATTTACCCACTTTTTACTATTCACGTCACCAACTTCTAAAATAAATCTATATTTGATTTACGTTTTTCCTAAATAATTAGAAAGAAATGGTTGACCAGGAAATATTTTTACTCTTTCCTCAGATTTATTCCTACATACTCATTCCTAGAAATTGGTTAAAGTGGAAAGTCATGAATAAAGCTCATTGACCGGCTACCTGATTTGAGTGTTGCAAAGCCTTATTTCTGCATAGGGGTAAAAACAAGAGCTGGAAGCTCAAATGGCACTTGCAAGGCTGGTTCACAGGATGAAATATAGAATTTGCCTTTTCGTGGGCTTGTTCTGATCATCTGTGAGCGGAACCCTTGAGATAAGAACGACCATGGACTTGGAAATCACGAGAACGTATCGTTTGGTAAAAAGTATTTTATTTTAAATTTGGCTGTAATGATTCGCACTCTAAAGGCGCTAGAAACTCACCATATATCGTTTGGTTAAAAGTATTTTTTTCACTTTTCGGCTAAGATGCGCACTTTAAGGGTGCTAGAAACACATTTTTAAGCAAAACCCTTGTGGATCATGGGGCTGAGGTGTATTGTTTGTTCAAAAGTACTTTTCGACTTTAGATGCGCACTTTGAGGGAACTAGAACTTCATTTGTAAGCAAAACCCTTGAGGCAAGGCCAGAATTTCGGGAAGCCCCCTCCACCCTAGATATTCCTTGAGCCCAAGCTGACTTTGAAACATTTATTCAAATAATGTATACAACGGATACGTCAGCTACGATGCTTCATCAGCGATATTTCGGCCATCTTGGCAAGGATCCTCGTCAGGCTGTCAATTGACAGCCTGACGAGGACCGTGGTATCCATTATTTGAATAAACCCCTCCACCCCAAGTGTCCGGATCTAGTCCAGTTTTGTAAACAATTTATCTAGAGCAGATGCCCAGCAAGTTTCACTCCGATCCCTCCATTCTAACCCTTTCTGGAGATTTCCGGTCTTACCCATCACAACCCCCCCCCCCCCATAGCTCTCGAATCCGGTCCGGACTTCAAATGTGACATAAGACAGATATCGTCTATTCAGTTATTAAGTTTCATTCCAATCCGATCCCCGTTCGAAAGTTACACAATTCTCAATTTTTTTTTATTCCCCTGTCCCCCCCCCCCCTGATGGTCAAATCGGGAAACTGATTATTTCCAAGTTAGTTTGGTCGGGTCACTGATATGCCTGCATCGTCCTAGCACATCTGGAAGTGTCTAACTAGCTAAAGTGACAGACCGCCCGAGCGACCGACAGACGGAATTGCGATCAATGTATGGCACTTGAGCCAGAGTTCCATAAAAATGCGTTATACTTAGGATCTGCCATTAGTTATATCTGATCGGGCGGAAAATTCGGAGGGGATTCTACATTCCTTGAAACTGGGTACCGCACAAATTAACTGGATCGTAAGGTCTGCCGATTTTAAGTATTTGCTCGGATATCTCACCGGACCAACAGGAAAAAGTCGAAAACCCGAAATTTGGCAGAGCTCTATTCCGAACCCGAATTATTGAGTTTATAGATGGGAGAACTGTCGTCTTTTTCCTGTTTTAATATCCTTGTCTCCGCAGGCAATTTGACAGGAATTCGGTGAAACTGCCTCAGAGTTTTGTACAAGGGAATCAGGACCTAGGCGTGGCCACCGGGTCCAAGGTCCTTTCGTTTGCCCGGGAAATCTGATCCTGTTGGGATTAAGCAAAGTAATACCGCAACTTTTTTGTACCACGTCTTTCGATAGAAAGACCTTAAAGCCTCGAAGACATCGTACTATAACGTCGCACATTTCTAATGTACTCGTCTTGCTGCTTGTGTGTAAATTATTGATAGGGTCTTATTTAACTATTCTGCTATTTGGCCTAATAAATTCGTATCGTATCGTAATGCTCTTGATGACTAACTTTCCTTGCCGATGCAGAAATCGCCGGGTACCTAGCGGAAGAGCCGGAAGCGGTATCACATCTGCTCCCCAAGATCGCCGCGATTGGTTGACACAGGATTTGAGCTGTTGAGGTTGAGTCGTTAGTGAGACGATTACTCGTTCTTCCTGAGGATCACTGGCGGGTTTTGGACTTAATCATATAGAGTTTCTAGAAGTCCCGAGTTAAAGGTGCCACTGGATCTTTGGTGATAAAGTCCGGCTTCTCTTTCGTGCCCCTTTACGTCATTCAGACAGTCGTCTGCATCGTCTTCCACGAATTTTTTAGGTTCAGATCTAAATTCTATCCGATTTTGTTTTTTCATATGTTGATTTCTCTATGGATTTCTATTCCCATTTTTCTGCACTATCACACAGTTCATTTAGCGGGTTACAAAAAAAATTCATTCATTCGTCCATTTTGGGATCTCCTAAAAGCTTTGGTCTTGTTTACAACCAAGAGTACACGCAAATAGGAAAGAAATCTATGTGTTAGCCAACACGGATTTACGTTAGCCGTTTGGTGGTTTTTCGCTTCAACTAACTTAGAAGGAATAAAAACAGGTTAGCCTACTCCTACCCGGGTAGGCGGAACCCTGACAGATACACAATATTTACTCTTTTATTGATAGTATAACAAGTCTTCATAGAAAAAAAAATCTTCAAAGAAACAGAACATTTTACATGGGGACACTCAAATAATATCAGATAGGGCTTACGCAATCGAAACTACGAAACCAGAACCAATATCCCACGTAGGTTACTGTTTGCTGGATAGTCGGTTCCAGATCGTAACATATCCGTACGGTCCACGAACGTTATCTGTCTAAAACGCACGGGAAGATCACTGTGAAAAATTCAAGGCATTTATAAATAAGGCACGATCTCGAGAAAAAACACACAAATAGGATGACTAGTTTCGTTAAAGAGTCGCCAAAAAAGAACTTGACTTTGGCATTTCTCAGGACGGAAGTAAAACAAATAAAAAAGAAAAGAGGTAAACAAGCTCAGCACAGAAAAGCAAAACAAATGATCAATTCATCATAAGTACATTACCGAGGATGAAGCTCTTGAAAAATATCATAATAATTATATATATAATTATATATATATAATTACCAACAGATCTGTTTATACAACTTAGAGTGCCTACGAGGGTCAACTTTAACTGACAATGTTTGCCTATTTACACGCGCTGTATTTACAAAATATCACATTTTCCAAGGGCTCGGCTCCGCCATTCACGAGCTCTCTACAAAGTGAGTGCAGCAACAACAGTCTGTCGCCATCATCACACTCCTCCAATCTACTCCCGTAACAGCATAGGTATTTCATCCACGAAGATCAAGGAGGACTGGGTGGAGTTGGTATTCCAACCGTTTAGAGGCAAGTGTGTATTGTCCTTTTCGTCCGGCATACTTTACATTTTACTTCACAACACCAGTGAAAGGTGCAGTTGCATCTCTCTACAACCTCTTTAACTTCTGTTTTGTAACCTCGACCACAGCACATCAGGTCACAACCGTCCATGCCTATGCTGCTCTCGTTGCAAGCTCTACCATGGGTTCCAGGTATTCCAAGCTTCGGATTTTTTTCGCAAAAATTGGGAGAGTTCTCGTAATATACAAGGTCTTTCCGAGAGGGAGGCTTGTGATCGGGATTCAAGGGTTTCAGCTGAGATGCAAATTTCTTCTTGGATTTTCCTGGAATACGTCCGGCATTGTTCACGAGAACGCGGGAGGCGCCATCAAACCGATCTTTCAGGTTGTCGCCAATCGCCCGGAACGACGGAAGGCGCATCCAACAAGTGCGCACTGTGCATGAGCCGCTCATGCCGTGGCACTTGCACTCTTGACGCATTTCGCTTGAGACGTGCTGGAAGAAAAAGAAAAATTAAAGCTACTTGAAATCAGAGTAAAAAAAAATTAAAGTACAAAAATAGAAACGAAAAAAGATATACAAAGAGAACAGAAACGCTAGAAAATACCTGACACAGTAACTAAATTAAAAAGTTAAACAAGAGCAATTTGCTTAAATGGTACTTGGTTACATGAAACTGGTGCAAGAAAGTTAGTGAGGAAAATTCTAAGCCCCTTCCAATCTCTGCTGGAATTGGTTCAGACCTACAAAAGAAATATCTTGGACCTCCGTCGACCACCCCAAAAGTGCCCAGATACAGTTCAGACAAATAAATGGCAATCTAGGGTATATGTTTCTACCACCTATCGAGCTTCAGTTGAACCCGGGCATTTCCAGGAAATATACATTACCCCCCTTTAACTAACCTCTTGGTGCCAGTGAAGGGGGGTACAAACCGGTACTTGAATTCTTGTGTACCTTATTTTACAGACAAAATTAAAAAAAGCTGGTGGGTTTCAAGTGACGTATTTTTTTTTGTATGATTGTAGGACATATGTTCAAGTTATGTTTAGCCCGTTGATCGACATCTTTAGTGCAAATTGGCGCTACGAATTCGATCACTAAAACTATCTATCTATCTACATCCAAAGAGGTGGGACCCGGCCAGGACCACAATCTAGGGACACAACCTAGGACCGCAATCTAGGACACGCTCTTCGCAGTTTCATCCTAATCGCTCCGCCCGTTGTTCCCTACTCGGCTCTCAGTGCTTCTAATTTCCCCTACCGTGGTCGAATGCGGTTTCGACATAAAATTTCTAGAGCATCTTCACCTACCACCCGCAAAGTTTCGCCCAATCGGGTTATCCCTTCCTCCCCCCCCCCCTTCCCCACGGAAAGTGGATCTTAGAGTATTGGGGTCAGGTGCTTCGTAAGGGTGCCAAGTTCATCATACTAGCTTATACAGAGCTGGCAAAACTTGGACTGACAGTGCAACAGACATTTACGTAACAAAGTGCGATTCTTGTCCCTGAACAACTTTCTGCCATATGAAGAATTACGTTACGAGATCATACAACCTTGTCGTCCCAGATCAGCAAGATACTTTATTTTATTAATACCTTAATGTCTGTCCTGCCAGCGTCCCGATTCCGTTTAGTTAGATGTTTTAAAATAAATAGTCCAAGGCTCCCAAGTAAGCCCAAGCTTACTTTGAAACATGTATTCAAGCTACGATGCTTAAGAAGCGATATTTTGGCCCTTCTTGGCAAGGGTCCTCGTCAGCCCGTTTTAAATGTATCCAAAAATGCGATAATTTCAATGATTCTGTTCTGTTTTCATTCGTGCCTTTTACTCGTTTTTGGGCTCCAAAAACGCAAGTGGAGGGATACCTATTACATCGTAAAAGTTGTCCGTCTGTCCGTCCGTCTGTTAGCACGATAACTCTCGAAGGAAATGAGATATTTCGATGAAACTTGGTGTAAGGACTCTTTGGGTCAAGGGTAAGGTCAAGTTCGTAGATGGGCTAGCCCTACATTTAGGGGTGGGGGAGGGGGTTCAAATTAAGGGGCAAACAAAATATTTTTAAACAGCTAATGTGATAGTCGATCATGGGGTAAGAAGACATGCTGAACACGAATATGCAAAACATTTTCTTGTCCGACAAGTAGTTCGCCCGGAATCCGGCCAAAGCCGGAAAGTTGGTTCAAAGTAAAAGTTTCTTTTGAAGTTGATTAAATGTTCAATTTGGGGTAAGAAGTCATGCTGAACACGATGGTGAAAACCATTTGTTCGCCGGACGAGAAGTTTGTCCGGAATCCGGCAAAAACCGGAAAGTTGGTTAAAAGTAAAAGTTTGATTTGAAGTTGCTTAAATGCTCGATTTAGGGGTAAGTAGAAATGCTGAACACTTATTAGAAAAGCATTTTCTACCCGGACAACTAGTTTGCCCGGAATCCGGCCAAAACCGGAATTTTTTTTAAAAGTAATAAGTTTTATTTGAAGTTGATTAGATGACAGATTTAGGGGTAGAAGAGACGCCGAGTCTGTATATGACAATCGTTTTTTAACCGGACATATAATTCGTCCGGAATCAGGTTGTAACCGGTTTTTATGGCACTTGCAGCCTCTGGCTCAACTGCCTCTGGCAAGTGCCTCTGGCTCAAGTCGGTCGGTCCGAGTTTTTTGTCCCACATATCCGAGTTAGGGTACTTCCAGATGTGCTAGGACAATGAAACTTGGCAGGCATATCAGGGACCCGACCAAACTAACCTGGAAATAATCAGTTTCCCGATCCGACCATATGCGGGGGAGTGCGGGGCGCTGGAAACTTGAAAATTTAGGGCATTTTGTCACTTTTTCCGAGTTAGGGTACTTCTAGATGAGCTAGGACAATGAAACTTGGCAGGAATATCAGGGACCCGACCAAACGAACCTGGAAATAATCAGTTTCCCGATCCGACCATATGCGGGGGAGTGGGGGCGCTCAAAACTTGAAAATTTAGGGCATTTTGCCACACTTTTTCGAGTTAGGGTACTTCCAGATGAGCTAGGACAATGAAACTTGGCAGGAATATCAGGGACCTGACCAAAGTAACCTGTAAATAATAAATTTCCCGATCCGACCATATGCGGGGGAGTTGGGGCGCTGGAAACTTGAAAATTTAGGGCATTTTGTCACACTTTTTCGAGTGAGGGTACTTCCAGATGAGCTAGGACAATGAAACTTGGCAGGAATATCAGGGACCCGACCAAACTAATCTGGAAATAATCAGTTTCCCGATCCGACCATATGCGGGGAAGTGGGGGCGCTGGAAACTTGAAAATTTAGGGCATTTTGCCACACTTTTTCGAGTTAGGGTACTTCCAGATGAGCTAGGACAATGAAACTTGGCAGGAATATCAGGGACCTGACCAAAGTAACCTGTAAATAATAAATTTCCCGATCCGACCATATGCGGGGGAGTTGGGGCGCTGGAAACTTGAAAATTTAGGGCATTTTGTCACACTTTTTCGAGTGAGGGTACTTCCAGATGAGCTAGGACAATGAAACTTGGCAGGAATATCAGGGACCCGACCAAACTAATCTGGAAATAATCAGTTTCCCGATCCGACCATATGCGGGGAAGTGGGGGCGCTGGAAACTTGAAGTTGTGCTAGGACCATGAAAGTTGGCAGGCATATCAGAGACCCGACCAAACAAACTTAGAAATAATCAGTTTTCCGATCCGACCATTTTTTTTTTTGGGGGGGGGGGGGGGGTGGAGGGCAGGGGAATCCGGGAAACTGAGAAGTGTGTAACTTTCGAACGGATGATCGGATTGTAATGAAACTTCATAACTGAATAGAATGTATACCTGTAATGTCCCGTTTAAAGTCTTGACCGGATTCGGTGGCCAGGGGGGAGTTGGGGGGGGGGAGACCGGAAATTTCAAGAAACGGTTAGAATGGAGGGATCGGAGTGAAACTTGCTGGGAAGAACAAGCATCTGCTCTAGATAAGTCCTTTAGACCATTTTACTGGATCCGGACACTTATGGGGGGGGGGGTCCCGGAATTCCGGTGATGGTGGTTTTGGGGATTTTCACGATGAAACTTGGCAGGCATATCAGGGACCCAATCAAACTGACTTAAAAATAAAAATTTTGTCGATCATATTTGATGGTGGAAAACGGATACGTCAGCTGAATTTTATTGGAGCTATATTTCAGCCCTTCTTGGCAAGGGTCCTCTTCAGGCTCAAAACCGCTCAAGTTGGAAAGACGAACTTGTGGGAAACACCTTTCGTCTTTCCAACTTGAGCGGTTTTGAGCCTGAAGAGGACCCTTGCCAAGAAGGGCCGAAATATAGCTCCAATAAAATTCAGCTGACGTATCCGTTTTCCACCATCAAATATGATTCGCAGTCAGCTTGGGCTGAAGGAATATTTATTTGTCGATCAGATAATGATGGGGGGAGTGGAGGGAGGGGAATCCGAAATTTTCAGTCTTACGTAATTTTGGAATGGGTGATCGGATTGGAGTGAAATTTAAGAATTGAACAGAGGACATTTCTCTGATGATTTTTTTCATATCCGGACCGGATCCAGCAACTATTGGGGGGGGGGCGGAAAATACGTGACCCGTTTAGAATGGAGGGATCGGGATGGAACTTTGTGGGAAGAACAAACAGATGCTCTAGGTAAGTCATTTGCTGAATCGGATTGGCTACGTGCATCGCGGGGGAGCTGGGGGGGGGGGGGGGGTGGACCGGAAATCTCGAGAAACGGTTAGAATGATGGTATCGGAGTGAAACTTGCTGGGAAGAACAAACATCTGGTCCATGTAAATCTTTTACATAATTTGACTGGATCCGGACACTTGAGGGGGGTGGGAGGAGGGGGTTTCCCGGAATTCCGTTTTTTGGGGAATTTTCACGACGAAACTTGGAAGGCATATCAGGGACCCGGTCAAACTGACTTGGAATAAAAAAAAAATCCTCGATATGATAATCTTGGGGGGGGGGGAGTTGAGGGAGGGGAATCCGGAATATTGAGTCATGCGTAACTTTGGAACGGGTGATCGGATTCGAGTGAAATTTAATAATTAAACAGAGGACATTTTTCTCTGGTGACCTTTTTCATTTCCGGACCGAATCCGGCAATTATTGGGGGGAGGGCGGAAAATACTTGACCCGCTTAGACTGGTGTGATCTGGATCGAACTTCGTGGGAATGACAAACAGATGCTCTGGATTAATCATTTACAGAACCGGATTGGCTCCGGTTATTGTGGGTGGAGTTGGAGGAGGGGGGGGGGTCTGGGATTCCGGTGATCGCGCGTTAAGGTACTTCCAGATGTGCTAGGACGATGAAACTTCGCTGGAATATTGGAGACTCAACAACATTTGCTTAGAAATTGCTACTTCCAAAATCCGATTATTCCTTAAAGTACCAATCTTGACCGCAAAGTAAAAAAAATACTTTTAAGCAATATATGCATTTTCGTGATGCCCATCAGCCCATTAGCAGTTTTGCCTCAAGGGTTTTGTTTACAAATGAAGTTCCAGCTCCCTTAGAGTGCGCATCTCAACCGCAAAGTCGAAACTTACTTTTGATCAATCAAATCATCTTGACCCATGCAAGTGCCATATGAGCTTACAGCTCTTGTTTTTTTTTAGAAGCTAAAGTATTATTTGAAATTGATTATATGTTCTTTACAGGGTTAAGAAGATACCGATTCTGAATTTTCTTTTTTTGCTGGACAAGTAGTTCGCTCGGAATTCGGCCGAAACCGGAAATTTGGCAGAAGTAAAGCAGGAAGTTTCAGTCAGTATCGTCAAGATAGATATGACTTATAGAGATATATCTGAAATTGGTTTTCTCTAATGATTAGCCTGGCGAAGACTGGATCTGGCGAAGACAAGACCCAGTTGTCTGGATCAAATATTAGATTTTTGGGATCCCATCGAAACCTTAGGTCTTGTTTTATAATCCCCTGTAACCAAGAAGCGGGTCAAACTCGTTATCTGAATGAGCCAATCGTTCGAAACCGCCGTATAGAACCTAGGAAACCTTTTCGGAAACCCCAATAAGAAAATTTAGCGGGCGAAACTGGGGCACATTTACAGTAAAATCACAGTACGAACTCAGCGAAAAAACTGCTTCGGAATCTTCACAGAGCCGCACTACAAGAGCGAGAAAGTTCTTTTAAATTCAAAAGTATGGGTAAATGTACTGTATCCCATGCAGAAAACCAGCATCACATGATGCACTTCCCTTAACAGCATTTAATTTTTCTATACATATGCTATGCAAGATGAAAAAATCGCTCCCGTATGAGTTTTACCAAAAATGGAAATAATTAGTTACGCCCCTAGTCTTATATCAGCCAAATAAAACAACATGGGGCTAGCCATAGCTCTGAGTTAAACGACTCAATGTTCAAACTTAACTGACTGATAAAGCCATTGATATTGAATTATTGGTGGCTCAAAGCCGTGTATACTCATCAGTGCCTGATCTGTTTATGAGGTTCGACTGGAATCACGCAAAGCAATGTATGCGTTTCCATTGCTGGAGGAACTGAATTAATTTTCGTAGTCTATTGCATGATCAGTTATGGGGACTTTGGAAAAAAAAACATCTCATACAGAATAACGAAGAAAAAGGGTGATGCTAAAGACGCTAACAAAAACAAATATTCTACAACGACTGTGTCTTGAACAGCCACGCTTAAAAACAATTTATATTTCGTACCTCATTTCGCTACTTTGAAACTAATGAGCGAGATGAGATAAGATCTCAGCCTAATCGACAATCAGTATCATTTATTTTTACCTACATTGTAGAAAGATTTATTTACAGTAAGAATCCACTAATATAATACTGGTGGAAAAGAGAGCAGGGTATGAGAAAATAAGAACAAAATGCAACAAAATACAGTTTAGAAAGAGTAGGCTAGATACAGCGAAGTCAATAAACTCAAAACTCGAGAATTTACAGTTTAAAATGCTCTTTGAACAGTAGGTAAAAAGTTGCTTACTGAAGTCCAGTTTAAAAAAAATGACTAGCGGAGAAGCTAGACACATTTCCGGAAAGTTCCAGTGAGGAGACCAATTTTTTCTCTTTTCTATAATCTCTTTCACTTTCGCACTCGGTCTCGACCATTCGGTTGTTATGGCGTTATACTATATATATAGAAACGGGAGTTCATGAAAGTCTCAAGTAAAAGATATTCAATGTCAATTAGATTTATTATTCAAACCGGTCCACTGAACATTAAAGACTTTTGCCAAGTCATGAATTTTGAACACTGAAGAATAAATTACCCCAAAACTGAAACACATTCCAACACTACAATCAATATAAAGCAAAAAGCCGATCACCCGTGTTTTAATGCCATTGATTCTCTCCGACTGAAAAACCAAATCACACGTTTCACAGGAAAGATGACTCCCCTCCTGGAGTTAACAGTGTTGTAGTGTCAACAGGGGACAGTTTGCTAAAAGCAATAAAACCTTAGTAGATTCCAATCAGATTGAGTCATTAAAAGCCGCATCATGTGGTGATTAATCGCTGAGGCTTCGAAACCAGATAGTGGATAGTCAAGAATTTCTGAAATTCAGCAACGTACATCAAAGACTGTAGTAGGTTTACTCCTAGAAGGTCAACTGGCTGGCAGAGCTATACAAAAAAAGGTCCATGACCTAAAATACACTGTCTAAAGACGTCCCGACCAAACCAAATTCATAAGAAAAACCAATAGCAAAAAGTCAACAAGTTTTCGAGGGGATTGTTTACCGTTGGAGAAAACAGAAAAATATGTTGGTAAAAGTCGTGGGAAGGTTGGTCCTTTTTTCTGCGCAATTTGCAGGAGTACGAATGATGATTTGAGCCTTTCTATGCGCGAGCAGGCCCGTAACCAGGAATTTATTTCGGTGGGTGGGGGGGGGGGGGGGTTGCCTGATGGTTGGACAAAAAAGTACAAAAAAACATAGAGGGAAAAGCCTATAAATATGATTATTTTTGTATGTTTCGGGGGGGGGGGGGTCAACCCCCTACCCCCCCCCCCTGGATACGACCTTGTGCGCGAGTATAGAAAGTTGAACGAATTAAGATCTGAGGTATCCGGTCAAAGACTGTTTGGGAAAGAGTGGATGTTTAGGATACTGAAAAGTAGACAAGATACTCTTTGTGAGAATTTTTGGGACTTTCCTTTGGAATGGTTCTGCTACCGCGAATTGTTTACTTCATTCATATTCTGTTTGTGATTTTTTCTTTTATGTATTATTATGTTTATATTGGATACCTGCGATGAAAAAGAGACCATTTAGGAATGTAAATTCTGGGATTATCTATCTAGCAGTGTTGAGAGGTATTTGTATTTTCCGATACATCTGTTTTCTCTTTCGATATTCGATAATCGACACCGACGTTTCAGGACCACTTTTAGGCGGCTATATACGTTTCTACACTAAAATTTAAGAACGAGAAGTGTAGTCAAATAGGATTTTGCATCGCTTTTCTTGGTAAGTTCAAACAATTTAAAAACTAAATTCCGTAATACATGTTGCTCCAACCTCGGACATACGAGTTCGTTCTGTTAGATTATTTACAATAATTAGCAAGTAAATGAAAATGTCCAAATATCGTTTCCGATATCGAATATCGCTAACATTAACTATCTAGTTGTTGCTTCTCAAAACAAGGCGAACGACCAAGTTTATGTTTTAGTGATGTATCTTTGCCGGGACAATTTTTTTTCCGAGGACATTTTTTTGGGCCAGGGATGTTTTCGACTGAAGCGATTAGCAGGGATCGTTTCACTCAGGACATTTTTTTATGTTTAATACTCTTTATTATACAAACCAACTTTTACATGCTAAATTACATGGACACACTTATAACCCTCTTACCATCCTTTAAACCTGTAGTCGATACCTCTGACTGCAGGAAAGCCCGAATGGGCCTGTGGGGGCAGTAAAAAAAAACCCTCACTTTATATTACTGGGAAAGTTCAACAAATAAGCTGAAAGACCATGTGATACTTACAGCTCGGCCTGCTTCGTTGTTGTGGAGATTGGATAGGCACCTCATATCTCTAGCCTTTTCTCCGGCGTTGACAAACTCTCTTGAGAATTTCATTCCAAACTGAATATTGTCCGAGCAACCGCCCCACTCCCAATCAGATCCTGAAGGTCCTCGTTGACTGTAGTCGCAAGTGCATGATTCTATGGTCCCTTCAGAACAGGCTCTTGCAACAGAGTGAGTGACAGCGGCGCTTGTTAGAGAATATATAAATGATGTCTCGCGGCAAGCTGAAATGAATGAATGAATGAGTTCGCCGATGGAAACGAGAACTGATCAAGAGAAACCTGCGCTTTCAAAGGGCGCAATGTGCGGCAGGAACGTGCAATATCTATAGCAGTAAGCAGAGTATAATGCGACGGTCGATAGCATTCCAAACTAATTACTTACTGTAATAAATAATCATTACCGAAAGGGGCACAGATGCGAAGTATTAGCTGGTTTCAATGCATATATATGAAGTAGTTTATGAGAGAGCAATGGGTCATAGGACAAAGGCAAGAGTATATTAAATTAGGTATTCCAGACGCGTGTCGGAATTGTCGGAAACTCATTACTTTGGGCTGACAGAAGCCTCCAAGAAAACGACAGAAAGAAATACAAGTTTTTCTCAAGAATTTATTTTTTAAACCATAGCTTCGTCGTGGCTTGTCTCTGGGTCAGTGTAAGTGCACTTCTCATGCATTCTAACGACAGAACGGCAACGATGACACATATCAGATGTCTGACACAGAAGAAATCGTAAAGCTTATGGTCTTACAACGGAAAAGCCGGCTGCGCGAGAGGGGCAACTTTCTAGCGGTAGATACAACCACAAAGACGCTGGGCTCCGTCTTATAAGCCACCCTGGAAAGCTAGCCGGTAGGGTAGAAAGAACAATTTCAGACATGAGTTCAGACATGTAAGTTGGTTTGATGACAGATTTCAGTGCATCTTACACACAAAGTATAATTTCCGTGAGATAACGCTACCTGTATCTATAGACATATTTTCCTAACAGCAATCAATAATCCTTTTACTCGCTTTGCTTTACTTCGCTTTACTCCGTTTTCTGTCCACGGCACCTTTTTGGAGATTATTGGCCATGTCAGACAAAAATAAATGCGCTCTATGTTACGCCTACATATTACCTGTCAGCTATACAATAGAGCATGCTTCATTGGTGTGTCAATTCTAAACCAACCAAGCCTTTCGTTCAAGCCCCAAAGTTGACCCGGAAGAACGTCATACCATGTGTCCCCAAACAAATGATGTAATCCCGCCTGTGCCAGAACCACCAAGGAGGGCCGAGGCAGAATAGAACACAATGGAAAGAACGGACCTCACGACGCGTTACAAGCGACATGAATAGTAGCTTTTGAGCAGTCGGAACGACGACCTTCTCGACTAGTGTCATGCAGCGTCTCCGATGAAGCATAAATTGTCCGATTCAAAGGAGGAAGGACGTGCCTTAGGGGCCCACCCAGTCCCAAAGTGTCAAGCGGCAAAATATATCCTTTGCCAGCTCTATTCTCTTGTCAGGATTTATAACTGATCTTAGCTCAGTTTGCCGAAACAGCTCTATCAGTGTGGTGAACACCTTTCTCTGTATTTTTGCGAAGTAGATTTTAAAACACAGTCGGATAGAAATAAAGAAGATGATAAAACCAGTGAAGCAAGCGGGTGGGAACTTTGTTATAGGAAATATTCCCCATAGCCACTCAAACAACTGATTCTACTTTTCACTGAATAGGGCTTGCTCTTGTGTAGAATAAAAAAATATTCTATTTCACAAGTTGCGCGAAAATTACGTTGTATGCTTCCATTCTTAGATTATGCTTAGATTCCCTCCAAACTATTGAGATTTATTGCCTAACAGAAACACAAACCATTGAGGAATATTGATCTATTGTGATCAATAATGCCAGAAACCCAGGAATCTTCTTTTGTTTGAGAACATTTGAAGAATAAATTGCCTGATGGTTAGTGGGGTCAGACGAGTTTAGAGATCAGAACCGGACAGAAAGGGGTTTGAAAAGAGGGTTTCATGCCAAAAACAGGATTGCAGAAACGCAACTGCCAATACCACGAAAGTTATTACCATGACGAATCGCGTTTCGTTGCACTTTTTGGTTTTCATCTGTCCGGATTTCTCATAGAGCAGTAATTCTACGTTTGCTCTATTGACTTCGCGGCATTGCAGTCACGGTTTTGTTTTCGCGATACTCCCCGGATACCTGGGAAAAGTACCCAACTACTCGATTCACCTTGTACCTCCTTAGCTACGCCAAAACACACAATGCGGCATTTTCAATAGGATCTCATTTCCATTTGTATAAGGACACCTACGAGCTCTCAAAAGCGGTGACAAGTACATTAGCCTCCGCCGTACATGGTTGATGACAGCCCGTGATCAATTATATGAATTGTCGAGCGGCAGAGTGGGTAGTAATAGCTTATTATACCCATGATCACGGTGAGTCCCGTCACTCAAGTAGTGAAGGATATGCTTTAGATGATATCGCAGAAATGTGGATATATTAAGTCGTAATGCACTCTTGGTATTTCAAATTAGAGTGTTTTTGTTGTGTCTTTTTGCTACTTTGGAGAGCAGACTACGAGAGAATTTTCACAGGGGTGGTTGATTAATGAGTCAAGTAAGTGATGAACATAAAAGTCTTGATGGATACGTGACGTCAGAATGGGCACCTTCTTCAAAGAGTGCGAAACATCATGACGGGTGTAAGTGACACTCGGCTTTCACATTAGGACTTTCACCTGCTAGATTAGGTTTTTATTTGGCCCAAGCCAACTGCGAATCTGTTGAAGTTTTTATTGGTGATGTTTCGAATCTTCTCGGCAATGGTCCTCTTCCGGTCATATCTCAAATCTAAACTCTTTTTAGCACCTCTAAATCTCCGATTTTCGGGATTTACTTTCTAGGGATTGCTGGAATGTCCGAGCATGTCTGTCCACCCAGTCCCCGGCACCAGTTGTTCACCCTTTCCCGGCACCGGTTGAACCCGGTACCGCTGCCTGTCATTGGTTAGGCAACTCGTATTTCAACCAGGGTTGCCACATGTCGCACGATAGTGTGAATTGTCACACTATTTTGTTTTTGTCACTCTTGTCCTATGTAGGACATAAAAATCACTCTTTCGGAAAATCTCAGAAAATGACCAAATGTTTCATTTTTGCAGCAGCGACTATTTCAGGTTTATTTTCATGAAAGTAAAATTAAGATGTGTCATTTTTACAGAGATGATTCCGACCAAAAGTGAACATTTCATGAAGATAAATTTCACTCCCAGTTCACTCTCTGTTTTGGGCCAAAAGTCACTCTCTAAGTATTTTTGATGTGGCAACCCTGATTTCAACATTTTCAAACATTAGGTTTACATTAAGGATGCAAAACCCTCTGTTATCTTTTTTTCTGTCAGTGTGGTTTCCCCGTACTGAATGGTGTCATCATTTTATATTAAAACTCTAAATGTAAAGAATACGCATCAACAAAACAAGGAACCACACGTGGTTTCTTTCCTGATTAACTGTTATTTTTATTCCATTGACGGAAACGTTTACACGGGCTACAGGAAAGCACACATGGTAGCAAGATTTTGCTTTTAAGCAACAGACGTTGCAAGCTATAATATTTCTGGGTGAGCGTCAACACCAAACTGGGGAATGGGCTTTTCCGGTATTCTGACCACTGGTATATTGACATGTCAGGAGTGCTTCAGCCGTCATAACACACTTAAGTGTTTAAGTGGATGCCAGACTTCTGAAATGCCGTATGTTTGTGTCACCCCTTCCTGGCAAAGAAAACCAGGAAAGTACAGTTTTATTGGCTGCGAAGGAACATTTTTGACGTTCAACATCAGTGCGAAGAAGATGATTTGTTAAGCGAGTGCTCTGCAGCTGTTGCCTGATTCCTGGAGTCTGATTGGTGGATAGACTTTTAATGCGCAATTGACAGGTCTCTCATTAAGCAGTGTGTGGTCTCCTTCTCTCGAGCCAGTCAGCCGTTAAACAACTGAAGAAAAACATGGGTGTTCCAGCATTCCGTCTTGTGATAAAAATTCGGGCCCATGTTCAGGAAATTGCGTACGAGGGCTTTCTGTTTGGTCTATTAATGTGCAACGTAATGCAACTCAATTACTTAAACAAACCGGATTTGTCAATGAAGGAAGTATGCAGAAAGGATATATCCGGTAAAACATGAAGAAGGATGGAACAAGCTTAGATCTCGACTTCACCCTTTCTTACGAAAGCACCGAATTGCAGAAACCTGGACAAAATGTATTATGGTCCGGTTTTTTGATTCGTACACTTCGATACCAAAAGAATTGCGATGGTATAATTGAAAAGTACCCGATCTGCTTGGCCATTAATGTGCACACTAATGCAACTCAATTACTTAAACAAACGGGATTTATCAGTTAAGGAAGTAGCCTACACAGAAGGGATATACCCGGTAAAATATGAAGAAAACGAATCATATTTATATCTCGATTTAACTTTTATATATGCGGACTAAACACCGAATTTGGAAACCCAGACAAAATGTGTTATTTGCAAAATTGCTCCTTGGCTTTCGTGAGGACTCCCTCCAATTTTCTTTGATCCGGTAGACTTCAGTACCAACTAAAAATGACAAATATAACTGAAAAGCATTCGCAGTTACAGGTTGCTAAAATAAGGAATCTTAGTGTATTTATGCGCCACTTCTTTTCGACTATGTGCAAACAAATAAATGAATAGTACTACTTCGAGGCCTAGCTTGGGTTCTATGGTATTAAATGTTAAGAGAAAATGTGAAATCTCAGTCTGGAATCCACGAGGGGTTGCCCACTCTCGATTTGAGTGGACAGAAAGTGTCCGTTGCCGGCACCGCTGGACACGTGCCGCATTAAAGCGGCCACAAAAAATGGTCTTTCTACCACACACGCAATGCTAACCATCCCTACTGTCACTATGAATGTTCAAAACCACTAAAAACACGGTAAAACAATGAGCAAATTAAAAAAAAACCCACCAAATTTCCTAGGTTTGAAATAACTCTGTCTGGACTAAATCTCAGCCGATTATCCCGGACAGCCAAGACGGACCAAGGGCCAAAATAATAATTTCCATCTAATGCTCCAACTGTTTATTACAAATACAAATGAATTATAAAACCAAGACCAGTGTGGTACCTCTGAAGACATACAAAAATTATCAGTTAGGTCTTATAATTCTTTGCTAATCAATCCTGGAAAATTCCGCCATCTAGAAAAGAAGACATTGCGCGTGGGTTTTTTCTCGAGCCAAAATAGCAACTCAGCAATCAAGTTCAAATCTAAACCGTGGCATGCGATCACTAAGAGAAGGTAAACAGAATGTTTGGATTAGGTCTTTAAAATAAGCATTTTTCAAATCGTTTGAAAAATGAACAAACTAATTTATGGACGGCACGGGTGCCAACACAGCTGATTTCGATCAATGACAGCAGGGCCCAGAGAGTGGGCAACCCCCCTCCACCCCCCCCCCCCGGGAAGCCACGACAAACTATTCGCATAGCCATGTTAACGATTTTCCAAGTAACCAGTTCTGGCTATAACCCACGGAACAACACAGTTAGCTTGGCAAAAGTGAAAAGTCTAACGCAAAGGAGGCGAACAGATAACCTACTTCGAAGTACTGGACTCACTGATAATGCAGAATTTGTCAAAACAAATACAATCACAGTACTATTTGTGTTGGCCTCCGTTCATTTTATTACCGAGCTACCACACAGCGGATAATTGCTTGTAAAGTTGCTTCGTGCGAGTATCGCCAGCATCCCTATCATCAACACCATAATCCTAATGACACGGATCGTCCCAAACATACCACCAACATAGCCGTTCCGGTTATCCGACAGAATTCAACAGGATTGCGTGAAATTCCCATTCCCATCGCCTTTGATGTTGATCTTCGATGATGATACACTGAGGGGTCAACGACGATGAATTATTTTCATCAGGTTCTTGGGATTTGGTATGGCTTGCAAAGTTGCTAGCGTTTTAGAAGCGACGCTATGAAACCTGTGATTTTGTGTGAAAGCCTATGGATAATTCCACCTTAAGCCCGTATCCAAACATAGACTTGGTAATCCTAATCAAGCGTTCAGCTTTCGCTTCATAAAAACCCACCCTCTGTCGTGGTCCACTGCTAAGAGACAAGATTTCGGATATTATACACTCCAGTGCTACGCAGCAACACACTTCAAACAAGAAAGAAAACACAAACGAAAGAAGATATTAAATATTCACAGGGAGTAACTGCACGTTGACATCTAAAACTGAACATACAGTTGCTAAATATTCACAGATATTTAGCTGATGGGGAAGGAATATATTCCGGAATTAATCCCCAAAATCGAGGGAGAAGCGTGAAGTTGGTGAGCAAAGGGGTCAAAGACTGCAACTAACAACCCGAAGGGGGTGAATACAAGTCAGTTGGTATCAATAAGAGAAAGCGTACTTCAAGCCTGTTTTAAAGCAAAGTTGTTCTGGTCGTTCAAAGATGATGGTGACAAAGACGAAAAAAAAAAAGAATTGCTCTGAACTTTCGATAACAAGGCGAGACATGCAAAAAGAAAAAAAATATTTGTTCGGACTTCAAAATTTCCAAAACAAGACCTAAGAAGACAGCAAGTGGAAAACTGTCAAGAGTAGGAACATGAAGTTCCAGGGCAACAGAGGGTAACTTCCTGCAAGTATCGACCGGTAAATAGTTGATATGTGTTCTGCCGGAAGAGCCACTACGGCTGACCCTGCTAGGTTAGGCTTTGAACAAAACGCCTGGCTCAGTTATTATTTAAGGAAACTACTCCTGTGACTCCCGACTGACTCCTGTCAACATTCTCTACACATGCGTAGAAACTTCCAACTTTCCAGTAACTTCCAAACCGGAACAAGATAATACGTCAGTGTCAACTCGCCTACAAAACCAATAACGTATTACACCATCAGAGAAGGGACAGATCCCTCAGAGCTACAGCAATAAGTGCCTTTATTGGACAAGGCAGGTAATAGTGATGGCCGGTTGACAAATCGACGACTTGACTGCTGTCGGCATCAGTGATAAGTGGGTAATTCGTACAAGATATACATGTAAGATAGGTCATACGGATACTGTACATACCGGTTACAGACAAAGAGATAGTTTCTTTCGATTTGTGGTTATCTAGAGTTGTTGGACAGAGGCGAAACAAAGCGACAGACCGAGGCATTTATTTTAACTTCAAAGCGAGAAAACACTACCATTGCGACAAAGATTTCGGGCACAAATACTCGCACTTTCGTGGGGAAAGGAAGAGCCATCAACCCTTCGCCGTGCTTAAACGGATACTCTAATCCAATTACCTCGCTTCTTTGAACTTATCTGTACATTCATACCTTCTGAAAGGCTCGAATTTCGGGCTTCAATAGAGCCTGAGTGCTTACTGCAAGCTTACTGCAATAGAACTAGGATCTGCAATCTTCCTTTTTGTGTAGTATCTACCACTGCCGAGAAAACTAGCATGAAATTTGAGGCGGATCAGCAGCTGATGTGTGCTTTGCTGTTACCCCTATGCTTAAAGAGGGCTGGGTATGCTTGAAATCAAATATTCTGTAGATCGTTACAAGTAACTTGTTTCCACTGAAGTGCCATAAACACCGAAAACAAGAGCTACGAGCTCATATGGCACTTGGTAGGAGGTACAACAAAATAGATGAGAACGTCAGAAAATACACCCGCCATCCAAAAATACGGTTGGGAAATAGAAATAGGATATTTAGTTTAACTAATTTCTGAGCAGTTCCGGCATCGTCTCGGATTATTTGTAGCAAATGCTGACATGACTCCAAGTTTCAGCCCAATAAATCCACTCGTTTGATCCATAGACGCGCTACGCGATTTCCGGTACTCCCTCCATCTCCACCTACCGTGGCCGAATCTGGTTCGGACTCACCGACAGACCAACAGACCAACAGACCGACTGACGGACAGAAATTACAATCGCTATATGGCACTTGGCCGAAGGGCTAGTGCCATAAAAACACCAACACTGACTTGCACCAGGTTACTAATCAAAAGTGTGGCAGACGCTTAATATTGAATTAGGACCGGTATGTCCAGGTTTTGGTACAAAAATTAATAGCTGACTAAAAGCCATATTTTTCGCTGACCGAGAGAATAAAATATGAAAGGTTGAAAAGCCAAAATTCTACTGTGGAGAAATTCGAGCCTCTGTGGTTTATTTTTTCCTTATAAGAATGTCCCTGTTTGGCCAACGAAGTCGTGGCAGCCAATGACAGATTCCATTTTTTTTTATTCTTTCATTTTGACTCATTTTCTTGTAACATTGAGTGTACAGAAGGCAAAACAAGAAGGCAAATAAAAATAAGACTTGGAAGAACAAGACCAAAGGTTTCGATGGGATCAGAAAAATTTCAATATTTCTTGGACTATTTTATCAAGACAATCGGGGATTTTAGAGATCTGCTCTCCGTCAGACTCCTTAAACATTTTAATATCTATAACTAATCAGCCGTTTGAAGATAAACACAAATGACACCATAGTGATGTTTTCTTGAAAATACACGACCGAACGGATCAACTTCTGACAAAACTGTCACTTCCAGCAAATTTTCTGGTTTTGTCGGATTCCGGGCGAACTAGGAAATAATGTTCATAGGCTGATTCAGGATGTATTTTACCCCTAAACTGGACCTCAATCAACTTCAGATAGAACTTTAACTTTCAACAAATGTTCCGGTTTTGGTCGGATTCCGGGCGAACTGTAGGTCTGGAGTGAAAATACTTTGTGTACATGGACTCAGCATGTCTCCTTACCTCTATATTGGTTCTCTAATCCACTTCAAGTAAAACCTTTACTTTTAACAAATTTCCGGGTTTGGCCAGATTCCTGGCGAACTGTATGTCCGGGGAGAAAATAATTTGCAAATTCGGATTCAGCATGTCTCTTTACCCCTGAATCGAACCTCTGGTCAACTTCAAATACAACTTTTACTTTTAACAACAACTCCGGGCGAACTGTCTACTTACCCTTAAATCGACTCTCATTAGCTTTTAAAAAATAATTTGTTGGCCCGTTCATTTGAACCCCCAAATATGGAGCTAAGGAGCCCGTCCACGAACTTGACCTATCCCTTGACCCAAAGAACTTTCATACCGAGTTTGAACAAAATCTCATTCCTTTAGACATTTATCGTGCTTAGAGACTGACGGACAGACAGACAGATGGACAACTTCTACGAAGTCATAGGTATTACTCCACTTACGTTTTAGGATCCCAAAAAACTAAAAACTATACGGTTGATAGAAGAAGAAGCCAGTAAAAGAAGACATAAGAAATGAAGAAAAGGTTTGAAGCCAATCTGACATTTTATATTGAAATAAACAAACATTCATAGCAATTAAACAATTTAAAAGAACCAGAGCAGAAATAAAGGCCAAAATGAACGCCGGAAAGGGATAAGTCGAAGTCAAGACTTACCTTTATCAACAATTTTTCCGAACAGTCCACGACCCTGGTTGAAATCCTGCGTAGGACAATTCCATCTTCTGTTTTTGAACTGATGCTTGCATTCGGATATGGCTTGCCGGGTTCCCTTTACGAGTGCCACCACGACGCCTGGGTGTTCCCGGACAAGCCGCCGCTGTTTCCGCCGCAAGGTAGCATGGACGGCCGGATCCAGGTACGAGTTCATAAAGGAGTTTTCTTTAAGTGAGTTAGATATCAAGTTGGATGGCTCGCCAGCTTTAGCGATTCCCCTGGGAATAAAAAGTTGATGTAAGTTAAAATTCAACAAGGGAATACACTAGGACGGTCGGAATTTTGTTGGAATAATTTACAACAAACCGCAAAACAGCAATAAGAACCTTTCCAACGGTGAAAACACCATGGGGAAGATATGTCATGACAAAAAAAAAATTATTCATAAAGATAAGGTAGCAGATTCAGTGCGGCAACCCAGTTTGGTTCTTTTTACAGAAGTTCTCTTTATGTGCCAAGGAGAAACAAGTTCACTGTAAGAGTGGCCTAGATCCTAAACCCTCAGTCATCGCTGGACGCAGAAGATGTGACTGCTTTCAGCAGTGAAATAACTACTATTAGGTCAAAATACATTTTCCCGCGATTCCACATACAGGCTGTTATTAGAATCAACTAGGAACAACAACGATTTGTGGACCGATTTTGAATCTAGGAAAACTGTACGGGACATTCAAATTTTGTAGCGAGTCCAATCAGGGAAGTGAGCTATTTTGTGAAATGAAACTGGGAATCATTCAAGTTTTATTTCCATGTTTTATTATATTTATTTTCATTATTTTACTGAGATTTTGTCTCGACTTCGTTTCTATTATGGTTCATTTGAAAATACCGCAAAAAAAGAAAAAATTCGCTAGTTTCAACTTGATGGTCGACAGTAGCACATACTGGCGGTTTTTTTCCAATTCCCGCCAGTGTTCGCCTAGTGCTATTAGGGTTGAAATAAAATTGATTGATTGATTGGTGTTTCCATTACAAACACTCGGAAATCATGGTCCAGAATAACGCCTGACGTGTATAGTAGCGTGCACACACAGTCCGAATTTCGCAGTCCGGTGCGAATTTCCTTCTCCGCTCCGGAATTTTGATGCATCGCATGCGGATTCGGTCCGATTATTTCGTTCCGATTTGATTAGAAAATATTCTACTTTTTCCGGAGCGAATTTTAAACGCATGCGAAATTGTGCTCTGAGAACTGAAAAATTAATAAGCTGTGTTTGAAATTTCAAATGTTTATACGAGCTATTTAACGTAAGCCGCAAAACCATGTTTCTTGGAGAAAGATCTCGATTGCAAGTGTCTGCTGAATGCAAGCTACCAGGTAGGCAAGCCTAAATGTTTACTAGGCTATCTACAGGAGGTATGGTTATCTTTACAGTTTATCTTTTTACAGTTGTAAAAAAGTACACTTGCTGCAAAAAAAGGAAAATACTGGTCAGTCAAAGGAGTTCCTTGCATCTTTGCTGCATGCATCTTTGCACTGCATCTTTCTTTGATACTCCTCAGAACTGTTCAAAGTTACATAGGCTACACCTCCTGTATTTTATATAAACAATACAGAACAGACATTTTTTAATGAACAGAGAATTTGCAGACATTCGGCAATCAATCAGCATAATCTGACTGTAGGCTAAGCAGTGGATTTTTCAAATCTGGGACCAAGATTTCCCGTCCGAATTTAATTTTATCTGAAAAACCTGTCGGGCACAGTGACGCGAATTACGCATGCGCGTTTTCGCGTGCGGAATCTTACCGGACTGTGTGTGCACTTAGCTTATACCCTGAGTGTTCATCTCAAGCAAACTTTGTGTTTTGCAACCTAAAACAAATGCAAAAAGAGTTCATTTCCCTGCGGAAAACAACACTCCTGCACGGTCTCGCAGTTATGAGCACAAAATGTTTTTGTTTATGGCAAAAGCTGAATATTATATATATCTATCTATCTATCTACAAAATACGCTCCCCTGGTTTTCATATACAACATTAAAGCAACGCTTGCGAAACAAGGACTTCCGTGTCTGCATGTTTTGTTGCCTCTGTAACGTTCCTCTTTTCAGTCAAAGCCGATTTCTCACCCCACCGCTGAAAGCTACCTTGTCGGTTTTGTGGTTACGCTGGGTATTGAAAAGGGTATACTAACTACGATCTCACCCACGGGGAGACCCCCCAAAATCTTGAGCAAGTGATGATACGCACCACTAAGGGTGGGATGGCTTAGTGTACAAGTGGCACCCCCACCCCAGGGGACCCTGTTCGAGCATGGTAGGACAACATTAGATCAAATGGCATTGCTGACAGTAAGTCAACTCAATCACCCGACGGTGGCCCGTTGAATAACAAATGACTTAAAAGAGAATTCACTAATTTGGACCTAACCATGTCTACGTAAATTAATCTTGGTACTTCACATCAAAGTAGGTGACGTTTTGGTGATTAAGAGTGATGTAGTTAATGGTCTGAATTATGGTCTGGGGAATCTAAAGGTTACTTCATATTTTTTTTTGAATTCAGTCTCAGCAACTTCCCATTAGGTATGCACGAAAATTACTGTTCCTAGCCGTATCAAATACGGCTACATAGATCTTTTCGATTTATCACCGTGCAGATTTTGACAGCAATAACGAGTAAAAGGAAAATTCGATGTTTTTGAATATCTCTTGTGTAGTAACGGAGTTAAAGTTTCTTTTGCAAGTTAAAGCAACTAGTTAGTATTGTTGTTTTACGTGGCGATGTTAAGTATCGATTAACTAACAAAGTTCTTCTCGTCCCTATATTCGACGAAATCATCTGAGGTGGGAACTATGCAAATATTTGAATTTAGCCACGTGCTTAAGATTAATAGCCATAAATCAGTTATTTAATGACCCATATATCCTAACGTTGGTTTTCACCACAACAAAACTAGCCAAAGTAATTGCACAGGTACCTGAGATTGTGAAAAGGGGCCATTATGTGTAATAACTATACGGACCGAACGGAACTAAAATGAGACAACAGATCGCGGATATTATGCACAACTTGATTGTGTATTTGACAATGGATCGACATTCAACAAGCTTTGATAAAATGTTTTGTGGTATTTGGCATTGTTGCGCACTCACATCTGTCTATGTTTTAGAGAAAGACCATACAGGAAAATAATTGCAAAATTACTGCAAAATTATTGATGCATAGTAATCATTCAACAGTTCTGCTGGTGTAACAGTCTGCAATTCCGTTCTGGAGAAGATTTTCCCATTTAACCATTTAATATTTAGTTTATTAACATAACATAACCATTTAATTTTTAAAAACAACTTACCAATTTTGTATTGAGTAAAATTGATTTAGGGGTTTCTGTGGTGAGGAATAGTTTGTTTGAGATTCTAAAAATAACTATTGGCGAAGAGAGTTGTTTGGATCAACTATTTATTTTAAGACACTACTGTTACAGTGTTAAAGTTATAGTTTGGTCATAAATACTGTCTCCTTGTTCAGGCGGTTTTTTGTCCACTTCCAGAAGATAAATATAGATAAATACTGTAGATATATACAGAAGATAAATACTTATTTCATAAATGTTTGTGTTTGTGATTGGAAATTTAAAAATCAGTAAACCAATCAGCCAAATGATTATTGTGTATTGCCTCTTCTCTTGAACTGATCTTCAAATTCTAGTGATCGTATGTCCTAGGTGCTAGACCGACCGGAAACCTCAGGTATTTTTGGGGCTTTCTTAGTTGAGTTTTCTTAGTTTAACTGAAAAGACAGCTTATTGTACATCTGATATTTGTATATCAGGGGGTTGGTCCAGTCCTTACTCATGTCCGATATCTGGTAGTATGGATGAGAATTTTAAACATTCGTTGTGTGAATGCGAAAATTTGAATGAATTTAGGTTAGAAACTTTTGGAGTAATGAGAGAGGGGTAGATGAAGAATGGATGTGTAGGATCATGGGAAATAGTTGTTTTGTGAGTATAAAACAGTCGGCGAGGTTCCTCAGGGTAGCCTTAGCCCATAGGGATAGGTGCTTATAGAAGGTATTACTTTTGTTTGTTTGAGTTTATTTTTCATGTATTTGCCATTGCCTTTGGCTCTTAGTGTAAATAAATCTTATCTCATCATAATCTTATCTTATACACTAAAACATTTTAACTCGTTGGAGGAATGCTTGTACAACAAACCAAAATTCATCCAGACCAGTATTTGAATTTTAACAAAGGCCAAGGGTAAAGATACGACATCAGAGATGTTACCCTGTAGAAAAGTAGGAAAATGATTTTAGGATATGTCTAGTATATACTTTATTTTTCGGCAATGGCTTACATTTCTAGTTGACTTTCAACCATAGAGGGACGAGCACATAGGTGTAGCGCAAATCCGAAAGAATAAGTTCATTCGTTGAAATCGATTTATCCCTGGATAACGGACAATCGACGTAACGCATTTTTATCGGGTTTTCGGGAATATTTAAGTCAATAAGTGATATGGTATGATATTTATTTGCCTTGAAAGCCCAAAGGCCATAACAAACAAACATAATTAAGTACATGTAAATACAAAAATAAACGGTCACACTACTATTTCCCACTAAACCCCACTCAAACACTTTTACCTGTGAAGACTGGCCACTCTGAGGTCTGAGGAACCTCGCCAGGTTTCTTTTACTAAGAAAATCCCTACTCGTTACTGAACTGTTGGATCTCGTCTCTATTCGGTTAAACTTTAAACAAGTTTTAAAAATGGTTACACACAGTTAATAAAACAATACAATCCGATCCGAGTGAGTCCTTATTACGGTTCCTAACGCTTATTTAAAGCGGAACTTAATGCACCGATATCAGAGCTTTCTGTTGTGTTTAATAAGCCCCAGTAAGCGCCATGTCCAAAACCAAAAGAGGTGCTACAGCCACTGACCGTCGCCGTCGCATAGCCAATGAATAATAGTGATAATATAGGATAATAATAATAATATAGTTACAGCAATACGGCTGTCCCCTCTGCAACTGCGAGTAAATTGGGTAAGGCAAAAAACAAAGCACGGCAGCTAAAGGAAAGTATGGCACAAATTTACACCCAAGAAATTGGAGCGGAAGTTCCTTGATGTGTAATTCGAGCTGAGTGATTTCCAAATCAATCTCGAGACACGATGAAAAATTTGTAGTTATCGTAATTGGTCACTAGCGTAATTGTAGCAATTTGTTTACTGGAGATTTGAACAAACAAATAACAGCTACTGTCTAAGAAAATTAACTGACACTATCGTTGATAAGCCGATTGTTGTCGAAGAAGGAGAGACTGCCAAGTCTTCAGTGAAGAATTAATAGTTGTCATCTTCCTACTTTCATGAACAAACAAAACCGTAAACGCAAACCTAGCGGAACGAAGAGTACGAATGTCTGATTTGTATGCCCGAAAAATCATTATCACATTGCATTACACACAGAACCCTTTTCCTTTAATATGATTGATTGTTTTACTTATTTGTTTTAGTGTTAAGCTAAGTACTATGGCCATGTCGAATTTCTTAGTACTAATACGCATATAAAACAGGCTGCGGTAGTCGCGAAAATTACTCAGGGACAATTTGCAAATCGCGAGAGGTCAGTGCTGAGAAAGCGTTACTGCATGCAACAAGACAAGTGTAATAACATGGATGCGGCACGACCGACGGTTTGTTATTTTCGGACTACAACGAAATATTAATCCTGAATGGTCCATTTCCTTTCCTCTGTTCAGAATTCATAAGGGTGGCACCATCCAGCTTTATTTTACACACTGTTGCAACAAAGGCTTTCAATGTTCCCATAGAATCAACTTGAATTACCGTCCAAGGCAAAGAGCGAAACAGGTAAAAGTATTACTGGGTTTCACAATAATTAAAATGTCAAGAGACTTTCTCAATTCCGCAGATTTTCGGAATTCCTTGATGAACAAGAAGAAGATGTAATTTCCAGAAAACTTTTAACTTTCAATATTTCCTGAACTAATTTCTGAACAATAGTTGAATCCCCTCCACTGCAACATCCTGATAAAATAGTAAAGCCAAAAATTTCTCGAATGGACTAACAGTAACATACTAAAAACAAACTTATGGATTCCAAGTGGGTTTTTCGTGTGACTGAACATATTCTGTTTATTTTAAGCCGTTACGTGTAGGCTAATGATCGACATATTAGAAGCCAGATATGCGCTACGAATTGTATTAAAACAAATATCTATATATGTATTTATTTCTTATAATATTTGTTTTACTTCATTTCGGAGTCATATTTGACAGTGCAAAACGGATAAATCAGCTGAATTTTATCAGAACTATATTTCGGCTCTTGTTGGCAAGGGTCCTCTTCAGGCTCAAGCTGTAAAGTGAACGCAGCAAAAATATATATTCATTGACTTACCACCACTTGCTACCCCGACCTCTGCCTTTCACTTTGCCCATATTCGGTATGATGACTATGAGAAAGATCGACAGAACTAAAAACGTCCTCATTTTTCGTTCGCTATCGCTATTTCATCCATGCAGAGAAACACTTTCAACTGTTTCCTAAATGATTTTTCAGAGTGTGGCCGCAGCGGCTCTTCAAAGGGGCGGTCCCAACTATGGAAGGGATGCTGAAAGGCCCAACGAGCGAAAGGTCTCTTGTCGGTGAGGTACATCGCCCCAGGGCTGCTCTATGCTCTCAGATGTACGTTGGACAATTTTCATATCCGAAGTATACCATAGCGAATAACAGATTTCTTTTCTCTCTCTGCCAGAAAACGTGCGTGTCCGGTTTTCTTGCTCACATTCTCTGCTAAAATTTGTGCTATGATTTACTCCCACACTCAGAAGCATCAAAATTAGCAGTATTTGTCCGACGAATTGCCCGAATACGAATGAGCCGACTTTTTTCCAGTCCTTATGCCAGTGAAAATCTTTTTTAAGAACAAACTTAAACAGTTAAATGAAGAATAATCGGTAGTTACTACTAGATACCCCTTGGTATACCTATTTCCCATTTTGGTGCAAATTCGAATTTTAAAGCTACTCTCCATTATCACAACTGTAAAACAGGTCCTGGTTATTTTTTTTTATGGAACTTGCCATTCGGCAAAGTGCCGTATACCAATTGCAATTTCTGTCGGTCTGTCGGTCAGGGTTTTGCTACTTCGGGCACTTCCACATAAGCTAGGACGATGAAACTTGGCAGGATTATCAGGGACCCGAAAAGATTAGCTTGGAAACAGTCATTTCCCCGATCCGACCATCGTGGGGGGAGTGGAGGGAAGGGAATCCTGAATCTTGAGGTAATGATAACTTTTCATCAGATCTTAATGAAACTTGATATTTGAAAAGACCTCGTGTCTCAGACGACCCACTTTAAATCAGAACGGGACCCGGTGACTTTGGGAGGAGTTGTAGGGGGGGGGGGGTCTTGGGAAACGCTTAGAGTGGAGGGATCGGGACGAAATTTGGTGGGAAGGACAAGCAGAAGTCCTAGATCCATCATTCACATAACCGGACCGGATTCGGGCACTGTGGGGGAGTTGGGGGGGGGGGGATGCTGGTGATCCAGCGAGTTCGGTACTTCCCGATGTACTAGGATGATGACTCGGCAGGAATATGAGGGATCCGAATAGACCGATAGTCGTTTGCACGATCCAAACATCGTGGGGGGAGTAGAGGGATGGGGAATCCAGAATCTGGTAGCATTTATAACTTTTGAACGGGCGATCGCATTTGAATGAAACTTGGCAAGTGGAAATAGCTATTGTCTCAGATGTTCCGTGTCAAGTCCGGAGCGGATCCGATACTTGGGGGGGGGGTTGGAAGGGCGCAACGGAATTTTTGCGAAACGTTTATCGTCGAGGGATCGGAATGGAATAACAAGCATAAGCACTAGATGCATTCTTGATAGAACCAGATCATATCAGAGCTCTTGGCTGGAGTTGGAGGGGGTTTCCCGGAATTCCGGTGATAGCGAGGCTATCGCCGGTGATCAGGCTCAAAACCGCTCAAGTTGGAAAAATGAAACCGTTTTCACACAAGTACCTTTTTCCAACTTGAGCGGTTTTGAGCCTGAAGAGGACCCTTGACAAGAAGGGCCGAAATATAGCTCCAATAAAACTCAGCTGACGTATCCGTTCTGCACTATCAAATATAACCCTATCAACCTTCCCTTATCCCCCCACCGCCACCAAAATAGAAGTATTCCTGCAAACTTTAGAAAATCGTTACTCGACTCAGTAGACCTCTCCGGAACAAAATCCCACACATTGACACCAATGTTTAGATTCTTTACTACTAACTGTTTCTTTCACTCACTAACCTTATTGAATTTCGCCTATGAAACGTCTGACAATGAGACTTAAAACTAAACAAGTACAGGGGAATATCTAGGAAATAGAATCGGGTGTGCTGGTCCCTACTTCTTCCTGACATGTGGACTGCCATAAACAAGAAAGCCACTCGTTTGCATTTCTGTTCCTTCTGATCGTCTTCTGCTTGTTCTAGGCTGGTAACATAAATAACCTAAATTAAGCATTCCCCCCCCCCCATGGTGATTTGTCATTCACATACCATTGCTTGTATCAAAAGAACCAATAGTTGCGTTTTTGCACATACCAGGGTACATGTTGCCACCGTAACTGGATATGCAATTACTCGTTTTGGCAGTTATACCACGGTCAAAAGTCGTTTTCGCAGTTACCTGAACATCAATACCACGGTAATTTGCCAGATACCACGGCATCTGCGAAAACGCAACTAGTACCTCCAAATAAACTTACTTTACAACGAGTTTTAGGAAACCTTCGCAGTCTAGATCGTGCAGACAGAGCTCAGGATTCTCACAGCAGGGGAAAAAAAAATAAGCAACAGCATACGCTTCCAGGTTGATGAAGAAAAAGTGGGATTTGAAATGCGGCCAATGATTTATAGTTATTAAACGACTATTGTTCACAATGTCTCTTCCGCAATAAAGTAAGCGAAATTTTCTCAAGGATCTGACGTCGTTTCAACAAAAACCTGGTATTTTCCTGATTTGTTTTATTCAGTGGCAATCTGGCAAAGAAGGATTTGCGAAGTTCGGCAGGTTTCTGCTCAAGTGTGGAATTAAGTGGCATAAATAACTTTTCGATTTCAGTTTATTTACCTATGTACTTTTGGGGGACGACTAACGTCTCCTTACCTCACCTTGTGCAAAAAAGAAAAAAGGACAAAATTGAGCAGCTAAATACTGGTCGTGTCAAAAATGAAATATCAGCACTTGTTTTCCTCTAATAGCAATTTCTAAAATTTAATGCCCAGAAATAAGATACTTACAGATGCCGGGGGTTGCCCACTCCCCGCCACCTGCCGTACACCGATTTCTCGGCACGGGATGGCACCGGTCGAAACCAGTGGTGCCGGCTAGCAATTAGGCGATTCCGCTTCTAAATCTGGTGAGTCTAATGTGCAAAACGTGGCAACCGGTGCCGGTTAGTGTATGCCGTTGCCAGCATCGGCCGGGCACCGGGCACTTGCTTTCAGGGGCGTCACGACTGGGCGGGGGGGAGGGGGGACGCCCCCCCCCCCCCCTATGCTGTCGGCCAATCGGTAAAAAATAACCGAGTCGGCGCGAAGCGCCGCGATTTCTTCAAAACAGTTGATTTTTTTCACGAAAACAGTCGGTTTTTCTGAAAAATTGGTCGATTTTTCGTCAAAATAGTCGTTTTTTTCTGAAAATCAGTGGATTTTTCTGAAAATCAGTCGATTATTTTTAAAACTGTCATTTTTTGTTGTTAAAAACAGTCGTTTTTTTCTGCAGAAACAGTCGGTAAAAATTACGGTAAATTCCTCGCCCCCCCCCCAAACATTTTGGCTAGTGACGCCTCTGCTTGCTTTACACTAAAATCTCTCGATAGTTGCTAGTAAATTAATTTATTCATTGCGGGATCACCCTTGTTAAGCAGGCCGAAATATCACTGAAGAAAATCATAGCTGTCTTATCTATTTTAGTTTTAAAAAAATACCACAAGTTCAACTGGGGATTTGTAAACTCCTCGAGACCAAGCTGACTGGGAAATGTATATTCAAATAATGCATAAAATGAATAGATCAGCTACTATGCTTTGGAAGCGATATTTCGGCCCTTCTTGGCTAGGGTCCTCGTCAGGCTCCCAAACGCCAGGGACACCGCTGTTTCCTTGCCAAGAAGGGCTGAAATATCGTTGCCAAACCAAACCGAGTATTTTTGTTTGATTCACGGTCAGCTTCGGCTGAAGAAGTATTGCAGTTTGTGCATGTACATAATCAGTGTTGTAACAAGTACTTCAGATTTGTACTTAAGTATTAAGTACTTCAAAATTTTGTACTTAAGTATCAAGTATTAAGTACCAGACCACAATTGTACTTAAGTAGTACTTGAGTTTTAAGTACAGAACTTGTACTTAAGCAGTACTTCAAGTACTACTTAAGTACAACTCTACTAGCACTATTTCTAGCTCAGCCATATTCAGTTGTATAATGGAAAATAAAAGAAAGTCATATAAATAAAGGCATTTGGCAGTTTGAAAAAAATAATTAAATACCAAGAAAGACATTAGAGCTAGGCTTCTTTGAACGTTAGTCAGTTTTTAACAGTGCCACTTGTTTGCACTTGACAAAAGTCATCTACCAGTCTACCAAAGTAACTAATTACAGGCTTCTAGAAATTCCTCAACGGGTGTTTTTTTCTTTTTTCCATTTAGTCCGAACTGCACTGTTATAGGTCAAGAAACATTCAAAGAAGTGTGCCTGCATAAGACTAATGATTTGTCTTCTGGTGGAGATGCTGGTACTGAGAATCTGCTTTAAGCATTTTTTGCCGATCCTGAAATCGAACTACTTATGAGTCTTGAAATTCCCTTTTCTGAAAAATCCTTTTCTGTTAAAAAAAAACATTCGATCGAAGCGGAATGTACTTGGAAGAGCACTTGAAAGTACTTAAGAATGTACCGGTACTTGAGAGCTTGAAGTACCTATTTTTTTACTTAAGTATTAAGTATTAAATACTCCAGGAAAAATGTACTTAAGTAAAATTCAAGTACCTTGATTTTGTACTTAAGTAGTACTTGACGTACAAGTACGTGAAGTACTTCCTAACACTGTGTACATTCACAACGCTGACACAGATATACATTTAAAATCAGGAAGTGTCAGTAGGCTATACACATTTATTGGCGTCTAACCTCTTTTGTTTTTATTTGTTTATGTGTCTAGTAAGTTTAGCGAAATGAGAGCCTTTCTTGGAATCACTTTTGATTTTGTAAAATAGCTTAAAACAAAATTTCAGAGGTCCAGCCAATTGGGGACTGAACTGTCCTGAATTCACCCTAGCTGAAACAAAGCTCCATTCCTTTGAAACCGTCAATGAACAGATTAAGTTTGAAACTAGTAAACTGAACGCAGAATTCCTGAAGTAGGAATACGAATTATACAAAAGGAGGATGAGGCTGCGAATTTAAACGTGACCTGCGAAAAGAACCTGTGAAAAGATGTAGGGAGCATTCATCCAAACTGTCGTACGCTCTCCATACAAAATAAAGTCTATTTACTGCATTGAACTCGCCAATCACTCGATCGCAAACCATACTTCGCATAGAGTAAACTGGTAACTGATCAACGGAAAAGTGAGAAAACACGAATCAGAACATACCCGTGAAAAAACTGACAACTGAAAAACAGAAATCTTTAAAACAGCAAACATTTCATTTCCACGAGATGAAATAATCTGAATTCTCCCGAGATACTTTCCCAAGAAAGCACGTCATCTCAAAATTAAGCACTTAACTTAATTCGATAGAAAAAAAAGATAATCGCTTCCTTCACAGGGGTGGGCCGGCGATTACCCATGTGTCCACTTGATACGTTACAAGCTCATCCAGACAAGCCCCATCAAACCAAATTCAAGTCAGTATTAAATCAGATCTGAGCGGCTTTACTCCCTGTTATTTGCTGACAGTAGAGCAGTTCTTTCAAGAAAAGGAATCCACCCTTTAGCCATACAATTTAGACCGGTCGTTCTTTGTCAAATTATATCATTGAGGGCAATACTTTCGAATTAGGTTTTTCTCGCCGGACGATCAAACAGAATATAGATTTACTTTGCCTGGGAAACGTGAAGTGTTGCAGCAACCTTTGGTTAGCTTCGCCGACAAACGTGTTGCGGAGCGACATTTTTGATAATTTCTTCTCTAACGTTGTAACACAGAAGTTGTCAACCACGTGCGTAAAAACTTAAAGTTTAACTGAAAAGCAAACTTATTTTTGTATCGTTTAGTTGGATACATTGAGTTATTTGGATTCTGCTGAGAGATTTACTGATTTTCCACTATCTGCATTCGTAGTGAGGTTCAGAGTATCTACGGCTGTCCCCAAAGCGCAAATTCTACTATGACGCGGAATATTTGAATCTGAAGACAAACGGGGCGCTTTCCAGTGGGCGGTGGTAAGCCTGGTGAACACTGCTTAGTGCCTGAGCAACAAAATTTCATAAATCTTTTTCGTCAAGCATGCGACACAGGTAGTACCACAAATCTGACAGGGAAATTCCACTATTTGAAAATTGATTATTCGTGCATAGCGGAGCAACGAAGTAATGCATTTTCATCGGGTCTTCAAGCCTCTTTAAGTGAATAAGTGAGAGTGAGTCCCGTCTCTGCCCTTTTCAGTTAAACTTTAATTCTAAGTGACAGTGATAAATTATGGAGACAAAATGTTTTAGCATCAAATGTATCGTAAACAAAGAAAAGCTACAAATGCTACACCAAAGCTACACCAATTAGCACACATTTCCACCAATTAGCACAAATTTCTCACTCCTCGTGGCTGAAGATGACCGTGCTAAAACAATGAGTGTTGCGTACAAGTCTCTTACCTTAAGAGACATGAAAACGACTTTTTCTTACCCAAATGCACTGAAAAAAAAATGAAAGAAGCACCAAATAGCACAAACATCTAGGTGCGGGATCTACTTGCCTGACGAGGAGAAAAGGGGATAATTAAAAAAAAAGGTTCACATCGAATGCAGAAAGTTTTCATCGGAACGTATGTCTCGTGTGTTCTCCATTGTATTCGCGATTTATTTTTATTTGATTGGCTAAATTACGTAGAAAATTTTGGGTTACTTTTTGGGACCCCAAAACGTAAGTGGAGGGATACCTATGACATCGCAAAAGTTGTCCGTCCGTCCGTCTGTAAGCACGATAACTCTCGAAGGGAATGAGATATTTTGATGAAACTTGGTGTGAGGATTGTTTGGGTCAAGAATAAGGTTGAGTTCGTAGATGGGCTTTGTAGCCCTATATTTAGGGGTGGGGGAGGGGGTTTAAATTAAGGGCAAGCAAAATAGTTTTAAACAGCTAATGGGACAGTCGGTTATGGGGTAAGAAGACATGCTGAGCACGATGGTGGAAACCATTTTCTCGCCGGACAAGTAGTTCTCCCGGAATCCAGCCAAAACCGGAAAGTGTGCTAAAAGTAAAAGTTTTATTTGAAGTTGATTGAATGTTCGATTTAGGGGTAAGAAAACATGCTGAACACGATGGTGAAAATCCCTTTTTCGCCGGACAAGTCGTTAGCCCGAAATCCGGCCAAAACCGGAAAATCTGTTAAAAGTATAAGTTTTATTTGAAGTTAATTATATGTTCGGTTTAGGGGTAGGAAGACATGCTGAACACAATGGTGAAACTCATTTTCTCGCCGGGCAAGTAGTTCGCCCGGAATCCGGCCAAAACCGGAAAATTGTTAAAAGTATTTGTAGTTGATTAGATATCCGATTTAGGGGTAAGAAGAGATTCTGAATCCGTGCATGACAGTCATTTTATTCCCGGACATATAGTTCGCCCGGAATCCGGCTGAAACCGGAAAATTTGTTTTAAGTTAAATTTTAATTTGAAGTTGATTAGATGTTCGATATAGGGGAAAGAAGATACGTTGAGTTCGATTTTAGCTTATTTTTTTGTCGGAAAGGTAGTTCCGAAATGCGGAAAATTCGGAAATTCGCAGAAGTACGGCAGGAAGTTTTCGTCAAAATAGATATGACTTATAGGGGTAAACACAAACATTCTGAATCCATATCTGGACTTGGTTTTCTCAGATGATTAGCTTTTTGGCCTTTATCTGTTTCTGAATTTTAATAGTAAAAACGTTCAAGGAGTCTGGCGAAGATTACATCTGGCGTAGACAAGACCCAATTGTCTGGATCAAATATTGAATTTTTGGGATCCCATCGAAACCTTTGCTCTTGTTCTGTAGTGTTTCTGTGGCGTTAGAGAATAAATGTCCGTTGTCTAAATACAGGTATCTAAACTGAAATTATGTTTGGATTACCATATGCACTGTAGATGGTGTTAAGAAAAAACGAGTCGTCAGCACCTCCGAAGCAGCAACTGGTACTACGACTAGTATGTTCATCGCCGGTTGGTAGGGCAGCTGATAGCATGCATGTTTACGTAGCTTCATTACGATTAACCAGGTTAATTGCTTTTCAGATGAATTAAGATTAAAGACTACCGCCGTGAATCTGTTAAGACGTAATATCCCTACTTGATGTCTGTTCAAAGGAGAAGAATGCAACTTTCGGGGTGGGCTGATGAAGTCATTTGGTTACGCTTTGGCGGGCTGGAACAGAAGCAGCTCAAAGACAATTTAATGTTTCTTCCTTTTTATCTTTTTTTCTTTGCTTACTCTGTTTCTTTTCTTTGTTCTGCAAATTTTCGTAATAACTATCCTTCATATTATATTCAGAATTAGCCAAGGGACTGCTGACTTCGCTACGTCTTCGCTTCGTGGCAACTCTTAGGAAATGGCGAAAGAGATCACTCCAACACAACAATTCCCACTGAGCTGGGGGACAAGAAAAACCCTTGCAACTGCCTCGGCAACTACGTACCTTGCTATTGAGCAAAACATTGTCATACTGACTGTTACTGTTAGGTAATGGGTTCCGACAAATTACAGTAGCCTATCAGTCTGAAACGCTGGATATGATAAGGAGCCTTAGCTGGAGCATGGTATCCCATAGCTGCAAAAGCCACTGGATTACAATGTAAACAGGGAAACAATTCTACAGTGAAGGGAGTACAGAAAGGGGGAACGGACTAGAGTGATGGATGGTGAGGCACAATTGCTACTAGCTCGGCTACTAGCATCATTTTTGGTGAATGTCAATCATTCAAACGAACTTCAGAGAAAACGAAGACGCCCTACGAATGAAAACGACCTCTTCTAGCATTATTATGGCGACGAGCTAAAAGCTTAACGCCAAATGTAATAATAAATAAATAAATTAAAGCTATTTGGTTGAAGACACTTGATTGATTGATTGAAGAATGCGTTCTATTGCAAATGTGCAATGATGTTGACTCTGCGTGATATTAATGTTTATTTTGACTATGAGGCTGATTATGAAGTATATTATGTCGTTCTCTCAAAAAAATATCTAAGTCAAGGGGCGTGGCCACTTCAATATTTTTTTTAATAAAATGGGATAAATCATATACGTTCAATTCCGTGTGAAGATGTCGGACTCTTCCGTTTGCAAAAGCAAAGACTTTACTTGTTCAGATTAACAGTTGTATCACCACACTTCGTTCACAGTTATCTTCTTTAACCGTAAATCAAAACAATCACCACTGTTCCAACAAGTTTCGGAAGCTCAGAAGAATATTTTGAACCAATCGGTGACCAGGACCGGTCGCAAGAGACGAATGGGAGGCTGTCGGCTCGTCACAAAGACATGAGTAAGCGAGGACACAAAATTGAATTTAAATGTACGATTCCGCAACGCAAGAAGCTGAAAGAATTTTTAGATCTAGCAGAACTCCCGTGAGAATTGTCTGCTTTACCTTAGTATTAGTACAGTTAATTTGACTGAGAAAATCGAATTACCTGTATAGTGAAGGTAACATCACAGGGAATAAAATCACGACTGATTTCAATGAACAGAAAAGATGTAGTTCCACTATTGTCCTGTAGATCGAATCAAATCGTTTATTGATAAGCCACCTTTCCTTCCGCAAAATATGCTCAAATACGCTAATCATTACAACGCTTATTATTCACTTTGTTGAAAACCTCTTAAAAGAAGGTCACAGGTGTATACTTTTTGGGGGATCCCAAAACGCAAGTCACGGGATACCTAAGACTTCGTAAAGTTGTCCGTCCGTCCGTCTGTCTGTTAGCACAATAACTGTCGAAGGGATTGATATATTTTCACTTTGTGTGAAGATCCTTTGGGTCAAAGTACAGGTCAAGTCCGTAGATGGGCGCCATAGATGTAAATTTAGAGGCGGAGAGGAGTTGCAAATTAAGGGGCGAAAAAAATATTTTTTAAAGCTAATTTTTAGGAGGCGGGAGTGAGGAAACATGCTGAACCCGAATAGGATAATTATTATCACGCCGGACAAGTAGTTCGCGCGGAATCCGGCCAAACAGGAAATTTAGCATGAAGTTTTTAAACCCAATCATATAGTTGATATAGGGTTAGGAGACATGCTGCTGCAGCTTTCGTACATACTAAAGATAAACAAAAATTGTATGCGATCAGTTCAATTATCTCCAAAGTCTGAACCGGCATTTGCTGGGTCAACAAGAGCTAGAAGCTCATATGGCACTTGCAAGGCTGGGCAAGAGGATGAATGGAGAAATTTGCCAATTCGTAAGTTTGTTGTGATCATTTGTAAGCAAAATCCTTGAGATAAGAACGATAATGGGCCCTAGGAAATCACGAAAATGTATCGTTTGGTAAAAAGTATTTAAATTTTGCACTTGGCTGCGATGATGCGCACTTTAAGGACACAAGAAACTCATGTGTAATCAAAAGGCAAAAACGATCCTGGGCCCTCTAGGATCATGAATAGGCTATACCTGGTTTGGTCAAAAGTATTTTTTTTTACTTTCCGGTTAAAATGCACACTTTCAGGGTGCTAGAAATTAATTTCTAAGCAAAACACTTGAGGCGAAAATGATCATGGGCTCGTGGGGATCATGAGAATGTAGATTTTGCTTAAAAGTATTTCTTTGTACTTTGCGGTTAGGATGAGTAGGTAGTTTAAAGAATGGTCGGATCTGGTAAGTGACAATTTCTAACCCAAACTTGTCAAGTCTATAATGTTCAAGCCAAGTTTCATCGTCCTAGCACATCTTGAAGTACCTTAAATCGCGATCACCGGCATTCCGGACCGCCCCTCCAACTCCACCGAAAGTGCCCGAATCCGGTCAGGTTCTGTTACTGATGTAGATATGGATTATGCTTCTTCTTCCCACAAAGCGTCATCCCAATAGCTACACTCTAAGCGTGTCACACAATTTCCGCCCTCCCCCCGACTCCCCCACATTGATCGGATCCTGGCCGCACTTGAAGTGGGACATGTAAGATATGAGTTCTTTTTTAATCTCAAATTTCATTAAAGTTTAACCGAAAAGGGCTGGTATAGGACAATCTAGTTAGCCATCACTTATTCACTTAAATTGGCTTGAAGACCCGCTGAAAATGTGTTACTTCGTTGTTCCGCTATTCACGAATAATCGATTTTCAGATAGTGGAATTTCCGTGTGATTTGTAGTACCTCTATGTGCTTGTGTTTGTGTTGTAGACCTTACGAGAATGATTTATGATTTTTTTTCGTTCATGCACTAAGCAATCTTTACCAATGTCACTACTGCCCACTAAAAAGCCGCGTTTGTGTTGAGATTAAAATTTCCCGCGTCACAGTAGACTTTACGCTACGGGGACGGCTGCAGATACTCTGAACGTCATAACTAGAGCAGATAGTGGAAAATAAAAAAAATCCCTTTGCAGGATCCAAATAATTCAGTGTATTCAATTAAATGACACAAAAATAAGTTTGCTTTTCAGTTAAACTTTAAGATCCGATTACCCGTTCAAAAGTTGGACATACCTCAAGATTCCGGATTCCCCCCTCCCTTCTCTCCCCCCACGATGGTCAAGTCAGAGAAACGACTATTCGTAAGGTAAAACCGTCGAGTCCCAGATATTCCTGCCAAGTTTCATCGTCCTAGCACATATGTAAGCATCTTAGCTCGGGATCACCGGAATTTCGGAACACTCCCTCCAACTCGCCCCACAGGGCTCGGATCCGGTCCGGTCTTACCAGTTATGTATCTAGGGCTTTCGCTTGTTCTTCCCACAAAGTTTCATCCCGATTCTCCCCTCCAGCTCCCCCCAAAGTCACCGGATCCATTCCGGACTTGAAGTGTGATATCTGAGGCACGAGGTCTTTCCAAATATCAAGTTTCATTAAGATTCGATTCCCGTTCAAAAGTTATACATACGTCAATATTCCGGATTCCTCCTTCCTCCACTCCCCCAATTTCCAAGCCAATCTTGTCAAGTCTCTAATGTTCAAGGCAAGTTTCATCGTCCCAGTACATCTGGAAGTACCTTAACCCGATATAACCGGAATTCCGGACCCCCTTTAGCTCCCCCACAGGCCCGAGTCCGGTTCCGGTACTGTTACTGATGTATCTAGGAGGCTTGTTCTTCCCATCAAGTTTCATCCCTATCGCTCCAGTCTAAGCGTGTCACAAGATTTCGGGTTCACCCTCCGCTTCACCCACCGCCCACATTCATCGGATCAGGTCCGGACTTAAATGGGACATTTGAGACACCATGTCTTTCCGATATTAAGTTTCATTTAGATCCGATTAGCCGTTCGAAAATTCTGCATACCTCAAGATTCAGGATTCCCTCCCTCCACTCTTCCCGCGATGGTCGGATCGACGAAGTGACTATTTTTAAGCCAATCTTGTCAAGTCTCTAATGTTCAAGCCAAGGTCCTAGCATATATGGAAGTACCCCAACTTGCAATCACCGGAATTCCGGATCCCCCCCCCCCCAACTCATCCACAGTGCCCAAATCCGGTCCGTTTCCATCACTGATGTATCCAGAGGTTGTGCTTGTTCTTCATACCAAGTTTCAGCATGATCGTCAAAGGGTGTAACAAGATTTCCGGAAGATCCTCCGCCCCCCCACACACATTAATCGGATCCGGTCCGGACTTGAAACGGGACACACAAGATATGTGGTATTTCTAACATCAAGTTTCATTATGATCCAATCTCTCGTTCGGAAGTTCTACATACCTTAAGATTCCGGATTCCCCCTCCCTCCACTCCCCCACGATGGTCAGATCGGGAAATTGACTACTTCCAGGTTAATCTGGTCGGGTCCCTGATTTGCCTGCCAAGTTTCATTGCCCTAACCCAAATGGAAGTAACTTAACTCCGGATCACCGGACTCCCCCCCCCCCTCCAACTCCCCCCCCCCCCCAAGGTTTACGAATCCGGTCCAGTTCTGTCAATGGTTGTACCTAGGACTTGCGTGTTCTTCCCACCAAGTTTCATACAGATCGCTCCACTCTAAGCGTGAAACAAGATTTCCAGTCCCTCCTCCCACCCTCCCCTCCCCCCACATTCATCGGATTCGGTCCGGGCTTGAAACGGTACATCTGAGACATGGCGTCTTTCCAGATATCAAATTCACTAAGATCCTATCACCTATTCGAAAGTAATACATGCCCCTAAATTCCGGATTCCGCCGTCTCCCCCTCCCCCAACGATAATCAGATCGGGCAAGTGACTATTTCCAAACTGTTTGGTCGGGTCCCTGATATGCTTGCCAAGTTTCATCGTCCTAGCACATCTAGAAGTACCCTAACTCGAGAACAGTGGACCGCCCGACCGACCGAAAAGTCATCGGTGCCATAAAACGACGGAATGCAGTCGACAACGGTCTGGTGAACAACTCAGTAATATTTTTTGACCAATTTTCAAACCAGGTGGCGCAATATCAGTCCCTATCCTAACCCTTTATCCATACAAGGCGAAACCTTATCGCGCGTTGGTGACAAAACTCACATTATTCTTTGTTTAGTCTATAGATGCCGAAGAGAGAATGGGCCAACGGGGGCCGGTGCGTGTGCAATGTCTCTTATGTCTTAGTCCTGGCAGCAGTGTTGCCACTTGTACCGCATTTCGTGGTACAATACCGCCATTCTGAGGGACATACCGCATACAATTGATGTTACGGCACACCGGAACTTTACCGCGAAATGGCGAGAAGAGAATTCTAGAGTTGGTGAATTCCACTTCATAATCAAGAGGATAAAGGTTAAGATGTGGAGCGAAATGCCAGAGCCAACCTAAACAGGTCCACAGGCTATGGCTGTTCTTCTAAATCTCACTGCGACAATTAAATTTAGTTAAAAAAATCAGCCCCGTGTACCGCAAATACGCGAGCTATCACGTGTTGTTTTGCATTTACCTCAGATTTTATCGCATTTCGCTTGAAAGAATTCACATCAGAAACGTCAAATTCATACTAAAGGGACATTTGTATGTATGTATGTATTCTTTATAACCCATTACATTCAAACTGAACAAGAACGGAGTAAACGGAAGAAAAAGAAATCAACACATAAACACTGACACCTATTCTCCCAAAAATACAAACGGCGCTTTTTGTCGGTAAATAGTAAATCTTGTCGGGGAAATGTGGGCTTGCCCACCTCCCCCCCCCCACCCAACCACCCCGAAAATGGACTAGTTTCCCTACTGTCTAAGAGAAGCTAGTACCGAGGATAGAACTAGCGAAAATCACAACCTGGGTTCTTGTGTGGTGCTTCTCATCAAGACGGCGTCATGCCTGGCACGCGACCTGTACGGTACTTGTTCCTTGCAGTCTTTACTTCATCTCGCATTTTTTTTTCAACCTGTTTCTGTTTTCACTGAATGAATTTCTTTTTCTTTTTTACAAAAAAAAATGTGTAGTAATTTACTTTTAGGTAGATAGACGGTTATACAAGGGAAATGACCCGTGACAAGTAAACGAAAAAAGTAAACTTTTGAATTTTTAGTCTTAGAAAATGATTTGGAGTCTTTCTCCGAAAAACCACTTTTAAAGGCATCAAAAGAATGCAAAATGACGTTCCGGCCATTTCTACCACATTTTTCGTCGACTGTGTCATTGCCTCGACCCATCTAATGAATGAATGTATTTATTTGATTTAAAATGTGACGTGTAATATAACGAAGTAAGTGCATTGACTGATTGCCTGAACTGAATTTAGAAGTCTATGACTCCCAAGCTTGGTAGAAGAACCCGGACCAACCAACACGGCGGGGCTTCATGGTGTAAAACACATAACATAGAGCATTTGCTTAGAGAGCGGTGGTCCTGGTTTCAAATCCCGGCTGAGGAGTATCTTTGTATTTCAGTGCACTACTTACAAATGACTGATTTCTATTTCAGCACAAGGGAACTGGACTTGGGTAGACCTAGGCACCCACTGTATGCGCATGAAAGTATAAACGAATTAAATGAGTGGACTGAATCTGTTATACCCTCTTTTATAAAATAGAAATTCTGGAGCAATAGTAGAACAGAAAGAAAATGGCAAGCAATACAGGAATCCACACATACGGAAATACGAGATAAACTCCAGAAAAATAAAGGACCAAATGATCGCTAAGTCTGGTGCAACTGAAAAGATGAAATGGTGGCATAGCGCAAAACACGAAGATAGCAAACAACTGCTAAATGTCTGAACATCTCCTTAATGAGAGAGACCCCAAATTTCCGTTTGTGGCAATCCTGAGAAAACAAACCTAAGGGGTAAACGTGGGGGGTATCCTACAACCCACACTGTGTTTGTACCTCGAGGGACTTAAGGAAATCGGATGTGTAGCATGGCATATAAACGAAATTCCTGGATACTACCTCAATAAAATAAATTAAGAACGATGTGTGACATTCCATGCTGTGAGCATTAGCACATGTGTGTTAAATCTCCATGGCTGACATTACCTACAGGTAGTAATAGAAACAAATGATGGGTAAAGGTAAATTTTCACTTATCATCTTTGTGTATATCCACGTGGGAAGGTAGCAATAAAAGGGCGCGTTTTAACAGGGTCGGCCAAAAATACTGGCTTAATTAACAGAATTTCCGTTCAAAAAAGTGGTGCTGCCTTCCTATATAATTAATATAGGGTACTGTCATGCCATGAAAGCTTTATGTGTGATGGTGATTATGATACCTTGCTTCACATGTCCAATGTTTATACAATCATTATCTTCCTTGAAAACAATTCAGGTCTTCGGCAAAAGACTCCTCGTTATAACCCATGCAAACCATGATAAGACTTCAGTTCTTTCACAAATCCCACTACGAATTAAAACTGGAAATAATTCAGCTCCGCGTTGACGGCTGTTCATACAATTAGTTTACAAATTCCTAGGGTTAATTTTCCGTAAAACTCGGGTTCACAGCTTTTGATGCGGGCTAATCCCTCTAAACTCTGTCATTCCTAATTATGATGTACACGACTTAATATTCAACCTCCAAAAGGGCGCACATTCTTTTCCCCAAGTTCTAGGGTGGGCCATACATCACTTGATGTCGGGCGGATGTTACAAACACAATGGAAGTGATAGGTCTATTAAATATAAACATTTAGGCCTCTGAAAGGAATACCAAATAGGCTCAACCCACGGTGAGAGGATCAAGAAGGGGGGCAAAGAGGCAAATAACAAGAGGCTAATGTTCATATGGTACTTGCCAGGCTGGATAGGAATAAATCCTACAATGCGATAGATTCATAATACAATCAGTCAGATCACTTATTTTGTAAAAAGCTGATTTTCGGCTGTACGTAAAAAGAATCAGCACTGGAGTTGATCTGTAAGTATATGCCAATAACTATAAAAGAATAAAAATAAACAGTGGTGACCAACAACTGTATGTGCCTTAGGGTGGGGAGAGATCAATGCGTGGCTCCAGTTCCATGTTTGCTACAAAGATTCAGATTATAATAACTATTAGGGGCTAAGTTGAGAGTAGTTTTCGAACAAAAAGTGAAGTCATTGCTTTGCATTTGCCTTTTGAAACGTATTTAGCTGGCAAAAATATCACCAAGGGTGAAGATTTTGAAATCTATCAACCACAAGTTAATTTTCCAGCTTGAGCGGACTGAGCCTGACGAGGACCCTTCCCAAGATGGGCCGGAAATATAGCTCGAATAAAATTCAGCTGACGTATCCGTTTTGCACTGTCAAATATGATTCGCAGTCAGCTTGGGCTGAAGGAATGTTTAACTGAACAAACGTTCATTTCTTTCAAGTTCTTAATATAAGATTCAATTCATTTCGTAGCTCCGGCCAGGGTTTGCAAACTCCTTTCATTAGCGTAATGAATCATCACTGATACGGACATTTATATGACATTTTGTAAAATTTTCATTCGTATGAATATTTTGAATGTCTTCTCTAATTTTTATTAGCTTTCCTGCTGAAATCAGTTGCTTTTTAAAAAGGGGATGTATGATGACCGAAATCTTATCTTGACGACCAACCATAGGAGAAGGTGGGTTGGTGTAAAGCAAAGGGAGAAGATAGGATTAGGATTATGAACTAACGGTTTTGACTAGCTTTCGATCTGCTTACAGATGACAAAAAAACAAGAATTAAAGTTTAACCGAACAGTTATGAGAGTAGGTACTTCTACGGTACTTCTACCTACCCACTAGAAGTACCTACGTCGTCTAAATCAAAATGCAGGACCGGTATATTTTTTAAATAAGCTCCTCGGAGGAAACAAGCTGAGGCTTCGACTGGCTAAAAAAGAGTCAAACAAGGAGAATGCAAAAATCAGCGTAATGCCGTTATGATGGATAAGAATGGCACGGGAAGATCAAAATCTTGTTTAGTGAACCTTGTACCTTTATCTTTAGTCTTCTTACATTGAACCTTTCATCTCATATTCCCATGATCTGGTCTTAAATCAATCCGCTTAGAAAGAATGCCGGGACTGATGTAAATCATGACCCCCCCCCAAAAAACAAAACAAAATGGCATCATATTTTGGCTATTGGTTCGTTTTAGCCGGGGAAGTTTTCCACGGGAACCTTTAAAACCCACGGGGACGTTTTGTCATGGAAGGCTTAGCCACGGGGACGTTTTGTCATGGGGACGTTTTGCTGGGGACTTTTCACCAGGGGAAGTTTCGATTGGGGGAGGTTTCGCCGACAACCCTACCCCGCATGGATGAAGTTTATCCTGTCGAGCCAGCAATGCATATTGTGGACTCACTACTAGAATCCGAGGTGAAAAAAATAGAAAAAAAATAGAAAAAAATCCCTTCGCAGTGTCAAAATAATTTTGTGTATTCAAATCCAATACCTAAACATGAGCTGTCTTTTCAGTTGAATAACGGCTTGGCTTAACTACGGGAACTAATTAAAGCAATGGCACCAAAGATTTGGTGCTATCTGAGAAAGGAAACAAAGCCTGACAACTGCTGATCAGAATCATTTTGCGGCACCTGAGACGACGATTATCCAGCAAGTCACGAAACTCCGCTTCAAAGGTATTCATTCACGTGTAAAAAAAAATGTGATAATGTTACATTTTCCTATTTAATCGTGAAGCATTTTGAATTAATGCAAAAACTGATGACAAAATTTTAAGGTTACGGCAATTTCCTAGCTTAATTATAGAAATAATTGCTTCTATTAGCCATAGGGGAAGGATTAAGCTGGTTCACTTGCTTAGTATCCTGCTTAACATGTCGATTTGCTGACAAGGACTCTTCCGGATGATTGGCCGATGAATAGCGTCAGAAAAGCGTCATACTTTTGGAAACAGGGCCCGGCCAGCACTTGACACTGCATTATTTTCTGGCCGATGGATAAAAATTGAATATTGTATTTGTTGTGTTTTATTTAGTTCTTTTATTTTATTTTACATACTCCGCTTTCAAATGGCGGGTCAGAAATAAATTACTTACTTACTGAATAACTCAATGGTACAAAGGTCAGTAGTACAGCCTTCTCCTTTAAATTGCAGAGGGATTTCCCTTAAAAAGCTTGGCGAATACCACCAAAGCCTCTCCTTCTCGCGACAGTGTTGGGCGATATTCGATATCGATAACGATATATCGATATCGTACCAAATATCGATATCGAAAAGATATAAATCGATATTTGTTCATTTATAATAATTTTATATAATACAAAATAATTTACAATTATACATCCAAAACTGGGTCAATATGTTCTTCGTATTCAATTTTTGTTTATTTAAAGTTTGAGTTCATGCAAGGTGCTTTCTTACGACAATTTTGGTCTTAAATTTTGGCCAGACGACACATATACTATAGCGAAACATAGTACCGAAATATCGATATCGATTATCGAATATCGAAAAATCCAAATATTGCCCAACACTCCTCGCGACTGCCGGGATCCACATAATATATAAAACACAATTTATAGAGGCGACAGCCTTATTATTGCAATTATATTTTATACTATTATTAGGTGTGTGTCTGTGTACGAGTTATGCAAGCGAATCTAAACTGGTCCCCGGCAGAAGTGTCCAACTCCCACAACCTAGCTCATCGGAAAGTAAGTTCCGCAAAAATCCGGATACATCTCCACTCTCCACGGTCTTACAATCCTGTACTTCGGCCTTCAAGTTTAACTGAAAAGGCAGCTTATTCCTACATCTGACACAGAGCAAATTAACACTAGAGAGTAGCGCCAAGACTTGAAAAAAGTGACACACTCGAATAGCAGTGACACTAGCACCACTAGCGATAAAGATCGTCCCTACAGAAACTCAATCCGTCGTGCACCAGCGCTGGCTCTGATAACTTCATATTCTGGACATGGCAACAAAATGATACAGCCTCCATTGTTTCCTTGGTCTGTGCAAACCACACTTTCGCTTTACTAGAAATCTCTACACCCGCAAGTTTGTCTCGCTTTAAATGCCGCAAGTGTAGCGGGCGTCACTACGAATATGGCCCGTTTGTAAAGCATGGAAAGCATAGCTCTTGGCTCTACTCCCTAGTTTTATGTTGCTCTGACCTGACACCTGGATACACTGAATTATTTTGACTAATCTAAAGGATTTTGTATTTATTTATTCGGGACTCTAGTAATAACGTCAGAATGTTCGCTGCTTGCAGGACAATCCAAAATTCACCCAGACGCGGGGAATTTGAACTTCAACAAAAGTCTGCATTTCCATGTCTTACGAACGCTAAGCTAGGAAATTCACGGATGAAAAAAGTAGGAGTGTGATGATCAGATACTTCTTTTCGTCAGATAACTGTTATGTTTCGGTAATAGATTATCTTTGTAGTTACCCCCCCCCCCCCTATTCATCGGACCATTTATGTGGGTGACATGATTTCATGGTCGCACCCCCCCCCCCCGAAGAAGCCGAATCCTACAAGGTTCAACCAGTCAAATTGATCATTTTGTCTTCAACGTGTGATCACTGTTCGGCTGAACGAAAGACATTACTTTGAGCGTATTTGTCCTGTACTGATTGAGGGGTGTAAGCTCGCATCCGATCGGTGTCGAAAACCACCCAGAGAGGTAAATGACTTTTCTTTTATCGCGTGATTATTTTCTCGCTTTCAGTACACTAATAAATACCCTCTTGACATCAGAATTGATGCAGTCACACGGGGTAGGCCCATCGCAGCGGGTTGCCAAAAGAATCAGTATCGAACTTGAGCCTTCCGGTATTGTAATGATGGTGGTCAGTGACAGGTTACAAAATTAACTGCTTACGTTCGTATTAACCTGATTAAACGAAATGCCTTAAAACCAGAGTAAGAGGAAAAGGCTGTACTGAAAGGCGTTCTGTTTCTTTAAAGAAACAGTATGAAAGTTGGTGAATAAGATGGGACGTACGAATATGAGGAAAATGAGTAAATTTGGTAATTTCCTCCGAGTTGCAAGTCTTATAGAGTACTATTTATGTAGTGACTTGTTTTTTCTTGTTTTTGTTGCCATGGCCCACGGGTTTATTGTGCAATAGATTCATATATTCATTCATATTGTTTCAAGAAATAGGTATTTCTCATGCACTAGTGAACGTCCTATAAATCGAAATGGGCTTAAACTGCAGGTCCATTACTTTTGTTACATTATTCAGACATTTAGCGGTAAGCTTAGCCTGTTGTCATAGCCTACACATATTAATAAATGCCAACTCAACAAAGAAAATAAACACATTATCACACAAGCTGCTGAATAAAAATATTGTCTACCGCTTTAACATTTGGACGCTACCTAAGCCTACTACTTCTACTGGTAAGCCATTCTAAAATTCAGTAGCCCTAATAATGACGACAATAGCCTATTTTTGAGATCCCAAAACGTATGTAGAGGGATACCTATGACTTCGTAAGAGTTGTCCGTCTTTCTGCACGATAACTCTCGAATGGGACGAGAGATTATGATGAAACTAGTTGTGCGGATCAGTTGGGCCAAAGGACGGGTCGAGTTCGTAGAAACTCGACCCGTCCCCACATTTAGGGGCGGGGAAGAGGATTCAAATTAGGAGCCGAATAATTTTTTTTAAAGCTAATGAAATAGTAGATTTAGTGGTAACAAGATATGCCTAACAGGTATATGAACATGATTTCCTTGCCGCGCAAATAGCTTGCCGGAATCAGGTCGACACTGGAAGATTTGCTAAATGTAAAAAGTTTCATTTTAAGTTTATTTGATATTCGATGTAGGGGTAAGAAGACATGCTGAACTTATATATGACAATCATTTTCTGTCCGGACACAGAATTCGCCCGGAATCCGGCCGAACCCGGAAAATGTGTCATTAGTAAATGTTTTATCGGTTTATCTGAGGTTGATCAGAGGTCCTGTGGAATGGTAAGGACTCGTAAGGAGACATGCTGAACCCGTATTTGGAAAACTATTTTCTCGACGGACAAATAGTTCGCCCAAAATCCGACCAAAACCGGAAAATTTGTTAAAAACGAGTATTTTATCTGAAGTGATTAGAGGTTCAACGTTTTACTTCCGCACTCCACCTAAGTACTTGCGCACTTTTTCACTAGTTTCAGATATGCGATCGGGGCTTAAAAACGTCCTGCCTTACTTCTGCCAAGTTTTGGGCCGGATTCTCTGCCAACTACTTGCCCGGAAAGGAGACCTGCTGAATTCGTCTTCGAGCTTTAGTTTCTTTCCGGGCAAGTAATTGGCAGGGAATCCGGCCGAAACCGAGATTCGGCAGAAGTAAGGCAGGACGTTTTTAAGCCCCGACTACATATCTGAAACTACTGAAAAAGTGCGCAAGTACTTAAAGGTGGAGTGCGGAAGTAAAACGTCTATCAAATCTTGTAGGCTATGGTAACAACCCAAGAACAAATGTTGCATTTTTCTGTGAAATGTTGTTCAGAGCGATCCTCAAAATACGCTGTTTCTGCTTAAAACACGCCGATGAAAGAAACCTCTTCCTTCCAAGAAAGTGCAATTTGTGCTGAAAAAAAAAACCCGCATACATAGCAATCAGGCAGTTTGCTACTCGCTTGTAGCCCCTTCGCGACCTAGAATTCTTAAGTTTCTTCCATGTGTATAATGAATCATCACTGAACAATCAACAATGTCATGTCACATCATCATGTAATTATTCATCCTTACGAATACTTTAATTTAAAGCACAACTCTTACTAGAAACGATTTTTTCACGATGGCACGGCCCAGAAATATCGTTTTTCGAAGTACCATTACTTTCCATGTAATGAGCGAATTTCCTATAAGGGCTTGTCAACTCTATCCAGCCTTCCCGCTGTCCGACGCGGTGGGTGGACGCAAAATATTTGAAAATTGAACGCGCAGTGGTTAAAAAGCGGGATGAACAAGCAAAACAAAAGAAGTCCAAACCAGAATATAGACTTGATGGCCTACCGTGTTTTCACTACGAAAAACAACACTTTGAAGCTTCTCATGTCCTAATGTGTGAAAGAGTTGTCGGCGGACCTTCAAGATTTCGGCGAAGTTTATTTTGTTTGACTGGCAAAACTCGGCTAAGCCGAAAAATCGATAAAAAGTCGTAGGTATAAAAAGAAACAATGGCGAAAGGTGGGGATTTCAAAAGCTTATAATTCCATAAGGAATCTAGGCATAATATAAAAGGCAGAATAAATTTCCTAAAACGTGAGACACCCGGGATCGAAGAAACTAACCTAACGTCGAGTAAATCTGTTAGGATCCTAGGTGTCACATTTGATGACGATCTCCGCTGGCAAACTCACGTCAGTCACATAATAGGCAAAAGGTCTGCCCTCTTGAGGGCTTTCTCATATCAGCGATATTTCGATTATTACAGGTTTGTTTCCTTCCCCGAAGTTGAGCCAGAGGATTGACAGCCTGACGAGGACCCTTGCCAAAAAGGGCCGAAATATCGCTGATGAAGAATCGTAGCTGACGTACCCGTTGTAAAAATTGTTTGAATAAATGTTTCAAAGTCAGCTTGGGCTCAAAGAATATTTTTCTCATATCTAAAGAGATTCGGGCTGTCGATCAGGTCACTCCTGAATTGTTACAAAACTTACGTCAGACCTGCAACGGAATACGCATGCAGCGTTTGGCATGCCTCGCTGACTGCAGAGCAGGCCGATAAAATCGAGACAATTCAGAAGCGAGCATGCAAGATAATTCTCGGACCGTCATACACTGACTACGAGTCCAGCCTTTCAAAACTGGAACTAACGTCACTTAGCCAGCGCAGACATTAGCTACTGATGAAATTTGGGATGTCATTATTATGTTCCGAGCACCACAGAGGAATTCTACCAGACTTCCAGAGCCCGAATCACGAGCAAAATACGCGATCTTCGAAAAAAATCGGACATCAGCTGCTAGAAATACCCCAGCTGCCTCTTGAGAGAGATTTCTCAAATCCTTTGTACCGTACTTCGTGAAAAACTACAATTCGACTACTTGATTGATTGACTTCTAATCGTATATAAATATAATGAGCTTGATTCGTAAGTGTATTAATTTGCAAGTGTATTATACGTTGTTCTTGTATTGACAATCTTACGTTATCACTTTTAAGAGATATTTGGAAATAAATGATTGACTGATTGATTGATTAAAGTGCCTCCTTTCGTTCTTTTTTCCTGTTCTTGCGCGAAACCTATTGCTATGTAGGGGGGAAATGATTCGTGCCTGAAATCTTGGCTAGTGCTGTTGGCCAGACTCTCTGAGCATATTTACTATTAAAATTTAGAAACAGATCAAGGATCATCTGAGAAAATCAAGTTCAGAAATAGGGTCAACATATGTGTTTACCACTATGTCATACTTATTTTAACGAAACTGATCGAAACTTCCTGCCTTACTTCTGCCAAAATTCCGGTTTCGGCCGAATTCCGGACGAACTGCTTGTCCGGCAAAAAATGAAGCTCAATAACGAATTCAGCGTATCTCCTTACCCCTATAATGGACTTCCCTTACCCCTATAATCAACTTCAAATAAAACTAAACAAATAAAAAAAAAAAAAAAAAAAAAACTTATCACAAGTTTTCCGGTTTCGGCCGGATTCCAGGCGAACTATATGTTCGGGTAAAAAATGATTGTCATATATCGATTCAGCATCTCTTCGTACTCCTAAACCGGACATCTAATCAACTTCAAATAAAACTTTTGCTTTTAACACATATTCCTGTTTTAGCCGGATTCCGGGCGAACTACTTGTCCGGTAAAAATGATTTTCAGGTAAGTGTTCAGCATGTCTTCTTACCCCTAAGTCGAACATCTATTCAACTTCAAAGAAAACTTTTACCGTACTTTTAACAAACTATCCGGTTTAGGCCGGATTCCGGGCGAACTACTTGTCCGGCGAGAAAATGGTTTTCATAATCGTACCCAGCATGTCTTCTTACCCCTAGATCGACTATCTCATTAGCTGTTTAAAAGATTTCCCCCCTCCCCATCCCTAAATATAGGGTAAATCTACGAACTCGACCTTTCCCTTGACCCGAAGAATCCTCACACCAAGTTTCATCAAAATATCTCAGTCTCTTTGAGAGTCATCGTGCTGACGGACAGGCGGACGGACGAACAGACGGACAAATTTTGCGATGCCATAGGTATCCCTCCACTTACGTTTTAGGATCCTAAAAAGCAATTCGAAGTGACCACTTACCAGGGCAATTGAAATCTTCTCCTCTCTTGTGCTTTGTCCAGTGTACCATCTTCTTTGGTCCATTTCCAAGGTAGCAAGTAGCCTAGTCTTCCAGAAAATCTAGTCAATTTCGGAAGTAAGAAATATTTCTCGCTGAAATACCGTATCTTGCCAGATTTATATATACATAATTTACCAACATCCGACCCAACAACATAAACTGACCAAAGAAAGACTGAACTATAAGCAACTAAAGAAAGAGATTAGGCTACTCTTTTCTGAAAAGTGGTCCACTTACCCTGAGAGAACGCGCCAAATCCTTTTCAACTCTTTTAATTCGCCAAAAAATATCCTTATTTGCTAGTTTCTATGAAGTCTCGGATTTATAACGAGCTTTAGTGGGGTTTAGATGACCTTATTATGGGTTTTCGACCGTAGAAGACGTATTTTCAACTCTTCGACGATAACAGCTTTTCACCACCATTTTTATCGAAAGTACAGTCTAACAGACAAAGTCAAGCCGGACAATCGGACTTCAGTGCTAGATGGTGCAAAGGGGCAAAAACGCACGAAGTCGCAAAACCCACTTCAGTGCTAGAGGGTGCAAAGGGGTAAAAACGCACGAAAGTCGCAAAAACGCACTTCAGTGCTTGCTAGAGGCTGCAAAGGGGCAAAAACGCACTAAGGGCAGAAAGTCGATTTAACAAGTAAACGCGAATGCAGACAGGAACGAAAATACGACTTTTGCATCCAGGTAAGAAAAAGGATGAGGAAAAGAAACGCCTAGACTCGTCTGTTTGTCCCACTCGGTCTTGTTTGGTCGTGTTTCAGCCGAGCTTCGTACGCCATCTAGCAGACTCTAAGGGAATAAGCGTCAGAGAACTACACAGTAGAGTTAATACGCACAACCGCCGGTCGGTTTCAGTTCCATGGGGCCGAGATAGATTTTCAGCAACTGCACCCCCCTTAGTCATGTATATGTAAAGTGAAGAATAGTTTCCGAATATCAGGAGCTTCAGCATTAGTAAACGAAAACTATGCACTTAAAGCGTCTCAAATAGCAAACAAGGAATCATCCACGCCATCTACTTGTCCGGAAACAGTACTAAACACCAAGAACAAAACTATAACTAAAATATCACCTAAAATCTGAAAGAAGACAAATTACAACCCTAAACATGGACTAATTTTAAGGTTTTGGAGGGATGTGACAAAATTGCAAAGAAAGCCTACCCAGCATAGGACTGAGGTTCTACTAAGAGACATGGGGGAAAGTATTTATTTTAAAGGGGGGTTGAATAGGGAGGAGTTAGCGTGGGGGGGTAAATATGAGGGCTTATTGTTAAGTCGAATTGGTCCTTACTACTGTCCCATGCGTGGGATATGAATAAGAATGTGGTGCATCTGATGTTTGAATGTAGTGAATTCGATGGGTTGAGGGAAGAAGTGTTTGGAGAAAGAGTGTATGATGAGGCGTGGATGGTTAAAGCAATGAAGGATGAATGCTTTACGGGAGTTCGCCAGATAGGAAGATTCCTTAAGCTTTCGATGAAGCATCGAGAAAGGTTTATTTAGTTGGAATTTGGCGAAAAGATACTGTATTAGTTGAGGTTAATGTATTGTTCTGTTGTTTTTTGTATTGTATTATCATGGCTGTCGGGCTTTTTGTGCAAATATAAATCATATCATATGATAAGGATGCAGACTAGTATAAAGATGGCATTGCCTGGAATGTCCCAAACAAAAAGTCCTCGTCTGGAAGTGTCCCCGGCTAGAAGATACTTCAGGCATACTGATTCGAGGTTGTCATATTTAGGTATAGGTATTGTGTCCCCGAAAGAAAAGGGGGAACAACGAAATCTAAGGAGGGTTTTCGCGAGATCTCGGAATCACTTTCCGGCGAGCGAAGCGCATCGCGAAAACTGTGGGAAAGCGATTCCTCGAATCACTTTCCACTTTCCCGCTGGGGAAACCCATGGAAAGCTGATCTCGCCGAAAAAATGTTGAATTACAAACTTTTTCGACTAAATATGGTTCACTTAACGGTTCTTTGATTCTCATATATCCATCGAAGTCACCTTAAGGAAGATTGCCATTTTTTTTTTTATTAGTGACACTTGTACTGTTTTTTCTCCACACTTTTGAAATTCCCGCCGAAACATTCAACTTTCCGCGGAGCTTTCCACTAGCCTCGTGGAATCACTTTCCGGGAAAGCTGCTTCGGTTTCCAAAGCGCGAAAACCGGGTTGGAAAGTTTGGCCGAAGTAGCGCGAAAACCATTGGAAAGTGATTCCGACTTTGCTTTCCAGCTCGCGAAAACCCTCCTCTACGCACGGGGATGTTGTTTTGTGGGTACTTTTGTTCGTGGTCAAATTACTTGTGTCCCACTGGAAATAACTGGGAGTAATCAGCAGGAGACTCCACTGGGGACGTTTCTCATCTGGGGAGTCCCACAGCTAAGCTTCCCGATGAAAATTTGTAGCCTGTGTAGTTGTGGTAGTAGCACGAAAAAGTTGCACGTATTCATATGCAGTAGTACAGAATACTTTAATTCAGTATGCCTCACACTGGGCTAATCTTAAGCAGTACTATTCAGTAGCGTCCCGCCTTGATCCAGTAGCATCCAGTCTTGCTATAATAGCATGTAGTAGCATTAATTGGTACTACCTGCTACTTTTTCGTACAACTTCATACTACTATTCTGAGATAATTTGTCATCGGGTTAGGGAAGAGCGCCGTTCTCCAAGAAGCTTTTTTCTTTTCTTTTATTTCGGGGAGGGGAGAGGCAAAGTTTAGTTTTAGTTTTCAGTTTTGTTGATAAAAAAACAACGCCATTAACTCTTTATGGCCCCATCATAAGGTCTGGCAATGGGCGGGGCATATTCTTTATTCATATAGTCTTAAGGAAAACAAACCAAACAAATGAAAAAAAGAAGCATGGTACTTTGTTGATGGAACGCTTTGTTGATGGAAGATCGTTAATTAGTGGATTTTTCTTGTCAGTTTGTTATGTCTTCATTCTTCTCCTTCTTTTTTCTCTCCTTTCTCTTTTCTTGATTTCTTTGGTTTGTGTCCCTTAAGACTATATGAATATAGAATAAGCCCCGCCCATTGCCAGGCCTTATGTTAGGCCTTATGGTGGGGCCATAAAGAGTTAATGGTGTTTTTATTTTTATGAATCAACTGAAACTGAAACAGACCATGGGACTACAGACTTGTACAGGACCACAAGACAATGAACTACAATACGCTTGGCTGGTAATAGGATAATCGCAAAGCAACAAGAGGCAGATATGCCATCACTTACCCCCGACAGCTCATCGAAAAGCTTGCTCACCACACATTTATGTCTTTGTTCTTGATACTCGAATTCGGTCGCATACTGAAACGGGAACTTTTTGTCAGACTCTTTCGCGTCGAAATTTGGATGCATCGCATGCATATTTTCCCAGTGACGCCAATTTGGGATGCGTATTTTCGGAAAAGATTCTATGGGAAGTTCAGAACGTCAAATTGAACCTTCCAGAATTGAATGACCTCCAGAGAAGGTGTCGATTACAGACTTAAAATTCAGTGTTCTTTTCACCTGTCCCTCCCATCTGCATATATATTTTGCCTCTCAGATACGTTGGCTCAATAATACCCTTCCAGATTCCAGAATCTTCCTTGTCTAGTTAAATAAATTGACTGATTGAAATAAACAAATTGATCAATTGACTGATTCAATCTTGGCAGTTCAATGCCACGGACTTCCGGCTTCGCCTACCGGATTCAAACTGACAAAAATGTGTCAATACTTTGTTAGGCTGTTCATGCATATATAATTTTAACAATAGCACTGTAATTTATCCATAACATTTCAATACGTATAGATGTCTGGCAGATAATTATTATGAGTAGCCTAAATGCAAATTTACAGGCTCTGGCTTGTTTTAGGGATCACAAAACGTAAGTGGAGGGATACCTATGACATCGCAAAAGTTGTTCGTCTGTCCGTCCGTCCGTCTGTGAGCACGATAACTCTCGAATGGAATGAGATATTTTGATGAAACCTAGTGTGGATTCTTCTGTCAAGGGAAAGGTCGAGTTCGTAGATGGGCTATCTAGCCCTACATTTAGGGGTGGGGGAGGGGGTTCAGATGAAGGGGCAAACAAAATATTTTTAAACAGATAACGAGATAGTCGATTAATGGGTAAGAAAATATCCTGAACACGATTATGAAAACCATTTTCCCGCCGGACAAGTAGTTAGCCCGGCATACGGCTAAAGCCGGAAAGTCTGTTAAAAGTACAAGTTTTATTTTATGTTGATTAGATGTTCGATGAAGGATAAGAAGACATGCTGAACACTTACGTGAAAATACCCGGACAAGTAGTTCGCCCGGAATCCGGCCAAAACCGGAAAACTTGTTCAAAAGCAAAAGTTTTATTTGTAGTTGATTAGATGTCCGACTTATAGGTAAGAGAGATGCTGAATCCGTACATGATAATAATTTTTCAACCCGGACATACAGTTCACCCGGAATCCGGCTGAAACCGGAAAATTTGTTATACGTTAAATTTTTATTTGAGATTGATTAGATGTTCGATACAGGGGAAAGGAGCTACGCTGGATTAGTTTTGAGCTATATTTTTTCGCCGGACAAGTACCCGGAATTCAGCCGAAACCGGAAAATCGGCAGAGCTGAGGCAGGAAGCTTTGATCTTTTTCGTCAAAATAGATATGACTTATAGGGGTAAACACACATGCTGAACCCATATCTGAACTTGATTTTCTCAGATGATTAGCTATTTGACCTTAATCTATTTCTAAGCTTCAGTAATAAAAATGTTCAAAGAGTCTGGATCTTGCAAAGATAAGACCCAATTGTCAGGATCAAATATTGAATTTTTGGGATCCCATCGAAACCTTTGGTCTTGTTTTTCCAAGTCAATCCAAACAAACTAAATAGCCTAAGAAATATGAAGTCAATACTTCCCAGGTCAAACCCAGTCTTTTTGTTTGTTTTATAACAAATCCTCTTGCTCTTTCTACTTTAAATTCAAATGCTGTAACCTGGCTATAACTGAGGACAGATGAAACCAGGAACAGGACTAGTCATGGATCCTGGTTGGATGAAAAAGAGCAACAAAGCAGCAATAAAGATAACAATATTCAAAGAGCAACAGATGATGTCTCAGATTTGCTTTACATACAGTAGAGGTACAGTAGAGGTATGCATATGTGAACGTTTGTTGACAGTGGACTTAGCCATTTTCGTGCACTTGCTGTGTCTAACTACCAGTTAGCCAAAGAGGGTAATTAGGGGCATCTGAAAACACCTGTAGGCTATAGGTATTTTGTATCTTCATTTTACCATTTAGCGGAAAACTGCACTGTTCACATTAAAGTAACGGTTCACATAAGCATACCTCTACTGTATGTTTATTTGAACAGTTACTTTAATGTGAGCAGTGCAGTTTGGGGCTAAATGGTGGAATGAAGATCCCAAATACCTATTCGGGTGTTTTCAGATGCCCTTAATTACCTATTTTGTCTCGGCTTTGTCTAATTGATAGTTGACTTTACTCACAGCAAGTGCAGAAGTGCATGAAAATGGCAAAGTCCAAAGCAGGTCTAAAGTCAACAAATGTTCACATAAGCATATGTGCTATTACTGTAGATTTGCCTTCCTTGAATTACTGTTTACATCCTACTTGCACTCTCACAGTAGGCTACTCTGCAAAAATATTTACCTGCTTACTAGGTTTGATCCTGAACATATTTTGGGGTGCCAATTAAAGTTGGTTGATTTCACCAGACATTCACATTCAAAGTAATATCCTGTTGCTAAGATAAGTTAGTTAGTATCGGGATATCAGCAATCTTCAAACAGTACAGTACCATGCTCAGCTTCTGGCTTAGCCTAGCTCAGTAGCTAGCCTAGGATATGGGATAAGTTATGTTAGATGCTAGATATGTTATGTAGACTGTTTCAGTATTGCTCTACATTTGCACTATTTCACACAAAAATCCACTTATAAGCTTGACCACTAGCACCCTCAGGCCTTGATTTGGACTGCAACTGCTTTCCTTTCCCTAGTTGTTTTGAGTTACTGCAGTTTTACTGCAAGGTGACTCATACTTGTGTTTATTTCTTTCCCGCGAATTCGTACATTATGATGACTGCGAGGAAAGAACCGAGCGAGAACGAATGATCTGGTGATATGTGGCATCTAGCGGTATTAAAGTGCATTCGATACGGCCAAAGATTGAGAGATTGCCAGGAGAGGACACTACCTAAGCACTAATAGTGAGAACGACTCGGAGGTCGTCGGCGTGTAGTAAAGCAGCTGGGGAAAATGCGTCTTAGTTTATTTTTACACGTGGCTCTTATAGACCCCCTCCCCCCCAATCCTGCTATGATCCTACAGCGCGCAAGGAATACCAGTTAGTACTAACCTACAGTCGAACTGTTACATTTGCTGTCTCTAAGAATCTGTGCTATCACCCTGATGTCCTTTTTGGATCCCAAAACGTTGGTGACGGGATACCTGTGACTTTATTATCCGTATCTGAAATTGATTTCGTCATCGGACTAATAGTTCGCCCGAAGCAGAAAACTGGTAAAAGTAAAGTTTTCTCTGAATATGAGTAGGGGCTCGATAAAAGGGTTAAGTAGATATGCTGAATCCGTTGATTAACCTTACTTTACCGTCGGGCTTTTAGTTCGCCCTGAATTCGGTTAGCGCCGGAAAATTAGTAAAACAAACTTATAGCTGTAACTGATTAGAGATCGTTCGTTTTTGAACTCCAAAACCGAAAATCCGGTTGAAGGAAAAATATATTGCACATAGTGGCAAAAACACTCTGTCTGAAGGTTTGTTTCCCTCGTCTGACAAGTAGTTCGGCCGCCGGAAATCCTAGATTTGTTTGAGTGAAAGTTTCGTCCGGAATCGGTTAAATAGGGGTTTATGAACGTTTTGTATCTATAGTGATGTAGATACAGATTAAAAATATGTTGAAAATTCTTCTAGCGTTATTCCGGCCGTATGCCTATACCGTACGCCCATTTGGCCTAAACCGGGAAGTAAAGGAAGAAAGGAATTACCTACTTGACTAGGGATACTGTCGACCCCCACAGAATCTAACGAAGACTGAAATATACAAGATCCGATACCAGAGCAATCTACCTGGTTGTGTTAGAAAACATCTGAATTTCATTGGCTCACATACAACAAAGCAGATATTTATATATTTAAAGAGTATAGGAGGCTAGTGAGCTAGAATACTCTTTGTGTTTGTGACTAAGCCCGAAACATGCCAGATAACCTCAGGACGAACGAGAAATGTCACCCGAACAGCGATTCAAATCCTATGAAAACACAATCAACAACGTTTGTTGGGGAAAGCTGCGGTGGCGTTTCTGGCTCTTCGGCTATGCGCGCGGCTACTCTTCGTCGGCACGAAGAGTTAGTCTTCAAGAGTACCGTCAAGCAAGCACTCCACTATGCAACTCTTTGTAAGCCCACAGTAGCTCTTGCTACCACATCGAAAGATATCTGTTAATCATCGCAGGAGGCGAGTCTCTCTGCAAGGCTAGCTCACGGGTTCGATTCCAAAAAGCAAAGCTCAAATCCAACGAGCGCAAGAACAAGCGGAAAACCGCTGCGCCTTTAGAAATTCTCTTGATGACTAAAGGCCGGTTTTGGCGGTCTGGAAAGCTCCGCAAGCTTTTGCGCCGTCTGTTTTTGCGACTTCGGCTAAAACTCGCTTCGCTTTCCAAAGCTGTTCTCGCGCTCCGCGCTAGTTTCCGCCAGCACTTGGAAAGCGAATCCACTTCGCGAGCAGAGAGTGATTTCTGCACGTCAGCGAGAAGTTGTGAAGGTGCAACTCAGGCGCAACTACTTTCCGTTTGTTCTTGCAATCGGCGGATTCTCGCTTCGCTTTTCGGAAAGCGAATTCAAGAGATTGCCAGAATCGTCCTTAACTCTCCTTGCCGATGCAAAATCGCCGGGTACCTAGCGGAAGAGCAAGAAGCGGTATCACCTCGGGTATCACAGCTGCTCCCGAATATCGCCGTGATTGTTTGACACAGGATTTGAGTTGTTGAGTCTGAGTCGTTAGTGAGACGTATTCTCGTTCTCCCTGAGGATCAATGGCGTGCTTTGGACTTGGTCATATAGAGTATTCTCGCTGACTTGTCATGATTATAGGTGTTTTACCGCAATACTCTTGATGACTAACTCATCTTGCCGATGCAAAATTGCCTTGTACCTAGTGGAAGAGCCGGAAGCGGCACCACAGCTGTCCCAAACGAGCGCCGTGATTGATTGACACATGTTTTGAGTTGTTGAGTTCGAGTCGTTAGTGAGACGTCTTCTCGTTCTTCTGAGGATCACTGGCGTGTTTCGGACTTCGTCATATAGAGTATCCCACAAACTGTTTGTGGGTCAGTTGTGGCTCGAATCTTTTGGCCGCGATCTTTGTTCGGCCACATGTGTTCCGCGACTAGCCTAAGAAGATTTTTGTGGCTCAAATTCGACAAACAACAGCCGAGGTGATTGTCGATTTTGTGGCTCGAATCTGGCGGGAAATTCAGAAGTGTGAGGGCCACAGTTGTGACGCGTAAAAACGCCTTACTTAGGTGCCCACAGAACGCGAATTCGCGTTCGCCTAGGCGAATTTGACGTCGCTAGCGTGAAAAATTCGCTACGTTAGGCAAAAATTTCGCACCGCGCCGTTTCAACTCCAAGTCGAATTACTTTCGCGTCGCCTCAGTTCGCGCTGACGAAATTCAGGAAATCAATAATCAACCTGGCCAAAGTGGAGTATATAACCAGTTGAGTATGTAACCATAAAGTTGACTTTTCACCCTGTTGTCGTTTTAGTCCTACGTATCGTATCCACGTATACATATCTAGTCCTGGCGAATTCGTTCACGTATTTGCCGCCAGTGGGGTCGACGAAACGAATTCGCTGAGCGGCGCGAAAGAACAAAATTAGTTGGAGGAAAAAAATCGCGTTCAGTATGCACCTATCTTAAGGTGTGTGGAGTCCCTCTGCGCGGATTTCGCGACAGAAAACAACGACAACATTGGGAATGCCTCTAAATCGATTTTGCAACAAAAAAAAAAAATAATCAGGTGACGGAAATTAGTCGGTATGGGTTCTGGTTCACTTTTGTTTCTTCTGATTGTTTTTAAGCTACTTAATTTTACATTTTTATAATTTAAAACAAAAAATCATAACCACAATAGATGTCTTTTTTCTCAAAATAAGTTTTACCCCATAACTAAAGTTAATGTTGATCTCCGAAATTCGTATTAACAATCCCTAGCATCTGTTTTTGGGATCCCAAAACGTAAGTGGAGGGATACCTATGACATCGCAAAAGTTGTCCGTCTGTCCGTCCGTCCGTCCGTCTGTAAGCACGATAACTCTCGAAGGGAATGAGATATTTTGACGAAACTTGGTGTGAGGATTCGTTGGGTCGGCGGACCAGTCGAGTTCGTAAATGGGCTTTGTAGCCCTACATTTAGGGGTGGAGGAGGGCGTTCAAATTAAGGGGGAAACAAAATATTTTGAAACAGCTAATGTGATAGTCGATTATGAGGTAAGAAGACATGCTGAACACGATGGTGAAAACCATTTTGTAATCGGACAAGTAGTTCGCCCGGAATCCGGCCAAAACCGGAAAGTTTGTTAAAAGTAAAAGTTTTATTTGAAGTTGATTAGATGTTCGATTTAGAGGTAGGAAGATGTGCTGAAGACGATGGTGAAGACCATTTTCTCGACGGACAAGTAGTTCGCCCGGAATCCGGCCCAAACCGGAAAGTTTGTTAAAATTCAAAGTTCTATTTGGAGTTGATCAGATGTCCGATTTAGGGCAAGAAGACATGCTGAACTTTTATGTGAAAACAATTTTCTACCCGGACATGTAGTTCGCCCGGAATCCGGCCAAAACCGGAAAATTGTTAGAAGTTAAAGTTTTATTTCTAGCTGATTAGGTAACCGATTAAGGGGTAAGAAGAGACGCTGAATCCGTGTGTGACAATCATATTTTACCCGGACATATAGTTCGACCGGAATCCGGCTGGATTCGGAAAATTTGTTATAAGTTAAATTTTTATTTGAAGTTGATTAGATGTTCATTATTGGGGAAAGAAGATACCCTGAGTTCGTTTTTGAGCTTTCTTTTTTCGCCGGACAAGTGGTTCTAGAGTTCGGCCGAAACCGGGAAATTGGCAGAAGTGTCAAAACAGATATGACTTATACGGGTAAACACACATGCTGAATCCATATCTGAACTTGATTTTCTCAGATGATTGGCTATTTGGCCTTAATCTGTTTCTGAATTTTAATTGTAAGAATGTTCAAGGATTCTGGCGATGACTGGATCTGGCTAAGACAAGACCCAGTTGTCTCGATCAGATATTGAATTTTTGGGATCCCATCGAAAAGTTTGGTCTTGTTCTAAACCGACAACACCAGCAACCCCCGAAAATCGATTCTCCCTCGAATCTGAAAGCGAGTCCTTTTTTTATGATGGTGATGATAATCGGAGCGTTCCCCGTTCCTGGGGACAAACAAACAGGTGGGGACTCCTGAAGGGGAGTCCTCGGGGAACGGCGGATAGGCCTAATACGCCGGTAGTGGAGTTACTGACGTTACTGGCAGAAAGCAGGTATGGTATGGTAAACAGCCCGTCACAACTGGATAGGCCCTACCGCCGAGTCCCGTCCGCCCGTCCCTTCAAAACACAAGAGTTGCGTTTTTGCAGATACCATGGTGTATCTTTTACCACGGTAACTGGATCTGCAATTAGTCGTTTTTGTAGTTACCGTGGTATTTGATACCACAGTTGCTCTGCAAAACGACAATTGCCGAAATCGCGTTGTTCGAAGTCATCCCTAAAGAAAATGTGATATCTGGTTACATCACTAAGTTCCAAGCTTCTTTCTCACCAATTGGACAAAATGCTAGGCTCTATTGTTGGTAATGAAGAAATTGAGATGACTTTTTCAGATACCACGGTCAGTTACCACGGACGGACCGTGGTATCTGAATATCTGATACCACGATAACCGCAAAAATGACCTTAGACCGTGGTATCAGATACCATGGTATCTACAAAAACACAACTAAGACCTCTCTCTTCGGCAGCCATTCAATTGAGAAATATACTGATTAAGAAATTCTAAAACAATTAAACCTTTGTAGAAAAGAAAAGTGAGGTAGTTAGTACGGGTAAGACAACTGAATAAAAGAGCTAACACTAAAGTACGCGAAGCTGGGTGAGTTTGACTGGCTGACACACATTTCAAAATAAGAACGGAATATCGGTGGATTTTCGAAACTTTAGTGACTGTGATTCTGGCACTTTGATATAGGCATACTTAGACACTTCTGGCACTTGTCTGCGATAATTTTTTTTTTCGAATATGACAGTCTGCCTTCCCAGATTTGTATGGGCAGAAATGAAACCGGATCAGCAGAAAAAAAAAATCTACCAAATTTAACGTTCACACAGAACACCAGAACGCAATAGCATACCCTCTCCTTCGTACACTTCTCTTTAGTTACTAAAAAAGTAAAAGTAGACGAGGTTGAAACGTCAGACTTGTTTCCTTTCTAAAACATAAGAAATGCCCTTTCTCTTCTGATAAAAGATCGCTCACTTTCTTTCTACTGATTAGCTTTCTAACTTTATCTCGAACGTTATTTGACTTGTTTCCCGGACCACGAGTTAATCCCCAACTCAGGCGGTAATTTGGCGGGACACATAAATAAATAATCAATCTTAGTGACTTCCTTTTGATGACAGTAAATATATAAATACACGCTGTCCTTCTTTTGCTATGAATAAAAGTGACTAAATAACTGAAAAATAGCACCCCTACTTCATATGTAAAATTTGAATTTGGGTATGGGTATAGCGATAACGTAAGGTAGAAAGGTTTTGATGAATAGTGGGAGGGGGTGGAAGGAAGGGGTTATCACGGACTTCGTTCTCCCCATATATTCAGTCACCTCAGCTGAGTTGGTCTCGGGTCGGAATATATTATTACTCTGACCCGACAGCAACCCCGGCGAGGTCTAGTGGATTCTTGAGATGCATGGAAGAAGTGGAAGTAGGAAGATTGACCGAATAAGCTCGTCAGGTTTAAATTGGTCTCTCCACTCTGTCTGAAAGAGGACACAAGTTGACAATGGATTTCGGACGTAAATGCTTGTCCTCTGATCTTCATAGAACTCTACTACCGGATTACGAGGCGCCAAACCAAACTCGACCTGAAACAAGGCTTCGCGCGGCAACCCGTAATTGTACCAGGCTTGTTCGCCCCGATATCCACTCTACTGACCGGTATCTTTCGTCATTTGTACCATATTTCGTAAACTATTTTAATTATGAACCGTGATATATTCGTTATTAATTGTATATACTAAAGGTTAACTTCAGACATCGAGGTTGGTATCGGATAATAACACCGAGACGGTCACTGAAAATAACCTATCCGAGCCGAAGGCGAGGTAGGTTATGAAAAATATCTGCCGAGCCGAAGGCGAGGCTGATATTTTTATATGGCCATCGAGGTTGTCATTCCGATATCAACCGAGATGGAGGTGTGTTAACTGTTATAACTTTTCCGAACAGAAATCATCTCTGGAGGCTGATATGACTTATATCATCCTCTCCGGAGGCTGATATGACTTGTAACATCCTCTATGGAGGCTGATATGACTTATAACATCCTCTCTGGAGGCTGATATGACTTATAACATCCTCTCAGGGGGCTGATATGACTTATATCATCCTCTCATATCTACCATAACATTCTGCGTGAAGATTTATTATCGTAAAATAACTGACCGTGGGTCATAGGAGGATATGCATTACATACCTGTTCGAAAAAAGTTATATATAAATATTTTAAGGTAATTATTGAGAAGTGATTATTAAGTTTTAGCCGTGTTAAGGATTGTGTGACGATCCGACGCTAGCGAGTAATTACATGAGCTATTCAGGAAATAAACGTTGTTATATTATACAAAAAAAAAGAGAGAATATATACATATATATTTTTAAGTGTAAATTCACATTTATATTATAAACAAATTTAAGAACATCAGTGAAAGAAGAAAAAGAGTTGGAAAATATATGGAGATTCCATTTGCTGGGCGCACATATTCAGCTTTAGTGACTTGTTGTGGCTCAGAGGGCCCTTGCATCCAGTTTTGTTGTCATTCCCAACCTTGGTGTAAACAAGTATGCCATCTAGGCTATAAGTTCCGGTTATTGCCGTTAGATGGCGTATGCTTCTCATCGTCATCGCGACCTAGTTTGTTACCTGGGTGATGCTGATCCGCCATCAGCATCATCACGTTTCCGGTAGTCAACTACAACATCAACTTAGAGCGTGTCCGAAAGCTCGGAAACGAACGAAAATGCTGAATTAATTCAGCATTTCGCTTTCGGACTTAAATTTTCGCTCAGTTAATGCAGCATTAATTCAGCATAAAATTCATCGAAAATTCAGCGAAGATACGCTGAATTTTCAAGAAGAAACTGGGGAGCTGGCGATTAAGGCTAAATTTCGTAATTCGAAGTGTCTGAGAAGAAATAAAGAACGTGTCCGAAAGCTTTTAGTGCTGTAAATGCTGCATTTAATGCTGCATGTAAAGTAAGAGCTTTCGGACGAAAATAAAAATAAAAATGCAGCATTAAATGCAGCATTTACAGTCCTGAAAGCTTTCGGACACGCTCTTACCATCTTGTTGACAAGAGTTTCGTTTTTGCAGATACCATGGTATCTGTTACCACGGTAACTGGATCTACCATTTGTCGTTTTTGCAGTTACCGTGGTATCTGATATGCAGTTGCTCTGCAAAAACGACAATTGCCGAAATTGCGCTTTTCGAAGTCATCACAAAAGAAAAACTGATATTCAGTCACATCACCAAGTGCCAAACTTCTTTCCCGCCATTGACAAAAACTGATGAAAGTGAGATGGCTTTTCCAGACACCACGATCAGTTACCACGGTCGGGCCAGATACCAGATACCACGATAACTGCAAAAACGCCTTTTGACCGTGGTATCAGATACCACGATAGCTGCAAAAACGACTTTAGACCGCGGTATCAGGTACCATGGTATCCGCAAAACGAAACTAAGGAGACTTTATGTAAAACTGAGAAGTATACATTTATTTTAGAGAAGAGTGCGTCTGAGCCCTAGGCTATCTAGGCAATCCTTACCCCTCGTTTGTTGATGGTTCTGAGAGTGGAAACTAAGGCTAGGCCCGCCGGTCTTCTGAAGAAAATCACGCTATCCACAAGGTCCCAGCGAACCTATTCAAGACCTAGCCTTATCCCACCCTCGAAACCATGTCATGGCTCGCTTTTGATGACAGCAAATAAACAAATACATGCTCTCCTTCTTTAATAATAAAAGGAATCAAATAAATGAAAAACAGGACCCCTATTTCTGAAGAAATTCTTTTCCGAAAAAATACCAATCCCAGTGATGCGAAATAAATCAAGGCAGTGATCCACCGATCTTGAAGGGGTAGTTGAAACAATGAGATTTTAAGAAATATACTGTGCAACAGCGAGAAATTCGCTTCAAAGATTTTCACCTGCAAGCCAACAGTAGTTTCGTTTTCGCAGATATCATGGTATGTGATACCACGGTAACTGGATATGCAGTTAGTCGTTTTTGCAGTTACCGTGGTATCTGATACACGGCTGCTCTGCAAAAACGACTATTGCCAAAACTGCACTTATCGAAGTCCCCCCAAAACAAAAACTTATATCAGGTTACATCACCAAGTGCCAAACTCTGTCCCACCAATTTGACAAAATTTGATGAAAGTGAGATGACTTTTCAGATACCGCGATCAGTTACCACAGCCGGACCGTGGTATCTGAATATCAGGTACCACGATAACTGGCCAGTCACCACTATAACTGCAAGAACGCCTTTTGACCGTGGTACCTGAAAAATGCAACTAATATAATAAATGTTCCTTCAGCCCAAGCTGACTGCGAATAATACTTGATAGTACAAAACGGATACGTCAGCGGAATTTTATTAGAGCTATTTTTTGGTCCTTCTTGGCAGTCGTCCTTTTCAGGCTCAAAGCCGCTCAAGTTGGAAATACGAACTTGTAGGAAAACAATATATAGCTCTAATAAAATTGAGCTGACGTATCCGTTTTGCACTATCAAACTAATATATTATCACTTACACATATATTGTTCATAATGGCGCCGACACTGCTTACAGAGAATTCGTACGACTGCATTTTTACACGTTGAGGTCCTATTACAGTCATCCCCACAGCACCATTCAACCTTACAATCACAAGAGTCGTTTCTGTATAAGCTCAAGGTGTTGTACCCCCTTCCACAACATACTACGTCACAGTTTTCACCCTTTTCACAGTTCCGGCCAACAGTCCCAGGCCCATATAGGCTTCGCTCACAAAAGTCAACGTTCTTTTCTGAGTAGTGTATCCTCTTTATCTCCGAGTCTCTTTCGCGAGCTTTGCGACGTTTTAGAGCGTTAGTTACAACGTTTTCGTCACGTTTTGCAGAAATGTCGATCGCGTCATCGTATCGGTATCGGATTTCTTCTCCGATTGCTTTTATTGGTGCGAGTCGGTTGAAACACGTTCGTACGGTGCAAGAACCCGAAACACCATGACATTTGCAAGTCTGGTGAAGAGACCTCTCGACAGCCTAAAAGATAGAAGGGACCGTCGTAGTTATAATGGGCTATATCAAATAACTGTAAACTCGAATAAAATGTTCATGTTAGGCCGTTGTTGACGTACTCGTTTTTAGCCATTGTCTTAATATATATTCCTCTCGCGTTCAGGACTGATATTCGCATAGGGGCTGCAAGCCGATTGCACCACAGCACGCGAGTTACGAAAGCAGTTTAGTGCCTACTTTCGTGCAATGGTTGAGTCCCCAGGTTTAGCTGTTATTATTTAATAACTTTTCTCGAACAGATATGCAAGGTATATCTTCCTATGTCCCACAGGAAGTTATATTGTGACACTTACTTTTGTGGAGGTTGTTATGACCTCGTATCATCCTCCAGAGAGGCTGATACGAAGCCGTATAAGCCTCCGCAAATGTTCATCGAGCACTTTTCCTCAAAAATTGAATTCATCGAGCGCTTTTCTTCAAAAACTCAATTCATCGAGCACTTTTCCTCAAATACTGAAAAGTCGAAAAAAACAATACTTTCAGTAAAAAAGACACAAAAAAATAGTTGAAAGATTATATAAAAATAAAATAAAAAATACAATAAATGGTGAGAAATGACAGAAGATCTTACTCTCTTAGACAACCACCCTATGACCTAGGTCAGTGATTCCCAACCGGTGGTACGCGTACCCGAGGGGGTACGCGAGACCGTTGCAAGGGGTACGCGAAGGAACCAAAACTGATTTAGTCTATAGCTTAAAAATCTCGCCTCACTCACTTTTGATTGCCGAAAGCCTAATATTAAAAATGTATTTTAAAGGGGCAAGGTATTTTACTGACCGACAGGTCATTTTTATCAACATTTTATTTTTAAACATCTACTTTTACAAAAAATCGTGACCGTCTGGCCGACCAAGAGTCGGCTAGAGAGGGGTGTTGCCAACCCTTTCGTGACGCCTCTGATCACAAGTCCTAGTCAAAGTCAATGAAATAATGTTGGTTCTAGACGGCTAGCCTACTGCCGTAAAATCGATTCCTATGTCAACAATATTGTTTCAAGAAGAATCGAAGAGATTGCATGTGATATACCATACACTGACGGAGAAATTCAAAATTCAAGATGCAAGTGCTACCCTTTTGGATGTTTCCTCATCGCTTTCAAAAATCATGGACAACAGGGCCCAACCAGCGCACGACGTCGTCCACTGCTTCTTGACCGAAGATTAAAAATTAAGTGTCTTTTCTGTGTGTTTATGTGTTTTGTTTATTTTCTTTATTTACTACGCCTTTTCAAAATGGCGGGTCATAAATAAATTACTTACTTATTGTCATTCAGGTTGCAAAATAAGCTAACAAAAAAGTTTGCGATGCAGCTTGATGAAAGTACGGAAAACATCAAAACCAAACACAGAAGCAGGCTGACTGTAAAAAAGTATTGCCGCTAATGACGCCGAGCCGAGATTCGATAAATTTTTAGCTACAAAGCAGTCTCAAGCGATTGCATCATTGCTTTTGTATATATTTCTACACATGTATGCCTATTGTTCATGATAATAACTATCGTCTTTTTCACGTTCTGAAAAAGGGGGTACGCAATATTTTCGAAACTTGATTAGGGGTACACGGTACGGTAAAAGGTTGGGAACCACTGACCTAGGTCATACCCTATCACGGTCAGATTTATACTGAAAACTTGTCAAATGAAACAAGATCCTACTTATCCCTTGCTTTCCGAAAGCTAGTTATTCAGCATTGAAAAAATGACAGAATATCTTACTCTCTTAGACAACCAGTCTATGCCCTAGTTCAACCTTGTCACAATTAGATTTCCACAAAAAATACAGCTTGTCAATTGTAACAACATCCTACTATCCGTTGCTTTCCAAAAGCCAGTTATTCAGCATTGATCACTGTCTTTGATCTCGAACTTTTCTGGCTTTCTCAAGAGCCAACACGTGGTTTTGTTATTGTTTACTTTTTACTTGTACGCCCCCTAGAGTAGTCATTTTACTAGATCAATAGTCGTTGTATGTTGTGGTTTGTGGTGGATATGTCGTGGACCCACTACAGTAGGCTTGGGTTGCTACTTTACTAAAATAAAATTCCCTACCCCATTAGGAAAAAAAATACAACAAAAGAAGGATAAGTATAAATATTCCTTGAGCCCAAGCTGACTTTGAAACATATATTCAAATAATGCATATAACGGATACGTCAGCTACGATGCTTTAGCAGCGAAATTTCAGCCCTTCTTGGCAAGGGTCCTCGTCAGGCCTGACGAGTCGATTCCGACAAGAAGTTTCCTGTTTTACCAACATAGCTCTTGTCGGCACTAGAAACGGAAATCGAACCTGCCCTGCGCCGACAAACACTGCCGACATCCCGACAAGAAGTTTCATGGTTTATCGACATAGCTTTCGAAGGTACAAGAAACGGAATGAGGAAAGCGTTTAGTTGAAGCTCAAAGTTGTTTCTGAAATCGGTTAGAGATTCGGTATCGGGGCAAAGAATCCAATTCTGAAATTTATTTCCTTGACGGACAAACTGGAAAAATTTGCACAAACACGGAAGTTTGGATCAAAAGGTTCGCCTCTCAATGTCATCAGCCCTTTTGCTCTGCATGCACTTCCGGCTCCGGGAGTACGGCTGAAACGAGGAATTTGGTCAAAGTAAAAGACTGTCGATTAGAGATCAGATATTAGAGAAAACATGCATGCCGTGAGAGCCCGTGCACCTGAACCGCTGTGAAGTGCGCAAATTGTGGGAGTGCCAAACACCCTGCTTACAGCCTACTCTGTCCGAAAGTGATTTGAGTGTCCGAAAGTGATTGAATTTACGAGATCTACGAACTACTAATGCGGAGTCCCTTGAAACGGATTTGACTCAAGCTTATTTGGATTTTGTTGTTCTTTGGTACTTAAGTTTACTCTGTTCACCTATTCATTTATTTTTTGTATTTTTTCCATACTCTGTTTTTTTTTACCTCGGCCAGTTGATTGGTTATAAATAAATAAATAATTCCATATCTGAACTTGGTTATCTCATAGTTGTTTGGCCGTAAGTTGTCAAAATACACCAAAGCGTTAAAAAAAAAAACATTGTACACATTCAAGCCCTTGATTATGGATTCATAGCAAAACGATAAAGGGCACTGGCCTAGACCGGAAATCTTCAAGAATCGATTGTCTGGATCAAGAAGTCCAATAAATATTCAATTTTTGGGATCCCATCGAAACCTTTGGTATTTTTTTGTATGCGTAACGTTTGCATTACGGAACGTTTCAAACAAGACCAAAGGTTTCGATGGGATCCCAAAAATCTAATATTTGATCCAGATCCAGACAATTGGGTCTTGTCTTAGCCAGATCCAGTCTTCACCAGGCTAAACATCAGAGAAAACCAAGTTCGGATATACCTCTATAAGCCATATCTATTTTGACGATACTGACCGAAACTTCCTGCTTTACTTCTGTGCCAAATTTCCGGTTTCACCCGAATACCGAGCGAACTACTAGTCCAGCAAAAAAAAAAGAAAATTCAGAAACGAATCCAGCGCATCTCTTATCCCTGTAAAGAACATCTAATCAACTTTAAATAAAACATTGACTTAAAAAAATTCCGGTTACAACCGGATTCCACACTAACAATACGTCCGGGTAAAAAATGATTGTCATATACAGACTCAGCGTCTCTTCTTACCCCTAAATCTGTCATCTAATCAACTTTAGATAAAACTTTCGCTTTTAGCAAACTTTCCGGTTTTGGCCGGATTCCTGGCGAACTAGTTGTCGGGTGAGAAAATGGTTTTCACCATCGTGTTCAGCATGTCTTCTTACCCTTCAATCGAAAATTCAATCAACTTCAAATGAAACTTTTAATTTTACCCAACTTTCCGGTTTTTGACGATTCCGGACGAACTACTAGCCCGACAAGAAAATGGTTTTCGCCATCGAGCTCAGCATGTCTTCTTACCCCATAATCGACTATCACATTAGCTGTTTAAAATATTTTGTTTGTCCCTTAATCTGAACCCCCACCCTCAAATATAGGGCTACAGAGCCCATCTTCGAACTTAACCTGTAATTTGACCCAAAGAATCTTCCCACCAAGTTTCGTCAAAATATCTCAATCCCCTCGAGAGTTATCGTGCGGACAGACGGACAACTTTTGCGATGTCATAGGTATCCCTCCACTTACGTTTTGGGATCCCAAAAACATAAGATCCTTGTGTTATCTGTTATGTAACTTCCAAAAACGCACCAGTTTCATTAGATAAACTTATTTATTTTTTGTTTTTGCTTACATATTTACCCGGAAAAGAAAAAAAATGTTTCGGTATGTTAGGCTGTTTTTTTAAATGAAACAATTTGGATTTGAATTGGAGGATGATATCCTACCTGAAATCCCACTTCACTGTTATGCTTATTTAGCGTGTGAATAGGATTTATTTTTACTTCCGTCCTGTATCTTCGGGTTGCCTTTAGATGAGTCAGCTTCTCCCTGAAAATAACAAGTGGGGAATAATTCGATGGGCTGCACTATCAACTCATCAAGATCAGGTAACTCGTTCGAGAACAGATCTCTACAGCTGACTGTAACTTTCGTCTGCTGCGGTGCAGCCATCTTCATCCCGCACTTTCTAGCCGTTGGATTCCGCCGTTAGGTAGCGCGATTCCTTTCCTTTTTTTTTTTTCCCCACAAACGCGTAATCCATTACCACTATACATATAAACTCCAATCGTACTCAATTGCCACAAACTATCTCCAACAAACAAGCAACCGCGATATCTACAAACAACCTACTTTTCGAAATCTAAAATTCAAACTTCAATATTTGAATTATGACCTACATTACAAATTCAAATTCAATCCTTTTCCCACTTGCCCATTTTTATTTTTCGTTTTTGACCAATTAACTTTAAAATTCATGGGCCAAACCAGGTAGCCTACTTCTACCATAAAACTTATCATAAAAATCCATATGCACTTCCTGTTTCGAGGATCCCTTCCTTCATAGACACTAAAACACTCTATATGACTAATTCCAAAACACGCCAGTGATCCTCAGTAAGAGCGAGAAACTCAAATCCTGTGTCTGTCAATCACGGCCGCTGGGGACAGCTGTGGAGCCGCCTCCGGCTCTTCCGGTAGGTACTCGGCGATTTTCCATCGGCAAGGAGAGTTAGTCATCAAGAGTATTGGGTGTTGACTAAACCTTAGCCAATTATCTACGGGTCGTGACGTCGCACGAAAAGTCTATATTTTCCCATTTACTAACGGAAGTGAGTGTAAAAGCGCCCAGCGCCTCGCTGGCCGCTCGGCTCTATGTATATATATACAAATATATACTCTGCAACATTAAACTTAATCGAATTTTCCTATTTCTCCCATGACGTCTGAAAACGTCACGCGCCGTAGATAATCGGCTAAAGTTAAACAAAACAAAAACCCACATTAAACATAGATCTAAAACTTTTCTTACTATTTTTTAAAATAAACAAGCTGGGGTTCAGTGGAAAAGGTACTGAGTGCTTGCTGACCCTCTCCCCCTCCTTCGCCTTTTTGTGATCCTTCGGGGTGTGCCCTGAATTTCCAAGGGGCCCTCAGCTATCCAGGAAAAGTGATAGTCGACGCCATATATGTTACACAGATAATGTCTCTCTTCTTGTTCAGAGTTAGAGTTCCAGAGCAAAATAACACTAGAGAGTAGCGCCAAGACCTATGCTTTCCATGCGCTGCAAATGGGCGATGTTCGTAGCGCCGCCCACTACGCTTGCGACATTTAAAGCGAAACAAACTTGCAGGTTTAGAAATTTATAATAGAAGCAAAGGTGAGGTCTGCACACAGCATGGAAACAATGGAGGCTGTATCCTTTTTTTGCAATGCTCAGAATATGAAGTTATAGGAGCCAGCTCTGGTGAACGACTGAATGAGTTTCAGTAGGGACGTTCTCTATCGCTAGTGGTGCTAGTATCGCTTCTATTAGAGTGTGTGTCAATTTTGTCATGTCTTGGCGCTATTCCCTAGTGTTATTTACTCTGTGGAGTTCAGACACACAACTGACCCAGGCTCAGATTAAAAAGGGTTAAATTTTGATGATTGCTCAGTTGACATGACGCAACCAGATGCCATAATTCTGATGAAAAACTGATTTTCTCTGGTTATTTTTCTCTTTTTGCTGGGTAGCTCTGGGCCCGCTTGGAAGGCCAGGGTAGGGGAGCAGCCGCCTCCCCCCCCCAACGAGGCTCTGATTCGCAAGAATATGTAATATAAGGGTATCGGCTAAGATTTGCGCTGTCGTGAAGCAGAGACGATTTTGGGCCTTTCGGATTCATGAAAATGTATTGTACTTCGCGGTTACAATGCGCAATTTAAGGGGGCTAGGAATCTATTTTGTAATCAAAAGCACTGGTACACAAATGATCATTAGCCGTTGGGTAATGAAAGTGTATCATTTGCCCGAAAGTTTTTTTTTTGCATTTTGCGGCTAAGATGCGCAAGAGGGCTAGAACTGAATTTGTAAGCAAAATACTAGGGGCAAAGATGATCATGGGCCCTTGGGAATCTTTAAAAAAGTTCCGTTCTTAAAAATATTTTTTCCATTTTGTGTTAAGACATTTGTAAGCAAACCCTTGAGGCAAAATTGAACATGGGATCTTGAGAAGCATGAAAACGTATCTTCAAAAGTATATTTTATACTTTGCATTTAAGATCTACACTTTAAGGGAACTGAAAACTCATGTATAAGCATATACTTGGGGTACAAATGACCATGGGCCCTTGCGGATTATGAAAGTGTATCGTTAGATCAGAAAACGTCCTCTTGTCAATATCAAGTTTCCTTCGCCGACCCCCGTCCAGAAGTTATGCATGACGATTCTGGTAATCCGGATTCCAATTCCCTCCACTCCCCCGAAGATGGCCGATCGGGGAAATAGCTGCTTCCACGTCAATCTGATCGGGCCCATAATACGCCTGACGAATTTAATCGTTCAAGTACAACTGTAAGTACCTTACTACACCCGGAGTTCTGGAAAACTGCTAATACCCCCCCCCCCCCCCCCACAATGCGCAAATCTGGCCCGTTTCTGTGAAAATGTATTTACAAATTGTCTTTGTTTTTCTCACCAAGCTTCATCCCGATCCTTCCTAAGCCTCTTCCGAAATTTCCGGTCCCCCTCCAATCCCTCCCCCAGAATTATCGGATCCTGTTCGGACACGAAAAGGGACAAACGCGACCAGAGCTCTTTCCAGCTGTCAAGTTTCATTTGTGTCCGATGCCCCGTTCGAAAGTTATGCTTGCCTCAAGATCCCGGTTTTAACCACCCTCCCCCCCCCTGAAGGTCGGATCGGGGAAATGACGATTCTGAAGTCAATCTGATTGGGTCCCTGATACGCCTGCCAAGTTTCATGGTCCTAGAACATCCGGAACTATCTTAACCCGTGATAACCGATTCCGGGACCCACCCTCCAACTCTCCCCAGTGCCCGGATACGATCCGGTCATGTCAACAATGTATCTAGGATCTGTGCATGTCCTTACCATGAAGTTTCATCTCGATCTCCACCCTGAGCGTGTCACAATATTTCCGGTAAACCCCATCCAACTCCCCCCCAGTTGTCGGATTCGGTCCGGACACAAAGTGGGACATGAGGCAAATCTTCTTTCCACTTATCAAGTTTCATTCAGATCCGCCACCCGTTCGTAAGTTACGCATGTCTCAATGTTCGGGATCCCCCCTCCTTCCACCCCCACCCCCCCCACGACGGTCGAATCGCGGAAGCGACGACAGACAGACTGAAAAGTCATCCGTATACTGCACTTGGCAGGAAGGCAAGTGCAGTAAAAATCCGGCAAAACTGGAAGGTCATGTGGATTTCACTTTGTCGTCAACACAAAAATACTCGCTAGCCCAAACATGTCCAAATACTTCCCGTAAATCTTCAAAATTTGTCAAACATAAGCACATAAATAGAACAATAAAAGGATAAAAAGAAAGCTCCTTCTGTTTTCTATACCTTTCACATGTTGGAGCGACTGGAGTTATTTTCTTTTCTTTTAATTGTAATAAAGTTTAATTAAATTAGGTTCTTTCAATTTTTCAATACTACAAACAAACAAAAAACATTAAAAGAACTTGCTTGGACTTGGAGTGAACTTTGGAAACTTTGACGTCCTGCTCTACTTTGTAGAGGTGAAATTTTTTCATGAAGGATATTACGCAGTTTGAAAGGGTTTTTGTACCAAAACGCATGCAACGAGTAGTCCTTCTTTCTTCCAAATAATAATAATAATCTGTTGTAACCCACTGAACAAAAACAATGTGAAGATAGTGGAGTAAAGAAGAGAAAGAAACAAATAAACAACTGAAGAAACACTAGTACAACAAAATAAACAGAAAGATCAACAGAACAACGGATGAGCCCGTGATATGGAGTTAGCCGTTCATATGCTTGTCCAGGTAAATTATTATGAAGCTCCTGGAGTTTTGCCGTTATATCGGGAGGTTTACGATATAGGCAAAATATTGAGCTGGAGTTTGTTTAAATGGTACACGTACGGGACCTTTCCTTCACCATTATCAATTTTAAGGGCTTTTTTGGACTTTCCAAGAGTTCTCCTCGGTAGAATCTCACAACACAAACAAATGGAGACTCTGAGCCCTTTCGTGAACCACAGATAGCCTATCGCATCAGCCGAAAATGGTGAGCCGAACCGGCTGCGCTCTCATGGAAAGGGGAGGGGGGGGGGGGGGGGGTAGTAACTGTAATACCCCCGCTGCTTTGAAACTCAAAGGATTGAACTTCTTTAATAACCAAACCTTCTTACGTTTTGAGTTGTTGTTTTTTCTTCTTTGCGTTTTCTGGTCCTCCAGAACAGAACTGCCTCACGAATGACCGAGAATACCCCAAGTCGTCACTGCAGCCTCCCCACGACCAAGTCTGGAAGAAGAAGGCTCTTTAAAGAAGGACTGAATGTCTGCGTCACACTCTGTTCTCCTTCTCAATACCCAGTACGCGAGTTTCGGCAAAAAAAAGCCCCCCCCCCCCTGGCGAAAACCAACGCGCCCGGGGGATTTTGGTAATGGGGGAGGGAGGGGGGTCATCAGGTTTTTTAATGAAGCTAAGGTTCCTAGGGTGTGGGCTGAAGACCTTCTGACACCGTAGGTGCCCACTAGCCCCAGGACCAGTCAGGAACATTTTGTAGGTAGTGAACTGATAGACAAAAATGCTCCTCAGCCGGGATTTGAACCCAGGACCCTCTGTTTACAAGGAAGTCGCTCTACCATCTGAGCTACCGAGGGGCTTGTGAACAGAGTTCGCAAACCACTACAATAGTCTGGTAGTGTAAAGTGCCATCTATGTATTATTAACAGTCAGGAAACCAGACATAATAGATAAGGATCCATAAATCCCTAATCATGCTGGTTAACACATCCTAGCGAAGCTGGAATTCACATATCCTGTCAAGCCCGAGGCCTACTAGCCGAGATGGACCATTACGACAATAGTTAATTTACTTGTATTACATGAACAAGAGTGTGACACATAGTGTACAAGTAAGTATAAAGCAAACACTGAGTCCCTAACTAAATATACAAATGATCATTACCATAAGGTATAATATAAAAGAGAGGTCCTGCTCGGACTAAGCGTGAAAGAGAACTGATTTGGCTACCGAATCATTCCGTAGTCACAATACTTTGAATGAAATGGATCAAAGCCTGACCTTGGATTAGCACAGTAGCTAACTGGAGCTGGGGGGCAAAGACCGAGTGAACTATGTCACGATGCCGCAAAATTAATGATGGTGATGAAAACGGAAGAGATATTTAGAAAAGTTGGTGATAGAGAGAGGAAATAACTAGGGGGACTATTGCAGAGCATAGTGCTATGGGATGTCTCCATAACACTACGTACTTCTCACGATCGCTCTCCTGCTCTAGAACGCAGCTCCATCATTCCTGATAAAAATAAAAAAAAGGAGAGTTTCGTAGATAAATATTCTTTGAGCCCAAGCTGACTTTGAAACATTTATTCAAACAATGTTTACAACGGGTACGTCAGCTACGATTCTTCATCAGCGATATTACGGCCCTTTTTGGCAAGGGTCCTCGTCAGGCTGTCAATCTTCTGGTTCAACTTCGGGGAAGGAAACAAACCTGTAATAACCTGTAAACAAACCTGTATGTAATAAATGATTATTACAGGTTTGTTTCCTTCCCCGAAGTTGAACCAGAAGATTGACAGCCTGACGAGGACCCTTGCCAAAAAGGGCCGAAATATCGCTGATGAAGAATCGTAGCTGACGTACCCGTTGTAAACATTGTTTGAATAAGAGTTTCGTGTTTTATTCTTTTTCTTGATCAGCTAAGTATCCCTCTAAGTTGATGTGCGAGGGATAAATAACTTAGTTCTGTCGAAGTTTTATTCGAAGTTCAACTTTCTGAGTTGATCGAAGTTTTTACTGCACCCACAGGCCCATTCAGGCTTTCCTGTAGTCAGAAGTATTAGCTACGTGTATAAAGGATGTTAAGAGGCTACAAAAGGTGTGTTCATGTAGTTTAGCATGTAAAAGTTGGTTTATATAATAAAGAGTGTAAAATCTGAAGCGAGTGTTCAAAGAAGCATACATCTACTTTATCATCCTCGTTTCGGCCTGTCTGAACGGATACGCAGGTTGGGGGTTTAAACTGAGACTGGTTACATACCTAAATAGGGTTGTCTTCCTGTCCTAGATGAAAAGATACCGGATTTTACTTTCAATCCAACCTCATTTTCCAATTTTCAAAATGTTAGAGCACTTCCAAGCTACATAGAGTTTTTTGGAGGCCACTTCTCTTCTAGTGGGTTTATTACTCTATCCTTTTTTGGAAAATTGCTGCTGGGTAGCATGGATGAGGCAAGCTTTTCCATCCTTTCGCTGGAGCAAATATTTCCTTTAGATTGTTTGCCTTTTATTGTTTTTATTTTGAGTGATTTTTTTCGACTTTGTTAACGATTGTTATTGACACTCACTAAACTCGAAAGAAATACAATAAAAGGCAAACAATCTAAAGGAAAAAATCTAAAGGAAAATTAATTCCTAAAGGAAGAAAATTTAAAAGCTTACCTCATCCACTCTACCTAGCAGTTACTACCTGAGAAGGATAGAGTAATCTAGCAGCGAAAACCTGGAAAAGGATTGGATAACCTAGTGGCAACTACATGGAAAAGGACAGAGTAAACCCACTAGGAAAGAAGTGGCCTCCGCAAAACTCTATGTATCTTGGAAGTGCTTTAACATTTTGAAAATTGGAAAATGAGGTTGGATAGAAAGTAAAATCAGGTATCTTTTGGTCTAGAACAGGAAGACAACCATATTTAGGTATACATCCATTCTCAGTTCAAAGGAACAGAAAACTTGACTCAAACTTGACTCGGGGAGCTAGCTGACAAGAATGTACCCTGAGTCGATATTGAGAGTAAGAAAAATTCTCGTTACGACCATTGCAGTTTCCGGGCAGTTTCCGAGAATTCGACTTTTGAGTTAGTAGAAAAAAAAGCAAAAGGTTTGTGTGCCGGGAGTAGGAATCGAACGCACGACCTCTTGACTACCATCCCGATGTGTTAGTCAACACGGCCAAAGGCGTACTTTTACAGTGCATAAGTGCATGATTACAGTGCATAAGGGGCAAGGGCCTGCCAGCTAGCTTTGGGAACACTAAGGAGGGGGTTCGAGATAACAAAGAAGGGGGGTCCTGTCGACGACGTCCATGTATCTTTATCTAAGACCCCCCCCCCCCAGGTCGGTTTGATGGCCGAAAGTTGCGTAGTCAAGTTTTCTGTGCCTTTAATCAAATTTCACAGGAGTACCATGCCCATGTTCCAGGGCATGGTGCCCCAACATATGGGCACCATGACAAACGTACAGTCATGCCCAGACGTTGGCGCACCATGCCCAAAAATTGGGGATTTGTGTATCACTGGGACATACAAATAGGTTTGTATTTTCTTTAAGTTTTCCATAAATGCTGATTTCCTATACTGAGGGTCCACTCGAGTGCCATCGCTTCTGTACAATAGAGAATATGATCCGAAAGGCCCACTCTCACCTTTTTAGCCTCTTTTTCAGAAGCCTTTTCTTGGGAACATCTGCAATTGTTGAGGAATCCAGCCGAACATGCTTTCGTGATCTTATGCATCAAAGCAGCTGACTGAATGGCATACAGGACACCTGTCTCCCTCATCCCTAAAAAAATAAATAATATAATTTCAATATAATAAAAAATAACCAATAAAATAAAATGGTACTAATAAAAAAAAAAATAATTTCAATCAGAGGACGTGTCGAAGCAGCAGTACAGAAGACGCTAAGGAACTAAAAAAAACATCTTTTTTTTTTAGTTTGTCCTCGTTGTTCATTGCTTGATAAATTTTAGAACTATAGCCTATCTAATTGCAAAGACGACGAATTCTGGCGAACTGTAATTCAAAATCGTGAACTCTACATAATATATAAAACTTGAATTTGAACTCCCCAAATATTCGCCTTTTATTTCAGTATATTCGTTGGCCTATACAAACCCCATTTTCGCTGGTTTCTTCGTTGATTTTTTGTGATATGTCAGGCCAATGTGGTTTACGAAATTACCTTTGAATTGATTGACCCGTTGACTTGAAATACGGTTTGTAAAAGAAGAACTGGTAATGATAATTACGTATAATATACAGCTGTAAAATTTACAGATGTAGGCTACTATAAAATGCACAATGAGAAGCCCTAAACCACGAGAGGCATCTGCGAAACCGCTAATAAACAACTCCGGGAAAGATCAAAACTTCAACAGGAGAAAAAGGCTGGTACAAAAAAAGAAAAAAAGGTGAAGGTTAGACCTATGTTAGACCCTGTTAGACCTATACAGGTCTAACAGGCGATGCTGATCTCCGATTCGCTGCCCTCAACCACTAAGTGGAAAGGGCAATTAGGGGCGATTTATGCTGATGCTTCTGCACACACTTCCTGTAAACTTCCCCGGATTCTCCAAGTACCCATTTTTGATTGCTAGGTAGTTAGCACTGTGTTTGATTTTTTGTACTTTTTGTTTTTGGTTGGGCGTCCCAGACTGGGTAAGTCATGTGTTATATTCTGAACCCGCTAACCACACCTCACTAAGCTTCGCACTTGCCACGATTCACTGATTTCCATGCGCATTATGCTCCCAAGGAGTGTTCGCGGCTCAGGCCATTGACAGGTAAAACTGGTCCTCTGAATTTTGCCGAGATTTTGCTAGAAGGGGTCTATGAAAAGGCTTAAAATAGCTAAGGCCGTGTATAATTTGTTAAAGGCACAGCCTAGCTTTACAGATAGATAGATATCGCTCTTATTCCTCTCGAAACTTTCATGGTAAAATCCAAATTTGTCAAGGTCGTCTATATATACAAAATATAAACACTAACAACGATTAAATTTTTCACGAATGACGGTACAAAAGGTTTTTTCATACCGCATATGGTCACATTCTGTTGGAGTTTTGGCAAAACCCCTTTATTTTGTTCTTAACATTTTGCCAGTTGGTCTTCTTGTCCCTTATTATGCTATACTATTTAAAGTTAAACACCACCATAAACAACTTCAAAGCTATTTTTACACGCCCGACATTTTTTCCCAAACTAATCCATCCCATCAACACTTTACGCGGAACGCATCACTAATACTTCAACCATTTATACAAACCGAAAGATAAAGATTCTCTGTTAGAAATATTGTTATAAAATCATGGAAGAAATATCAATCTAGTTTTGACCAGCAACTTTCTCCGAGTGTTTTAAAAAATGAAAGCAAGTCTTCTGATCCTTACTCATGTCCGATTTGTGGTAGTATGGATGAGAATTTAAAACACTTGTTGTGTGAATGTGAAAATTTGAATGAACTTAGGTTAGAAATTTTTGGAGTAAACGAAGGAGGGGTAGATGAAGAATGGATGTGTAGGATCATGGGAAATAGTTGTTTCATGAGTATTAAACAGTTGGCCAGGTTCCTCAGGGTAGCCCAAGCCCATAGGGATAGGTGCTTATAGAAGGTATTATTTTTGTTTGTTTGAGTTTATTTTTCATGTATTTGCCATGGCCTTTGGCTCTTAGTGTAAATAAATCTTATCTTATCTTATCTTACCTAATGAGTGACAAATAAATGAATATTGACAGTTTCTTGGTTGTCTCGGGTGTCCCCTTTCTTGGGACCGGATGGTGGCTGTTACATTGCATACAGTTGTATATGACCATGACTAAGTTGTAATATTAATTTTATCTTCTTGTCATCGAGCCTGCTCTCTGCCATGAAGCTATGTAAAGTACTTGTTTTCATTATTTGAAATTAAATGAACCTGAACCTGGGATCGACATTGAGACCGCTCTCGCAGGTCGTTCACGAGCACTGCGAGCAGTCTCGAATGGTGGCGGAAGTATGTGTTTATGGATAGGGTGCTCGAGCATTTTCTTGCCAAAAGCCATGCACAGTTTTAACCTACGGGACTCGAGTTTAAATTTCTGGAGGAGCTCATTATAAGCACTTTTGGGGATTTGGACATAATCAATAGGGAGCGCTAATGTATCTCAACCCGGTAAGCCTGGTCCTCAGTAAGGCCAAACTGCCAAGGTTCCACCAGGTATTCTAGCCTCGGACGTATAAATGAAACGTAAAACGGATAAGATCTTTTTCGGGGAACCTGTTTTTAGCAAGTAATTTCAAAATATGAAGGACGGTGCGTATCCACACTTTACCATTTCCTTCGTTTGAGGTTCCGATTTTAAATCATTCGCTATAGTTAAACCGAGAGTTTTATTTGGTTTACACGCAAGGTATCTGGATTAGGATGTTCAATTTTGGCACTTCTTCAGGAATGAAATTGTAAGAACTGCAGACTTCTTTTCATTCAAAATCATATCTGAATTTAAAGCTTCGGCTTGTATTTGCAAAATTATATTAGCCGCTTCACTATATAATATAATAATAATAATAATATTTATTTATTACCCACTTACATCAAAAAGATTAATAGTGGAGTATAAACATGAAGAAGGAAAAAAACGGAAAAAGGCGTAAAACAAAAAACTAGAGTCAACAAAACATTAATCAAACAAACGGATCAAAAACGGATTGTCCTTTCACACATATGTCAGCAAGAGATAGATCATTTACATAGTTACATCTTCCCAGTCGATCATACGCTGTACTGTTAATCATTACAAGAACAGGACCAAACGTTTCGACGGGATCCCAAAAATTCAATATTTGATCCAGACAATTGGTCTTGTAAATATCCGGTCTTCGCCAGACTCCTTGAATATTTGTACTATGATGATGATGATGAAATTTTATTTACGCACTTAAAAAGAGGAACATAGTGCAGTATAGACAAATAAAAGGAAAAAATACACTGAGCTTTCAATAATGTAGTAAATGCACGAAATCAAAAAATAAACTGTTAAAAAAAGAAAGAAAAGGGACTAATCGGGTATAAAAAATCTTCTTCCTAGATGGAATGCGGAGAAATGACCAAGGGCAGAAACGTGAAGGTCCTGGGCAGTTGAAGATAACTTTGCACAAGGGTCAGAGGGCAAAAAAGTTGCAGTTCTACGGGAATTCCTATAACGTCGAGGAAGGTACAAGAGAAATTTACAATATTTGAAATAATAAGTCCTGATACGTTTTAAATCTTTTAGCCTCAGAATACCAAAAATCCCGGAAAGGTTGCAGACAGAGGGAGAACAAAAACTATTCTATAAACTACCAAGGGCTTTTCTGTTATACCTTCCTCTATTTGGAACTATTTTTCCATATCCGACACGAATGGAATCGTGAACAGCTGAATTAACAGCTATTAAAATTTAGAAACAGAATAAAGCCATTGTCTAATCATCTGAGAAAACTAAGTTCAGATATGGATTCAGCATGCGTATTTACACCTCTTCGTCGTATCCACTTCGACGAAATTGATCAAAACTTTCTTGCCTTATACTTCTGCCACATTTTCGGTTTCAGCCGAATTTTGGCCGAACTACTTGTCAGGCAGAAAAAAAATAAAGCTCAACTAGAGCTGGAAGCTTATATTGCACCTGCAAGGCTGGGTCTGAGGATGAAAGTAGGAATTCGTCAATTCGTGGGTTTGTTGTGATCATTAGTAAGGAAAATCCTTGGGATAAGACGATCGTGGGTCATATTTGACGGTGCAAAACGGATAAGTCCGTTTTGCACCGTCAAAAATGATTCGCAGTCAGCTTGAGCTGAAGGAATATCGATCATGGGTCCCTGGAAATCACGAGAATAAATCGTTCGTAAAAACAATTTTATTTTTGCATTTGGCTGTGATGATGCGCAGTTTAAGGGCACTGGAGATTCATCTGTAATGAATGAACACTCCTGAAGCACAAATGATGATAAGCTCATCGGGATCATGAAAATGTATATTTTGCTTAAAATTACTGTTTGTACTTTAAGGAATTCACTTGTAAGCAAAACCCTTGAGACAAAATGATCATGGGCCCTTGGGGATCATGAATATATATCGTTTGGTCAAAAGTATGTTTTTGACTTTTCGGTTAAGATAGGCTACGCACTTTAAGGGTGCTAACAATCAATTTTGAGCAAAACCCTTCAGGCAAATATGGTCACGCGCTCATGGGGATGATCAAAAATACACTTTGCTTAAAAGTATTATTGTACTTTGCAGTTAGGATTAGTACTTTAAGGGATGGTCGGATCTGAGAAGTGACAATTTCTAAGCCAATCTTGTCAAGTTTCTAATTCCCAAGCCAACTTTCATCGTCCTAGCACACCTGGAAGTACCTTTATTCGCGATCACGGGAATTCCGCCCCCCCCCCCTCCCCCACAACCAACTCCCCTCACATTGCCCGAACATGGTCCAGTTCTATCATTGATGTATCTAGTTCTTGTGCTTGTTCTTTCCACCGAGTTTCATCCAAATCACTCCACCCTAAGCGTGTCAAACGATTTCCGGTTCCCCCCTCCGACTCCCCCCACATCCATCGGATCCAGACCGGACTTGAAATGAGACATCCGAGACATGGGGTCTTTCCAAATATCAAGTTTCGTTAAGATCCGACAACCCGTTCAAAAGTGATACATATCTCAAGATTCCGGATTCCCCTCCTTCCACTCCCCCCGCGATGGTCGGTTCGGCGAACTGACTATTTCTAAGCCAGTCATGTCAAGTCTCTAATGTCCAAGCCAAATTTGATCATCCTAGCACAGCTGGAAGTACCTTAAATCGCGATCACCAGAACTCCGGACCCCCCCCCCACCCCCTCTTAACTCCCCCCACAATGCCAAGATTCGATCCGGCTCTATCGTTGATGTATCTAGTTCTTGTGCCTGTTCTTCCCGCCAAGTTTAATCCCAATGGCTTCATTCTAAGCGTGTCACAAGATTTCCGGTTCCCCCCTCCATCTCCCCTCCACATTCACCCGATCCGGTCCGGATTTGAAATTGGACATCCGAGACACGAGATCTTTCCAAATATCATGTTTCGTTAAGATCCGATCACCCGTTCCAAAGTTATACGTTCCACAAGATTCCGGATTCCCCTTCCCTCCACTCCCCCACGGTGGTCGGATCGGGGAAGTGACTATTTCCAAATTAGTTTGGTCGGGTCCCTGATATGCTTGCGAAGTTTCATCGTCGTAACCCTTATGGAAGTATCCTAACTCGAGTACAGTGGCCTGACAGACAGACTAACAAGATTTCCGGTTTCCCCCTCCGACCCCCCCCCCACATTTATTGAATCTGGTCCGGACTTGAAACGGGACATCCGAAACATGTGGTCTTTCTAAATATCAAGTTTCATTATGATCCGATCACCCGTTCGGAAGTTATACATACCTCAAGATTACGGATTCCCCCGCCCTCCACTCCCCCCACGATGTTCGGATCGGGAAGTTATCTATTTCCTGATTAATCTGGTCGGGTCCCTGACTTGCCTGCCAAGTTTCATTGACCTAGCCCACCTGGAAGTAGCTTAACTACGGATCACCGGAATTCTGGAACCCCCCTCCAACTCCCCCAACAGTGGACGAATCCGGTCTAGTTCTGTCAATGATGTCATAGGGCTTGTGCTTTTTCTTCCCACGAAGTTTCATCCCGATCGGTCCACTCCGAGCGTGACACAAAATTTCCGGTCCCCCCTCCGATCCCTCCACCCCCACATTCATCGGATTCGGTCCGGACTTGAAATGGGACCTCTGAAACATGACGTCTTTCCAGATATCAAGTTTCATTAAGATCCGATTACCTGTTGGAAAGTTATGCATGCTCCTAAATTCCGGATTCCGCCGTCTCCCCCTCCCCCCACGATGGTCGGATCGGGCAAATGACTATTTTCAAGTTAGGTTGGTCGGGTCCCTGATATGCCTGCCAAGTTTAATCGTTGTAGCACGTCTGGAAGTACCCTAACTCGAGAACAGTGGCCTGACAGATCGACCGACAGACAGAAACGTGATCGGTATATGGCACTTGAGCGGAGCTGCAAGTAACATAAAAACTAATTCAGCACATCTCCTTACCCCTATATCGAACCTATAATCAACTTCGGATAGTTTAACTTTTAAGAAATTGTCGGGTTTCCACCGGATTCCGTCCGGGTAGAAAATTAGTGTCATATACGGTTTTAGAACGTCTTCTTACTCCTAAATCGAACATCTAATCGTCTTCAGATATAACATTTATTTCTAACAAATTTTCCGGCTCTGACCGGATTCCGGCGAACTGCTTTTTCTACAAGAAAATGATTTTCATACAAATTTTCAGCATATCTTCTTACCCCAAAACGAACTTCCAGTCAGCTTCAAGCACAACTACTTTTAACAAACTTTCCGGATTTGGCCGGATCCCGGGCGAACTTCTTGTCCTGCGAGAAAATGATTTTCATATTCGTGTTCAGCATGTCTCCTTACCCCTAAATCGACTATCCCATTAGCTATTAAAAACTTTTGTTCGCCCCTTAATTTGAAACCCCTCCCCACCCATAAATGCCTCTGGGCACTGAAGAGTTCCGTTTTTATTTTTAAATAAACCCTTTATTCCCTCTAATGTAGCGTTTCCATGGACAAGAAATCTCGTCGAGTAGAAAGGGATCCGGTCGACTTGAAAGGATTTGTTCGTGAAGACGACTAGAAGAAAAGTCTAGCGGGACGAGATCCTTTCGTGATGAAAGGAATTCCGGTCTACTTGAAAGGAACATCGTCGGCGGTGCATGTAAAAAGACTAAAAAAAAGTCTAGCTAGCTTTCGAGAGCAGCAGTCATCAGTACTGATGTCACAAATGCTATCAACATATTTTTTGTCAGATTTTCTGGTTTGAAGACTTACTGCGTGTAAACATAATCTTGTCACCAAGACCGGATTCTCTTCAAGTTTTCCTGTACTTTTAAAAGCTGCATAAGCTGGATGGACTCTGGCTTGTCTGACACGGAAACGTCACTAACTCTCGCCCCAAGCCAAACGCCAGCGACCCCTCTGATGATGGGTCCAGCGTGCTATTATTTGGGGTTGTTATTTATTCTCTGTTGTGGTCGTTTTGAGGATGATTATTATCTCTACCCGTTTCATTTTTTTTTGTAGTTGGTTTTGTGGTCTCGATTAGGACAACTGAAGTTGATTTTTTGTTCAGCAGTTGTTCTGCATTAGTGCAGTTTTTTTTGCCACCCCCTAGGACAAGGTTACTTCTTTGGGTGGCCGTCAAACGGAAGTATTTTATTTGTTTATTCAATAAATTTCTCTCTCTCTCTCAAACCATTCGGCCAGGATCAACAACTCTGGTAATTTCTCTCTGCGGGTTTAAAATGCTGCAGCTGTCATCGTCGGCAGTGTCTCTCGCTCCCCTATCTGGGAATCGGTACTCCACTTATTTTTTTTTTATTTTTTTTTTTGCTTTAGTCCTTCATTTCTTTTTTGTCTTTCTCTTTCAATTTTCTTCTCTTTTTTGAAAAAGTATGTGGAAATTAATGTAAAGTGAAGTTTTGTTTGTTTTTTTTACTGCCCCCACAGGCCCATTTGGTCTTTCCTGCAGTCAGAAGGATCAGCTACATGTATAGGGGATGTTACGGGGGTTACAAAAATTGTGTTCATGTATGTAAAAGTTGCATGTAAAAGTTGGTTTGTATAATAAAGAGTATCAAACTAAACTAAAACTAAACTATTGTTCCCCGTTGTCGGGGATGCGATGTGTCAGGAGCTAATATTCCCTGACAGATCGGGGAATCTACTTTCCCAGGGCTGATCTTCCCCGCGAAGTCGGGGACCGATGTGCCCTGATTTTCCCTCATAATCAAATAATCGACTCTGAGATCGGGGAATCGAAGTGTCAGGGGCTAATATTCCCGGCATGCAAATACTGATTTTGTTGGGTTGAGGTCGGGGACTCCAAGTGCCAGGGAGTAATGTTCCCCGATAAGCAATAATGGTTCTTGAGGCCGGGGAATCAAAGTGTTCAGAGCTAATCTTCCCTCATAATCAAATAGCCTAATCGATTCTGAGATCGGGGAATCGAAGTGTCAGGTGCTAATGTTCCCCGACATACAAATACTGATTTGTTGAGTTGAGGTCGGGGAACCCAAGTGCCAGGGAGTAATGTTGCAATAATGGTTTTTGAGGTAGCGGAATCCAGAGCTAATGTTCCCTCATAATCAAATAGCCTAATCGATTCAGGAAATCGGGGAATCGAAGTGTCAGGGGCTAATATTCCCCGACATACAAATACTGATTAGATGAGTTGAGGTCGGGAAATCCAAGTGCCAGGCAGAGATGGGCGAATCCGATCCCGGATTCGCATTCGAATCCAGGATTCGTCCTTTTGGTCGGATTCGAATCCGGATTCGAATCTTCTGCTTGTCAGGCTGGATTCGGATTCGGACTCGGATTCCAAACCCTCAATCTTACGAATCCTCTCAAATTCCTAGACTTCATCCTTCCAGTTTCCGTTTTCCCAATTTTTTCACAGTGTGATTAGGCAATCCGACTTTTTGGTCTCCACCACCAACCATCCTCAGTAATCTATCACGTTATGTGATTACCTTAGATATCAGTGCTTTTTTGTCACTTCTGATTTTAAACCATAAATGATTTAATTTTTGGTAAGGTCGGATTCGAATCCGGGTTCGATTCCGGACTCGAATCCTCAGCATGAAATGGTGGATTCAGATTCCTACCTAGCCCTGGATTCGGATTCGGATTCGAATCCTTTCAGGATCGGATTCGCCCTTCTGCCAAGGAGTCAACGTCGACCAGATATCCAGAACCCCCGACAGGATGCTTTGAAAAAGGCATCTCTGTCCAGATTTTATTACGAATAGCCTTTGGTGGATAAAGATGCCTCGATAACAAAATCCCTAGCAAAAGGTAGTTGTAAAGTCATACCCGAGGTCATACCTTCTCCCAATAGGTGCTTTCGATAATTCCCATCCAAGCTGCAATTCCATCTTTCCCTTTTGAACGCTGAGTGGCACGTGTCGACAGCTAGCGGGATGCTGGAGGCGATTGCCTGCGCTAGTTCCGGCTCCCTCTCACAGAGTCGCCTCTGTCGCTTGTTGGTAGTGATGACAGAACACAGACTAGCAACGTTGCTCTGCGTCGGCGGGGCGTCAAAGGGGAAGACAAGGGGGGGCGGCATGTCTGCTGGTGACGTTATCCTGTAAGAGGTCATGCTTAGATCTCGCAAGTCCACCTTAGTTCACAGTGCGGCTGTCCTCTGCCAGAACCTAGTAACTGCATTTCGACCGATTTTTCAGGAAACACAAAATTCGGTGCGGATTTCGGTGAAACTGTCTTTCGCGCCTGTGGATACTAGGCTTGTACCGAAGAAACTATGCAAGATAGAAACATTTTGATTACGCCATTCGATTTGCCGTGGCGGAATTAGTGGCCGTCAATGTTTAACTTAAAAACGATTTTTTTGTAGGTACTAGGTTTTGGCAGAGGACACCCGAGTGCCTCTGCACAGTAAAAAACTTAAACAATTAAATTTAATTAAACAAGTATCGTCTATTACACATACCGTAATATTTTGTCCGCACATTTGACAAGAGTTTTTCATGTCAACTTTGTTCAAGTAGCCTAAGCTTATTCTGCGTCAGGATGAACCATTTTATGATAGAATATGGAAATTCAATCGCTCGGCATAACATTCAAATCTTCGTTGTCAAAATTTTGCTCTTCGGTTGTTCAAGAAGTTTATAAGTCAATCCGTAGCGCCTATGGGGGCATCGTCCCCAACCGGGGGCGCTATAATAGTAAAGCTTTGGGAAATTTGTACAGCACCTTCTGCGCTCCTTCTATACTATTTCGTTCTGGCGTCACTCATGTTCTGCGAAAGAAGGAGATTAAAAAGATGAGATCATGTTATTTTAAATATGCAAAGCACCTTCTCTACTTGCCGAAATTATGTCATAACCATACATTGACGGAGAAATTCAAAATTCAAGATGCAAGTGTTACCCTTTCGGATGTTTCCTCATCGCTTTCAAAAATCATGGACATCAGGGCCCAACCAGCGCACGACGTCGTCCACTGCTTCCTGACCGAAGATTAAAAATTGTCTTTTCTGTGTGTTTATGTGTTTTGTTTATTTTCTTTATTTTCTTCATTTACTCCGCCTTTTCAAAATGGCGGGTCATAAATAAATTACTTAATTACTTACTCAATAAAGAGGAGAATAATCTATCTTTGGGGTGTGAGCCCATTAGCTTAACTTAGCTTACCTCTTTATTATTTTTACAGGTTTAGTTTTCCATTTATAAAATTGAAAAATGAAAATTACCAAATTTTAGTTAAAAAATAAAAATAGTAACAATTTATTTTAATAAATTAAAATAAGAGACATCCCAACCCTTCCTTGCTTTTGTTTGTATGTATCATTAGAATTAGTGTTTATACAATTATAACAGCGGGTTGATCCTCTAGAGGTGAGGGGTTAGGAACACTGCTGCCGATACATGATAATACAGAAGTTTCGAGTAAAGTGATAACGCTCATCCGGGTTAGAAAATGCATACAAAGATAACACACGTTTTCTCATCCATCTGTTAAAAGTTATGCAATACGTACAGTTACAATGTTTGTGAAACATGACACTTAAAAGCATCATATCAGATAGATTATCATACCTGATAGTGCAAAACGGATACGTAACCTGAATTTTATTGTAGCTATATTTCGGCCATTCTTGGCAAGGGTCCTCTTCAGGCTCAAAGCCGCTCAAGTTGGAAATACGAACTCGTGGGAAAACATATACCGTTTAACTAAAGGATGCGCAAAAATTACATGTTTGATAACACACATTGTGTTATCTGTTACAAAATTTCTGACAGTGTAGTCGGAGCAAGATGAGAAACATTCTACTAAAAACAAAGTTAATGAGGGGTTACCGACTCCCCGGCAATTGGTTCACACCCTTTCCCGGCACCGGTTCCAGAAGTGAATTATCGGCGATCCATCTATCAAATCTTGTAGAAAGGAATAAAAAGTTATCTCTGTCCAGAAGATGTACGCTTTCACAGGGAACTACCGTGGCAATATCAACGAATAGTTGAGGTCCAAATACTCCGATAAGAGCCTACTATAGCCTACACTGTAAAAACAATCTTGCAGTATTTACTACTGGGATTAATATTGTCTATACTGAGATAAGATTATTTCTAATTCTGATCGATCTTATCCCAGTAGAGATAAGATTAATCCCAGTAGCAAATACTGCAGTTAACTTCAATCCTTTCTCGGATAAACTTTTTACAGTGTACACGCCTGCAACGGGATGGGGACAGTTTTAAATATACCATACGAGGTATTTCACAACGCTACGATCGGAGATCTAAATCGTTTATTCGCGTGTGAAAAAAAACAATCAGTAAGACATCCTGTAATGTATCTCAATGTTTAGCTGCCCAGGCATCGCGCTACGACAGACGCCAACTGATATCATTCCATATAACAACTCAAGTTTTCCTTTTTCGTAGTATCGTGCTAACCCGATATCATCGCTGGATGTCACACACATTTAACGATATATGCAACGGAGATGGGCATGCGACTCCTCAAACAGATGTAACAGTCATAGAGAACGTCCGGAAAAAAAATAGCGGGTAGTAAAATAAATATACTTTAAAGAGTTTTCCACAGTTTCGTTGGGAAAATAATTAGAGAAATAAAGAGATTTCGATTCAAATATTTATGAGAATCTTTTACATTTTTTGTGTGAACGTTTCGAAATGCTCTGGGAGGAAATGTTTGGAAGAAGTCTTTTAGGGGAGGAAGAGTTAATAAGGCTGGAGACAGCGCTTTCCAATAACAGAAATTTGACGGAGTTTCTCCGGTTTGTCCGGAAAAGAAAATCACGGGGTGAATCGGAAACCCCTGGCTAGAAACCACTGACGATCGCACATAAGCCAAAACATAGCCAAGCTCATGTTTGTGTACTTCTCAGATTTAATTTCTCGACACGAGACGCTAAACGTCTTTCACCACGTGCGGTGGAATTGAACCATAAATCCTTCTCAAAGGCTCCGGTGTTTAATTTCTGCAAATGTTTAACACGAAATTAAAGAAATCTGGCGGTCTGGGTTGAACCACGAATCACTATGACAAACCTAAATTAAAGAACAAATCCAGAATGACTGTGGCGAAAAAGAATCTGGAGTAAAATTAGTGTAATGATCAATGAGCAAAATATCCTAAGAGTTTAGCACTCACAGAATCGCTGACAGCCCATGGGTCCATTCGTGGTTTCTAATCCCTTCCTCGTGATCTGCTCTTATTCAGTACTCTCATTTTTTTTTTATTTTTGGTTCCCTTATTCAGTTTTCAGTTTTATTCATTATTAAATAGAAGAGCTACGAGCTTATATGGCACTTGTTACAAGTTGGCGGTACAAAGAAGTAGATGAGAACGTCACAAAATACACCTGCCATCCAAAAATACGATTCGGACCTAGAAATAGGATATGTTGTTTCACTCAAGTCTGAGCATTTCCAGTATCGCCTCGGATCATCTGGGGCAAATGACTGTTCTAACTTCCAAGTTTTTTAGCCCAGTAAATCTACTTGTTTGATCTCTAGAAGTGCCACACGATTTCCAGTACCTCCCTCAAACTCCCCCTACCGCGGCCGAATCTGATTCGTACTCGTCAATGGATCATCTGGAGCATTTTCTCTTACCAGCTATCAAGTTTCACTCGAGTCTGAATACGACTTGAAAACATAAAACTCGTATCTCTAAAATCTCCTCTTCCCGTCCATCAAGTTTGAATGGAGTCGGAGCATAGCCTATCTGCAAGTTCCCCCCCCCCCCCTACCGTGGCCGGACCCGGTCCGGACGCCCAATAACAAATCTAGGCCGCATAAACTCGGTATTGTCCAGCTTGCATCCCATTCGCTCCATCCATTTGGTTTTTGTTCATGTCAAAGGTTTCCAGACCCCCCCCCCCCCAGTGGCCGCGTGTGGTCCGAGCGCAGTTGCATGTCTAGGTCATCAATTCTTATCCGCCCCCCAAACTTGCCCACACTGCCCGAATCCGGTCCGGTTATGTCAATAACGTATCTAGGACTTGTGCTGTTCTTCCCACCAAGTTTCATCCCGATCTCTCCACTCTAAGCGTTTCTCAAGATTTCTGACCCCCCTCCAAATCCCCCCAAAGTCACCGGATCCAGTCCGGACTTGAAGTGGGACGTCTGAGACACGAGGTCTTTCTAAACATCAAACCGATCACCAGTTCGTAAGTTAAAAAATATTTCAATTTTCCGGATTCCCCCTCCCTCCCCCCCAATGTTTTTGGATCGGAGAAGTAACTATTTCCAATCTAATCTGGGCGGGTCTCTGATATGACTGCCAAGTTTCATCGTCCTAGCTTATGTGGAAGTGCCCGAACTAGCAAAACCTGGACCGACCGACCGACAAACGGACAGAAATTGCGATCGCCATATGGCACTTGGCCAAAGGGCAAGCGCTAGAATAATTTGAACCCTCAATGAGTGGTGCCCGGAAAGGGTGACAGGAGTCTATTCATTCATTTTTAACAGGAAAAGGAAATATAAGGAAACAGAAAAAAGAGGGGAAAAGAAAACAACCGTAAATTCGTTTATATTCGGTAATTTAAAAGTTTTCTTTACTTGTTGCCGCACTAGCAGAAATATAGTATGTGAATAATAAATTCGTTATCGATTCATTGAGGCGACAGGGCAGACAGCGAAGCTTTTGTGGTCGGCTAATTACACCACAAGTATAATAGCATAAACTGGGCACCGTGAACTTAAATTAGCTCATATGGGGGAATCTGAATAGCTAAGTAACGCGAATATTAAAACATTAGACTACTACCCCTATACCTACTTATTCTTCTACTCGGATTGTTAAGTGTAACAGAATATTTGTTAGTTATAATCCTGTTTTATGTACTCTTTCCTTGTTAAGGTAGTTGTTTCGGCTTTTAGGAAAAATACTTCTTTTATGAATATTTTTAACCATTCAGAACTGAAACAAAAAAAGTAAATACCCAATTCTGAAATTACTGGAAAACGGCTGGAAAGTATCATGGTGGCTTGGGGGACATCCAGTGGGCTCCAAAATGTTCGTTATATCCCAAATGGAAAATTATAGAAATAACAATTACCCGCGTCTGACGACAATACTTCAATAATGCCGGGAAAACGTGGCACAACTTTATTATGCCATTCAGCACTGCTGTGATGAATCCAATAGCAGTTTTTGTACTGCAAGCCACCCGCACAACAACATGGACAATGCATGGATTTCTGCGGAACAACGAGGTTCTCGGGCAAATCCGAGCGCAAATCTGGGATAGGAAGCAATTACCATGAGTTGCGTTGCCGATGTATTCTATATAATAACACAATGCGAATCCGTAACTTCTTTTGCTTTGCCAGCATTCCAATTCAACCTGCTAAGTTTACTGCACCACATATTCTTGAGGTCAAGGTACGCAAGTTGGTGAACGAACCCTGTTCCAATTACCGCCTCATCCAACATTTAAAACCAAACAGAAAAAAATACCGACCGGCCTTCACCGTACATAAATTAATACTGCAAAAATCACATAGGGGCAGCCACAAATTCGGGCGTGGTCCGGTCTAAATCGGACTATGTATAAATGAGACGGCGAATCTGACTCATTCATCAGTGCAAGTTTACTTGTGAACAATTCAGTACTTCAGAAAAGGAACTCTCGATTTCTCAACGCATTCTAACATGAAGGTACGTTCACTTGTATTCTCCTATTTATTAGACCATGCGTTAGAATGGGGTTGGGTTAGTGGGACAAGAATAGCCGAACCGAAATGAAACGAAAAATATAAGAAATCAAACGACTGGGGGCTCGAAAGGCGATTTCACCGGGATTATGCTGGGGAGGGGGGGGGCAAGTGGGGGGGGGGGCTGTGTTGTATTACACATACAGTTCACAAAAGACAACAATCCATACCAAGAGATGAGGATCGGGTAAACGGGCTACTAAGCGACAGGTCGGGACTTTGAAAGAAATCCTTCTTTTTTATAGTGAGTTAATTATTTAGTTAGTATGTCTTTTATAGTTATTATTTGGTGCCATGGCCACTTGGGCTTTCTATGTGTTATGGTTATCCACTCCCATAACCTGCTGTACACCCTTTCCAGGCACCGAACGAAACCGGCGGTTGCAGCACCAGTGTCGGCCATAAATTAGGCAATTCCCGCTTCTCAACACGCTGATTTTAAAGTTCTAATACGTGGCAACCAACCAGTTGCCACGTGTACCGAGCACCGCGGCCCCGGGAACTTGCTGTACACCAAATCGAGAGTGGGCGATCCCTCGTTTGCAATGCATAAAGTGCGGAAACATGAAAACCGGACAGGCTCAAACAAATCAAGCTGTTAGCAAAAGGAGCCAAAGCCCGAGATTTTTGCATTTTGATGTCTCTTAATTCATCAATTTAAAGCCGGGAATGAAGCCGGGATTTCAGCCCTCGACCCCATCAACGAGCTCTAAACCTTTTTATTTTTCAGGTCTTCATTATCTGCGCATTAATTGCCCTCGCTGCCGCCGCCCCCCAGTACCCCAAACCCGAATACCAACCCGCCTACAAGGCCGACACTAAGTACGAATACCACCCTTATCAGTTCGCCTGGGCAGTCAAGGACGACTACACCTACAATGACTACGCCCACGAACAGGTTGCTGATGACAAGGGATACGTCAAGGGTAGCTACAGGGTTGCCCTTCCGGACGGCAGGATCCAGACCGTGACCTACACTGCTGATGCTTACAACGGATACAATGCCGATGTCGTCTATGCCGGCGAAGCCAAATACCCCGAGTACAAGCCCGCTTACAAAGCCCCAGCCTACCCCACATACGAGGCACCAAAGTATTAATTTTAGGTTCAATTTGCATTTTAATTGTTGATTATTTTTCTACTGGAGTACAAAATTCTATGACTTTAACCCAAGAAATGCGTGTTAGGCGCAGCGATTCCAGAACCAGATTCCCATTTCACGGGATTCTTTTTCGTGAGCGGTAGCCTACATGATCGTTTCCTGATATGGAATATTTTTCTTGGGAATCCAGGGCCCGGGTGAAATACGCTCATCTTCCGACGTAAGAAACGCCTATTTAGAGTCCCTCAAGACTACGACCAATTTCCTCGAAAAATGTCAATCAAAGCTATATTTACTGATTGCTGAGCAGCCCGAGGGCAATGGCAAACAAAAAAAAACAAGAGCTACAAGCTCGTATGGCACTTGCAAGGCTGGGTAAGTGGGTGAAAGTAGGAATTTGCCAATTCGTGGGTTTGTTGTGATAAGAAACCACGAAATAAGAAATCACGAGAACGCATCGTTCGGTAAAAAGTATTTTATTTTTGCACTTGGTTGTGCACTTTAAAGGACACCTGAACAATGAAATCATACTTGAACACACCGTGGAGAAAGCATTTACAGACATGGCCACGGAGAGCATTCTTCTCCCGAGCGTGCCGTTTTCAAAACAGGGATGTTCGTTTCCGGAGGTTTGCACATGCAGACTCCAAGACAAAAAGCGCAATTCATTCAAATCTTGTACATCGCTGGCCGGATCGTATTGGAATTTCTTCTAGATACACGTTTGGGCTTAATTGGTTAAAAAATATACCAGAAGAAGGGTTGATTTGAGACATCTGTTCATTTCTAAAATCGTTCAGTACTGAAATAAGGACAGATGCAAAATGGAGCAAAAATCATAGCTTGGAAACACTATTTCGTATTTGGATTGGGTTTTCTGCAGGCAGTGTTAACCGAAGTCATACAGATAGGGATGATACTTGGTACTCTTCATTCATGTGTCCTTTAAGGGTGCTAGAAATTCATTTCTAATCAAAGCCCTTCGGGACAAAATAATCCTAAGCACTTTAGGATCATGAATATATATGTGTGTTCAAAAGTATTTTTTGACTTTTCGGTTAAGATGCGCACTTTAAGGGTGCTAGAAATTCATTTCTAAGCAAAACCCTTGAGGCAAAAATGATCATGATCATGGTCATGGGGATCATGAAAATGTGTATTTTGCTTAAGCACTTTGCGGTTAAGATGAGTACTTTAAGGGGTGGTCGGATCTGGAAAGTGACAATTTCTACGCCAATCTTGTGAAGTCTCTAATGTTCAAGCCAAGTTTCATCGTCCTAGCACATCTGGAAGTACCGTATATCGCGATCAGCGGACTTCCTCCCCCCTGGAACTCTCCCCAGAATGCCCGAATCCTGTCCGGTTCTGTTACTCACGTATCTAGGACTTATGCTTGTTCTTTCCACCAAGTGTCATCCCAATCGCTACAGTCTAAGCGTGTCACAAAATTTCCGGTCTCCGGCCCCCGACCCATCACCACATTGATCGGATCCTGGCCACACCTGAAATGGGACATCTGAGACCTAAGTCTTTCCAAATATAAATTTTCATTAAGATCCTATCACCCTTTCACAAACTGGATATACCTGAAGATTCCAGATTCTCCCTTCCTCCACTCCCCCTCCCCCTATGATGGTCAAATGGGAGAAACGACTGTTCTTACGTTAAAATGGCCGAGTACCTGATATGCCTGCCAAGTTTCATCGTCCAAGCACATGTGGAAGCATCTTACTCGGGATCGCCGGAATTTCGGAACCCTCCCTCAAACTCCCCCCACAGTTCCCGGATCCGGTCTTGACAACTGTGTATCTAGGGATTGTGCTTGTTCCTCCCACCAAATTTCATCTCGATCAGTCCACTCTAACATGTCACACGATTTCCGGTCCCCCCTTCAACTCCCCCCGAAGTCACCGGATCCGTTCCGGACCTTAAGTGTATCACTTGAGACGCCAGGTCTTTCCAAATATCAAGTTTCACTAAGATCCGATTACCCGTTCAAAAAGTTATACATACGTCAATTTTCCGGATTCCCCATCCCTCCACTACCCCCCCCCCCCCCCCCACGGTGGTCGGATCGGGGAAGTGACTATTTCCAACTTAATTTGGTCGGGTCCCTAACACGCCTGCCAAGTTTCATCGTCCTAGCACATCTGGAAGTACCCTAACTCGCGATCACTGGACTGTCCGACCGACAGACAGAAAAGTGATCGTTATATGGCACTTGGCCGGAAGGCAAGCGCCATGAAATAACGCACAAAACCAATAACACAGTTTTGGCATTTTTCTGCCCCAAATTCTACAAAAGTTCCATCGCTACCCTCAAAAATCACCCCAGTCTATTTTCGTATCATTCAACTTAATAAACTGAATTATTTGAATTCTGCCAAAACATTTTTTGATTTTCCACTATCTGCTCTAGTACGGACGTTCAGAATATCTACGGCCGTTCCACCAACGCAAATTTTACTAGGACGCCGAAAATTTAAATCTCAATACAAACTCGGATATTCAGTGGCGAGTGGTGAGCCTGCTTACTGCCTAAACACGAATTTTTCGTAAATCTTTTTCGTCAAGCATACGGCCAGGCACAAGCGCATAGAGGTACCACGAATCTGACAGGGAAAGTCCACTATTCGAAATTAGATTTTTCCTGAATAGCGGAGCAACGAAGTAACGCATTTTCATCGCGTCTTCAGGCATATTTAAGTGAGTAACTGATGGGTAACAAGATTGTCCTCTCTCAGCCGTCTTTGGTTAAACTTTAACAACTCTGCTTAGCCATTCTTCATGAAATTCACCCACAATGTACTGTTCTTTCCTCCATCCACTCAGCCCCATACACTCGCAAACTACGTGAACCAAACTCTATGAGACACCCGTACATCGGACAGAAGCAAGGGCCGACTTTGTGTATGACATTACCAATATATCGTCTTCTAGCCCCAACTGGCACGGCATCCGCCAACATTTCAATAATTATCTTTAGTTCCTCCCGCTTAAGACCCACTTTAAACATTCTGCTCTCACCCCATATCTCCCTTAAAGCGCGAACAGACGATCAGGATTTCCCGGTCGATGATGGTGTCGAAAATCCGGACAGGAATTCCAGTCCGGGAATTCACGATCCTGATCGTGTGTTTGCACTTTTACCGCAGCATCTGTGCTTAGTTTTCTAAACGGATTAGTATTTTTGCCGTGTTTTGAGGAAAAGGAGAGCTTAAAAATAAGGGGACATATAAAGTCAAAAGTAAAACATGGTGAAAGGTTAAGTTAAACAGAAACAGACACGATGAGACGGGAAACACTTTATTCTAGCTTTGGATGGACAGTCTGGTTAGAAGAGTCAGCGGGGCTTACGATTCAACCTAATTATCACATATACTTTTGGTGAAAAGCATTCCCTAATAGATCTCGATAAGGGGTCTGCAAGTTTACATTGCAAGCTTACGAATTCTGGAAATCTATCAGAGCAATTTGTCTGTATCAGGAAGTTTAAAAATATTAACTTCTGGTATACCTTCGAAACCTTTGGTCTTGTTTTTGCGGGCATGCAGTTTGCTTCAGGAATTATATTATTTTCTTTTGTTAATAAATAGCCTAATATGAAACATGAGATCAGGATCCCTCGATCCTATAAGGCCAATGAAACCTGCTTCCGTAACTGAACCCAATAGTTCTTAAGCCCAGAGACCCAAATTTCGTATGTTACATTCTAAGCCCGCTAACCATACCACACTAATCTTTGCACTTGCCACGATTAACCCCTTATTTCTATGCGCATAATGCCCCCGACGGGTGTTCGCGTATCATACTATTGACGTGTAAAACTGGTATTCTGAATTTTGCCGAGTTTTTGCTACAAGTCAATGGGCCTGGGAAAAGGCTTAAAAAGCCAAAGCCGTGGATAATTTATTAAAAAGCAGAGCCTAATTTTACGTTATTCAATTAGTTTTGAATACTGAAACATATACAGTAATCAGTTCGAGGTGTGGTTTGAATAATGTTCAAATTCAGACTGGTCCCTCCCCATAAGCTATCAACACGGTACTAAATTAGTTCGCCTTCTCCTTCCGTCTTATATGGCTTTGTTTGCCGGACTCGAGAACCATGTGTCCATCAAGTTACCTGTAATACTAATGCAACCTACTTCCATAATCACTCCATATATTTTCTGAACCCAGAGACCCCAATTTCGTACGGTACATTCTAACCCCTCTAACAAAACCACGCTGATTTTCTCACTCGCCGTGTTTTGCTACCTTTGATGTGTGCCACGCTGTCGACGATTGTCTGCGAGAAATTTTCAATCAGAAAAAACGGTTTTGTAAATTGTTTCCCTGTTTTCGGCACAAGTCAACGGGTCTCGGAAAAGGCTTAAACAGCCAAAACCGCGGGTTATTTGTTGAAAGCACAGTACAGTTTTAAAGTATTCAAATGTTTTAAAATACTGTAACTTGATGAGTACATAGTGCGAGAGGTCCTTTAACATACAGAAATCCATGTTTTATGTTTCGATGGTGGTATCTGCTTAACTGGCCACTTTCACCACACGAATTAGTTAGACTGTTCGTTTCTCACGGTTAACTCGGACAAACCATAGTTCCGCTTGTAAGACCCCCCCCCCCCTCGTGAAGGATGCAAAAAGAGAGACAAATATTTGTGTCCAACTTACCCAAAACTATATTCTGAGGCGATCGAGACAATCAGGTAATTCAAACATGTAACAACTATCAAAAATCTGAGCATTACTAACACATCATCGTTGTTTGGAGACACTAGAACCTGCCGAGAATTCCGCGTAATCCTAGACTCTGGTTTGTTGAAACGGAACAGAGCTATAAAATCGGACTGAGCTAACAGTCCAAAGTGTCAGAAGTCGTAACTTTTATGTATTTTCGAAGATTCCTAGGAGACGAGCCTCTTCCACTTTCAACCAATCAGGTGCCTCAGGCTGACGTGTCTAAACAGGCATGAGAAATTTTCTTAACACGCTACCGCGGTAGGCAAAGTAGGGGATAGTCGGCATATTTCCAGTCAAGATCCTGTGAATTTTAAAGCACCTTTCGCGCCGTTTACTATTTATGTTCCGATATTTTATAATAGTTGAATACTTTCAAACTACGCTCTGCTTGTAACAAATTACCCACAGCCTTGGCTGTATTAAGAATTCTTCCAGTCCCGTTGACCCCAAGAGCTGGAAGCTAATATGGCACTTGCAAGGCTGGTTCAGAGGATGATGTACAGAATTTGCCTTTTCGTGGGTTTGTTCTGATCATCTGTAAGCAGAACCCTTGAGAAAAGAATGTTCATGGAGTTGGAAATCACGACATTGTATCGTTTGGTAAAAAGTATTTTATTTTAGAACTTGGCTGCAATGATGCGCACTTTAAAGGAGCTAGAAATTCACCTGTAAGCAAAAACCTTGAAGCAAAAACTATAACAGGCCCTCGAGGATCACTAATATATATCGTTTGGTCAAAAGTTTTTTTTTTTTCGATTAATATGCGCACTTTAAGGGTGCTAGAAGTTTTTTTAAGCAAAACTCTTGTGGCACACACGATTAGGGGCTGAGAAGTATCGTCTGATCAAAACTACTTATAGACTTTGAGGCTAAGATGCGCACTATAAGGGAGCTAGCACTTCATTTGTAAGAAAAAACCTTGAGGCAAAAATGATAATGGGCTCACGGGGATCATAAAAATGTATATTTTGCTTAAAAGTATTTTTCTTACTTTGCGTGAAGATTGTACTTTAAGGAATAGTCGGATTTGGGAAGTGGCGATTTCTAAGCCAATCTTGTCGAATCTCTAATATTCCAGCCAAGTTTCATTGTCCTAGCACATCTAAAAGTACCTTAACCCGCGATCACCAGAATCCCGGTCCCCTCCCCCTCCAACTCCCCCCCCCCCCCAACAATTGTCGGATCCAGCGCGGAAATGAAAAAGAACATCAGAGACATGCCCTCTATGTTCAATTATTAAATTTCACTTGAGTCCGATCACCCGTTCCAAAGTTACGCATGACTCAATATTCCGGATTCCCCCTCCCTCCACTCACCCATGATGATCGGATCAAGCAAATTTTTATTTCCTAGTCAGTTAGATTGGGACCATGACAGGCCTGCCAGTTTCGTCGTGAAAATCCACCAAACCGCCTAACCGGAATTCCAGGAAAACCCCCCTCCACCCCCACCCCAAAGTGTCCGGATCCAGTATAATTGTGTAAACGATCATCTAGAGCAGATGCTTGTTCTTCCCAGCAAGTTTCACTCCGATCCCTCCATTCTAACCGTTTGTTGAAATTTCCGGTCTTCCCCTCCCCCAACTCCGGCAAGGCTGTCGAATCCAGTCCGGACTTCAAACGAGCATCAGAGATATGTCTATATATGGAGTTTCATTCCAATCCGATCACCCGTTCAAAAGTTGCACACTCCTCAATTTTCCGGATTCCCTTTCCCTCCACTCCCTCCCCCCCCCCCCCAGATGGTCGGATCGGGAAACTGATTATTTTCAAGTTAGTTTGCTTGGCTCCCTATACGCCTGTCAAGTTTCATCATCCTAGCACATCTATAAGTACCCTGACTCGCAATCGTGGGACAGACCGCCCGACCGACAGAGGGAATTGTTATCGGTATTCGGCACTTGACCCAGAGGCTGCAAGTGCCACAAAAAAAACAAAAAAAACAAGAGCTGTAAGCTCATATGGCATGGGTTAAGATGTTGATTGGTCAAAAGTAAGTTGCGACTTTGCGGTTGAGATGCGCACTCTAAGGGAGCTAGAACTCCATTTGTAATAAAAACCCTCGAGGCAAGAATGATAATGGGCTGATGGGCAACAGGAAATGCATATATTGCTTAAAATTATTTTTCTTACTTTGCGGTCAAGATTGGTACTTAAGGAATAATCGGATTTGGGAAGTAGCAATTTCTAAGAAAATGTTGTTGAATCTCTAATATTCCAGCGAAGTTTCATCGTCCTAGCACATCTGAAAGCACCTTAACTCGCGATCACTGGAATCCCAGACCCCCCCTCCAACTCCACCCACAATACCCGGAGCCAATCCGGTTCTATAAATGATTAATCCAGAGCATCTGTTTGTGATTCCCACAAAGTTCGATTCCGATCACACCAGTCTAAGCGGGTCAAGTATTCCCCCCCCCCCCCAATAATTGTCGGATTCGGTACGGAAATGAAAAAGATCACCAGAGAGAAATGTCCTCTACTCGAATCCGATCACCCGTTCCAAAGTTACGCATGACTCAATATTCCGGACTCCCCTCCCTCAACTCCCCCCCCCCCCAAGATTATCATATCGAGGACTTTTTTTATTCCAAGTCAGTTTGAGCGGGTCCCTGATATGCCTGCCAAGTTTCGTCGTGAAAATCCCAAATACAGGAATTCTGAGACCCCCCCCCCCTCAAGTGTCCGGATCCAGTCAAATTGTGTAAAAGATTTACATGGAGCAGATGTTTGTTCTTCCCAGCAAGTTTCGCTCCGATCCCTCCATTCAAACCGTTTCTTGAGATTTCCGATCCCCCCCCCCAACTCCCCCACGATGGCCGTAGCCAATCCGATTCAGTAAATGATTTACCTAGAGCATCTGTTTGTTCTTCCCACAAATTTCCATCCCGATCTCCCCATTCTAAGTGGGTCACGTATTCCCCCCCCCCCCCTCAATAGTTGCCGGATCCGGTCCGGATTTGAAAAAGATCACCAGAGAAATGCCCTCTGTTCAATTCTTAAATTTCACTCGAATCCGATCACCCGTTCCAAAGTTACGCGTGACTGAATATCCCGGATTCCCCTCCCTCAACTCCTCCCACCATTATCAGATCGACAATTTTTTTTATTTGAAGTCAGTTTGATCGGGTTCCCTGATCTGCCTGCCAAGTTTCATCGTGGAAATCCCCAAAACCACCATCACCGGAATTCCGGGACCCCCCCCCCCCCCCCCTAAGTGTCCGGATCCAGTACAATTGTCTAAACGATTTATCTAGAGCAGATGCATGTTCTTCCCAGCAAGTTTCACTCCGATCCCTCCATTCTAACCGTTTCTTGAAATTTCCGGTCTCCCCCCCCCCCCAACTCCCCCTTGGCTACCGAATCCGATGAAGACTTTAAACGGGACATCACAGATATATAATCTATTCAGTTATTAAGTTTCATTACAATCCGATCACCCGTTCGAAAGTTACATTCCACTCAATTTCCCGGATTCCCCTGCCCTGCACTCCCCCCCAAAATGGTCGGATCGGAAAACAGGTTATTGTTAAGTTTGTTTGGTCGGGTCTCTGATATGCCTGCCAAGTTTCATGGTCCTAGCACATCTGGAAGTACCCTAACTCGAAAAAGTGTGACAAAATGCCCTAAATTTTCAAGTTTCCAGCGCCGTCCACTCCCCCGCATATGGTCAGATCGGGAAACTGGTTATTTCCAGGTTAGTTTGGTCGGGTCCCTAATATGCCTGCCAAGATTCATTGTCCTAGCACATCTGGAAGTACCCTAACTTGAAAAAGTGTGACAAAAAACTCGGACCGACCGACAGACGGAATTGTGATCGGTATAATAACGCTTGTTTATTGAGCCAAAAGGCCATACAAGATTTAATACACTTCAGAAATAAACTATGACACCTCTAGAAATACTATGCTACGTAAACTAAGCTAAACTTTCATTCCTGAGACTAAATCCTTTAGTCACATATTTACAAACATCTACGATAGATTTGGGGTTGGTAGATTTCAGGATACGGGGAAGCGATCCCCGATCCACTTCCTGTTATAGATGTGCCCCACCTCCTTTCTCTTGGTCCTGTTTGGGAGTTTCACGTCCGTAGACCATCAGACACAATACTTAGCTTTATGAAGATTTGTTCGTGCGAGCAAGCTAAATTCCTTTTCCATGTCTTATGCTTCCCTAGATTTTACTTTTACGAAGTGCTGGAAGGATGACTTGAATGCAGAGCTTTTTCATTTCGCTTTCCTAGCCTTCGAAAAATTAAATTCCTTGAAAGTTGTCTTTTCCAGTGCTCTGGCATGAAAGATCGAGGGTTGGTTGCAATCCTATACCGTTTCAACGTTCCAGTTGGATTCGACCGCTCGGAGTCTGTCGGTCTGTTTGTCTGTCTGTCGTCCATTAGTACGGTTTAAAGCTGATATGACAGTCGGTTTAGTCGTAAGGAGACATGCTGAACCCGTATCTGAAACTTATTTTCTCGCCGGACAAGTACTTGCCTAGAATCGTTGTGAACAATTAGGTAAAACTAAAAGTTTATTGTGAAGTTGATTAAAGCTTCGATATATGGGTAAGGAAACACGCTGAATTAATATCTGAACTTTATGTTCTCGTCAGACAAGTTTCTTGTACGATACCCGGCCGAAACTGGATATTTAGTAGGAGTAAAAGCTAATTATGAAGTCGATTAGAGCTGCAATTTAGGGGTAAAAATGCACGCTGAACCATTTCTGAACGTCGTTTCTTGCTGGATAATCAACGTTCGATTTGGGGTCAAATTCGGGACAAGACAAATCTGTTTCTGAAGTGGGTTAGAGTACCGAAATAGAAGTAATAGGAGTCTGGTTTGGAATCTTCACTTTGTTTTCCCGCTGGACCTATATTTGGCCGGAATACGGCACACAAAGTAGGCTACTTATATTTTGTCTGTATGTGAAGTGATTTAAGGGTCTCGATAATGAGGTAAAGGGACATGCTGAATCGATCTATTTTGTTTGTTTTCCTGCATGGCCGATGCTACGCACGGAATAGGGTGAAACCCAAAATTCTATAGGCATCGTGCCATGCCTTATCGGATGTTTAGAGTTTCGTTCTATAGGTAAGAAGATGTTGGAAATTGATCACTCGGTTTTGTTTGCCTTTCAAGCCGATAGTTCGGCCGGACTCATCGGAATCCGGTCGAAATGGGAAATTCATTAGTTTTAATAATGTATTTGTCCAGTTGACTGTATCGGTATAGTGATAACAAGACGACTGATTCATCAGTTTGCTTCGCTTTCCTACCAGGTAAATAGTTTGTCTTCTCTGATAAAATTTGTAATCAGAATGTTCTTCAGTCTTCAAAAATCACGAATATCCCGGTTGTAATATTTGCTGGACGAGAGGTCGAAGACTAAAGGCATAATATTGTATTTAAAGCCTTAGGGCCATATACATACAACAAAACAAAAAACTTCATAATTACTTCTAATATCGCACTACATATACTAAACTGCACTCGCCCGGTCAACTTTTACTATAATACTTTGCAACACAAATCTACATAATGCACTAATTGCTCCTGGAGATGTGCTCTTCAACATATCAGGAAACAGTATCTCCCTTCCTCCCCAGCAAGATTCCCTTAAAAACGAGAGTTCGCGGCACAGTGCAACCAAATGGGCTAGGTCATCCTCGCCTTCACCGCAGAGTGGGCAGGGGCTGTTCGTACTGGGGGAAACACTTTTTTTCTTGTCAAACTTACTTTTCCCGTGTACTGGCAGACAGTTCGCTCGCAACTGGATCCAGAGCGTGAGGTAAGTTTTTGGTAGGTTGAGCTTCATGTAAAATTCTGGTCCAAAACTCTCTTTAACCAGTTTATAATTTGATAGTGTCACCGACTCACTAACAATACATGCCCATTTCTGTATTTCATGATCTTCTAATATTCTTAACACTTCTTTTAACAGAGATGCTGGTTCCGATGTGGGTCCAAATCCATTGTTCCAAGCACACGATAGTCCCACCGAATCTAGGAGGGCTTTGACTTGGAATTTGAGCCAGAGGCTGCAAGTGCCATAAAAAATCAGAAATGGCTCTTAGATTCAAGAGATTGTCCAAGGGACAATCCTTATCAGGTGCCAAGACGTACTATAAGCTTAGAGCACCGGTAGCAGGAGACTAGAGGGGAGGTCTAACGACTACTAGGGAGGCCCCCAAACTGTTTCGCGCAGTGGCGTCACGACTGGAGGGAGGGGGAGGCCCCCCCCAATGTTGTCGGCCATTCGGTAAAAAATAACCGAGTCGGCGCAATTTTTCGTCAAAACAGTTGATTTTTCACGAAAACAGTCGGTTTTTCGAAAAATCAGTTGATTGTTTGTCAAAACAGTCAGTTTTTCTTGAAAAACAGTGTTTTTTTTCTGAAAAAAAAAATCGGTAAGAATAATTATCCAGTCTGTAAATGCCTTGCCCCCCCCCCCAAAAAAAAAACGTTTTGGCTAGTAACGCCTCTGGACATCAGGGCAGCTGGCGAAATGTACTCAATGAGTTAATTATGTTTTGTTTTTTAAGTTGTACTCTCTACACATAATTTAGTTCATATCATTTTCTCGTGTAGTTGCGAAAAGCAGTTGGGTATAAAGTATTTCCTAATTATTAATTTTATTAATTGCTGATTGTAAGATATCTTTCAAAACATCTCCATTTGTGATAACAACTTATTATTCTTCGTCAAAATGTATATCATTATATCGGACAGTTGCACTTTACATCTGGCTAAATTTGTCATTATCTACGCTATCAACAGTTCGTTTTTGATCATGGCTTTTTTTTTTATTATCATTCAAATTCCAATTATGGGCATAGCTGGCGAAATGTACTCAAAGAGTTCTTATGTTTTGTTTTTAAGTTGTACTCTCTACACAAAGGTTTAGTTCACACCATTGTCTCGGATAGTTGGAAAAAACAGTTGGCTTGAAGTATTTCTTATTGTAAATTAAAAACTGAATATCGAAACTGATAACTGTAAGATATCATTCAAAACGTCTACATTTGAGATAACACTTATTATTCTTGGCAAAAACTTTTTATCATTATCTCGGGTAGTGGGCTAAATTTTGTATTATCTAGTCTTTTTTCATCACTAAGAATCTGCCAAAGATATTAAATGAATGTTTGTGTATGAAAAAAAAGGAAATCTTTATTCTCACTTCTCCAAAGACGGACATTTTAACTGACTTTCTAAGTCTGGAGTACAAACATTTGGAGTTATGTCCCTTCCTTTTTTAAACAAACTATAGTGTTCAGTCCAAAATACTGTCTGTCCTTTTCCGACTTTATTTTCGACATCCTTGAATGTAGGATTGCACAACTTCTATCATCTCACTGTACTTTAGCCCATTATCTCGTCTTTCAAACTAGTGGTAGCTGGATTTGTTGGATGGAGATAGGCAAAATGTCGACCTCCTTCTCTTTAATTTGAATTCGGCGCATTTTCGTGTCGCGAAGAGCGGCGATCAAAAGAGCCAACGTCAATGATTACTCTGTGGTCGCGACAGGCACCGGGTAGGGGTAGGCTTCACCCCCGGTAGAAAAAACAAGTCGAAAAAAAACGGCGTCGCATGATTCAAGTCTTCTCAGTTCTTTCCTTATTTATTCTTGCTTGTACTAAGCTGCTGAATCTCCGGTTTAGCCGGACCGTGACCATTAACAGGTACAACAGAGCTGACAGCTGATATGTTAACAGCAAAATATAATCTTTAACAAATCGAAATGTCATATTATCACCGGATTCCAGCCGAAAAACCAAAGAGCCATGAACAATGAAATGGACTGGTAACTTTTCGTGCGTGTCTTTTCCCATATCGATATACTCTAAAGAACTTACAATCACTAAGATATTTTTGTAATTACTATTATTGCTAAGAATATCATTTTTTTTTTGCACACTACGTCACAAGAAATACAGAAAAAGAAAAAAAATACAGAAAAGGGCAAAAAAAAAATTGATACAAAACACTCTATAATGCTTTCGTAACTAGTGAATGTAGATCTAACAGCCGTATGAGAATCGGTCAAATGGTACCGTGGCATACTAGACGAATTTCTTGTCCTAATCGGAAGCTGGAGTAAGAATTTAGCGTTTCAAAAATATCTCAATCGGATCTCTGTTTGTATTTTTTTTTCTCATAGCCTAGCAGTTTCCAACATATTAGTTGCGTTTTTGCAGACACGTGGTATCTGGTGTTCAGACTGAGATTCAGGTCTGAACATCTGATAGACAGTGGTATCTGAAGACGAGACTAATGACACTTGCCTCCCGGTCAAGTGCCACTTACATACCGATCACTTTTCGATCGGTCTGTCGGTCGCTCGCTCGGTCAGGCTGGTGATCGCGAGGTAGGGTACTTGCAGATGTGCTAGGACGACGATCCTTGGCAGGCGTATTTGTGACCCGACCAAACTAACTTGGAAATAGTCACTTCCCTCATCCGGCCTTCGTGGGAAAAGTAGAGGGAGGGGAAATCAGGAATCTTGAGGTAATAATTAATTAATTTTATTTTCACCCATCAAAAAGCACATGGCATAGACGGAGTATGAATAAAGAAAGAAAAGAAGAAGGAAACACTATAACAAGAGGAAACCAGACACAACATAGAGACTACGACAACATTATACTATCTATAAAACTATCCTATTGTAGAAGAATGCTCTCCCATTGATGCTTAATCTTATTGTTGTAATTCTGTATAAGTTGTCCAACTGCTGTAAGTGGGTCAGTGATGTTGTAAGTAGTGACGATTTTACTATTTCGGGTCCAAGGAGGGAGGGAGGCGGAGCAGGAATTTACAGAAACGAAAATAAATAGAGCGAATTTTTTTTTATCAGTGTTAGTTAACATTCGCCAGAAAGGTGCGATGTATAAAATATGAGGCAGGGCCACCGAGTTAAAAATCGTGGCGAGAATAAGACGGTTGAAACTCAACTTATTCGCCACGATGGAACCATAAGCTGCAGAAATCTTTTTGCGAATATGTTTGATCAACAGTGCTCTGGTCTCTCTGATCGGTAGACCAATATAAATCAGCGAATCTGCTGGTCTGACGTTCGAACTTCCCCGCCGAACAGTTATATCAGGGCTAGTTATGTATAATATATAGTATGTAGTATGTATAACTATAAGTTTCGAAGGAGGGGTTCAGGGGAGGGAAGGGGTCAGATCTTAATGAAACTTGATATTTGGAAAGAAACCGTGTCTCAGATGTCCCACTTCAAGTCCGGACAAGATTCGGTTACTTTGGGGGGAGTTGGATGGGGGGGGGGCAGGAAATCCTGTGACACATTCAGAGTGGAGGGATCAGGGTGAAACTTGGTTAAAAGAACAAACACAAGCCCTAGATGCATCGTCGACGGAACACCGTGGGCGGAGTCGGAGGGGGTTCCGAAATTCTGGTGATCGCGAGTTAAGGTACTTCCAGATGTGCTAGGATGATGAAACTTGGCAGGCGTATCAGGGACCCGACCAGACGAGTCGATAACAGTCGTTTCCCCGATCCGACCATGGAGGGGAGGGAGGGGAAGTCGTGAGGCAGGCATAACTTTCGAACGGGCATCGGATCTGGATGAAACTTGATAGTTGAAAGAGCTCGTGTCTCAGATGTCCCATCTCATGCCCAGACCGTATCTGAATAACTGTGAGGAGGGGGGGGGCTAGAGGGCGACCGGAAATCTCGGGACACGCTTACAGTGGAGGTATCAGGTGAAACTTGGTCAGAATAACAAGGGCAAGTTCTAGATACATTTTTGATAGAAACGGACCGGATCGGTGCACTATGGGGGAGTCTGAGGGGGTTTCTCGCAATTCCGGTCATCGCGAGTTAAGGTACCTCCAGATGCACTAGGATGGTGAAACCTGGCAGGCGTATCAGGTACCCGATCAGATTGACTTGGAAGTAGTAATTTCCACGAACTGGCCATCTTGGGGGGAGTGGAGGGAACTGGAATCGGGAATGTTGTGTCATGCATGACTTTCGAACTGGTGGTCGGAGCCCAATGAAACTCGATATCCGATAAGGATGTGTTTCTGATTAAACGACACATTTTCATAATCCCTAAGGGTCCAAGATCAAGTGTACCTCAAGTATATGCTTACAAATGAATTTTTAACCCCCTTAAGTGCGTACCTTAACTGCAAAAAGTTAAAAAGAAATTTTGACCAAAAGATAAATTTTCATGATTTCCACGAGCCCAAGACCAGTTTTGCATAAAGGGTGTTGCTTACACACGGATTCCTAACCTATTAAAAGTGCAAAAAAAAGAAACTTTTTATGAAACGAGGCATATTTGAGATCCGCAAGGGACCATGATAATTTGTGCCTCGAATATTTTGCTGAGAAATTCAATTCCTAACCCCCTTGAAGTGTGCATCTTAGCTGCAAGCGAAAAACATACTTTTGACCACAGAAACATTCTCGCGATCTCTACAGGCCCACGATCATTGCTGCCTCAGTGCTATTTCTTACATTATTGATTCCTAACCCCAAAGTGGGCATTCTTGTAACCGCTAAGTTCACAATAGAAATAGACATAGACATTTTTTTTATTTAAAAAAAAACATATAAATTAAACAAAAAATTTACCATTAACGGCCACTTTTAAGACAAAAGAATCCTGATTGTGGCAGCAATTCTAACCACCATGAATCCGCTAGATCATTCCTTCATTACCCCACACCACCCCCTTGGGGGGGGGGGGGTGAAAAAATAAGATTAAATAAAAACCCTTTCCTCTTATCCTTAGCTACTACCAGCTCTTGTTTGTCAAATTGGTGGGAAAAGAGGTTGGGACTCGTGATGTGAGTGATGTAAGTACCTATTCCTTTTGGTGACATCTAAAAGCGCGAATTAGGCAATTATCGTTTTTGCAAAGCAACATAAGCCTCAGCTACCATGGTAACTGCATAAAAAACAAAATGCAGATCAAGTTACCATGGTATCAAATACTATCGATACCAATAGTTGCAAACACTAACGAACTGATGAAAAAAACTTAGTAAAAACCAGCACAACACGTGACAGCTGGTGATGCTCCATTTGTCGGACTGTCCTACCTACAACATGAGCTTACCTGCATTTCTTTATTATAGAGCGTGTCCGAAAGCTCGGAAACGAACGAAAATGCTGAATTAATTCAGCATTTTATGCAGCATTTCGCTTTCGGACTTAAATTTTCGCTCAGTTAATGCAGCATTAATACAGCATAAAATTCATCGAAAAATTCAGCGAAGATGCTAAATTTTACGCTGAATTTTCAAGAAGAAACTGGGGAGATGGCGATTAAGGCTAAATTTCGGAATTAGAAGTGTCAGAGAAGAAATAAAGAACGTGTCCGAAAGCTTTTAGTGCTGTAATGCTGCATTTAATGCTGCATATGCATTAAATGCAGCATTTACAGTCCTGAAAGCTTTCGGACACGCTCTTAATGTCATCAACGGGAACTTCATAAAAGAAACGAATCAAAAAACATGAATGCAGAAGCTTCCGAAATTGGCCCTTTCAACCAGTCCACGGAAACAAGCAAGAGATAAAAATAAATTTCGGATGAAACAGGGAAATGAGTAACAACGGAATGACACCGTCCCGTGATGACACATCCGATTTTCCGACCTGTCACTAAGAAAACGAGGTTTTTATTTTGGGTCAACAGTATTTGTAGATTGACATTCCAAAGTGCTTACTTCCCCAGAAATAAGTTTGGGGTTCCAAAAATAGTCCAGAAAAAAATGACAATGGCTTTCGGCTGGACAGCATAAAACAAGTAAACATAAGTGGTCCTATGATGCTTGTCATATCATTAGAAGAGCTTTGTCATCGTTCTGTCGTGTCACTGGTTATTTTATATTCCGTTTTTTAACTAGAATTTGTATCCTTTAAGAGACAAATACTTCGACTGCAGGATAGAAAGAAGAGTAAAGAAAAAGAAGAGTAGAAAAACGAAAAAAGAAAAAGGTAAAGAACAGGAAATGTTAAGACAATGGAAAAGGTGTGTTATCGTTGTACCCGCACAGGACACGGTTGTGACCATGTGCGTTTTTTAATGAACGATGAAATTAAAATGAACTGAAAGAAATAGGTTTCGGCTACCCTCCCGACAAACCCCCTTCCCACCGGAAATCCCCCCCCCCCACCGCGAAATCCCCCCGGTACCAAAAACCCCTGGGGAAAACTTCCGGGGTACCCCCCCCCCCCCCCACACACACACACAGTGTTAAAGGACCCCTCGCACTATTTACTCTTCAACTTACAGTATTCTGAAATATTTGAATACTTTAAAACTAGGCTGTGCTTTCAACAAATAACCCGCGGTTTCGGCTGTTTTAAGCCTTTTCCGAGACCCGTTGATTTATAGCGGAAACAGGGAAATAATTTATATAACCGTTTTTTCTGATGGAAAAACGTCTCGCAAACAACCGCCGACAGCGTGATACACATCGAAGGTAGCAAAACACGGCAATTGAGAAAATCAGCGCGGTTTTGTTAGAGGGGTTACAATGTACCGTATGAAACTGGGGTCTCCGGGTTTGAAAATATTTGAAGTGATTATGGAGGTAGGTTTAGTTAGTATTATAGGTAAGACAGGTCCTTTAATAAGATGCAATTTACTGTCATGAAAAGTCTGTACAGAGGCGAGCGCTCAGCGAGCCGCGGTCACGCGTTTACATTTAAACTCTCGCGTCTAGGGAAAATACTTACGTGCTCACGGTCCAAACTGCAGTTTTTAATAAGATTCTCAATTTTTTATATTTGCATGGGGCAGGATAATATTCCTTCAGTCCAAGATATCTGCGAATTATATTTGACACTGCAAAACGGATACATCAGCTGTATTTTGTTGGAGCTATTTCGGCCCTTCCTGGCTTCAGGCTCAAGCTTTAGAATGAACAGTTCTAAAGAGGACCCTTGCCAAGAAGGGCCGCAATAGAACGAGTAAATCTGGCTGACGTGTCCGAGTATCCGTTTTGCAGTACCAAATATGGATGGGGGGGGGGTGGCCGGGGGTACCCTGGGGTTTCCAACAAATTAAAGTTCAAGTTCTTTTTATTGATAGGCCTACATACGACACACAACTAACATAATACTAACATAAACAAAAACAAAATCGATTCATTTAAACAAAATCCCAAGGGCTTTATGGCCCGTTGGTTGGGAAACAGTAATCTTTATAATAAAACAAAATTATCAGGTGTTCTCGCGAATACAGCCGACCTCCACATCACCACACAACCAACAAAGAATAAATAAGATAAAAATAAATAAATAAACTATGTTTATCGAGAGCCAACCACTAACATCTCCCTTTTTTAAACTTTTATGATAAACAATCATATTTAAACTTTATTTCTAAATAAATAAAACAAACCAAAGCAAATCTGTTATTACCTTTTTCGATAAATTTAAAATTATTAAGGTGTTTTTCGATCTACTCCGCCAATGAACCAGTCAATTAATTTGTTTAGTCTGGGTCTATTAGTTCAATTGGTTTCGTTTCGAAATTTATTATGTCGACTCTTTAAGTAGTGAAATGAAATAGTGACGGAGACGGGTCTCAATTCCGTTTTGGTTTCGTTTAATCCATTTCAAAAGAACAAGAAAGATAATGGCCGGTGATTAAACTGAAAACCCCATGAGGGACAATTTTTAAACTAGGAAGTTATGCAATTGTTTATTTCTGTGTGTTAGTGGCGTTGGATTCAATTTGTGAGATCCCAAAACGTTTAGTGACGGTATCCTTCTTATTTTCGTAGGGAAAAATTAATAGTAGAAATAATAAAGGAGCTTTTTTATGACTCAAGTTGTGCTTTCCTGTTATACGTATGGACACTTTGTATCAAAGCCATTACCTAAAACAACCTAAAACAGGAAAAACGGAAAAGAAGCTACGCGGGATTAAAAAAAAAAAAAAAAAAGCCATTATCTGGTGAATAACTTTAATAGAGGGGTAGATCTTTGCGAAGTCTCTTCACGAACTGGGAGAGAAGGCGAACCGGACAGTTCACACAGTTGCAAACATTCATGTCTGCAAGCTTTTTGTCTATAAATAAAAGTAAAACTAATTATTTAATCTTTTGTAGGATAGGTCGAACTGTAAGTAATGTGTTCAAATTGATGTTTGATAGTACGGCGGTGTTGCAAGCTTTTGATTGCAAATATCTAGGTTTTCATGTGGATGTAAATTTTAGTTTTAAGAGACTGTGGAATTTGTTCATCGAAAATCGCAAGAGGAATTGGGGTTCTACGGAGAATAAAGCACTTTTTACCTTTGAGTGCTTTGAAGAATATTTATTATGCTCTAATCCATTCTTATATGTCGTATGGATGTTCTGTTTATGCATATAGCTTTGAGTCGAAATTTAAGAAAGTGCAGACTATGCAAAATAAAGTCGTATTTTAGGTGAACGTCTCAACTGTAGTGATATGGTTAATTGTTTTAAGACGTTATGTATTTTACCGGTAAAAAGATATGTGAACACCAGACTGGAGTATTTGCATTTAAGAGTCTGAACGGACCCTGCCCATCGTATTTTAGAAATTTGTATGTTGATCTTACACGCAAAAAAGTAGTGATGCACATTGTGACGAATATGAGACGAGAAATGCGAGTTTGTTGGTGAGTGATACTGGAGAGTCGTCAAGAGGAGAGTTTTGTGTGAGGAATTCGGGTGTGAATCATCTTCTGGAGAAATCAGGGTATCAGAGAACCGGTTTTTGATTAAAAACAGATTGAAAAATAATTTTTTGGATAGTTGGATAAATACGGAATATTTATTTGGTATTTTATTTAAGGTGAATATTTTATTATGGTTATTAGTGATTCAGGCTTGGGGGGGGGGTGAGAAAAAGAAAAGAGAATGTTTAAGACGAGAAATGTGTATTGTCATTTGTAACGAGTGAGTGAAAGTTCTGCACTCCCGCACAGGACACGGTTGTGCCCAAAGACAGTAAAAGTGGGAGCTGTGCCCTTCTTGGGAGCATTATGTATGTCTTTTTTTGTTTGAGGAATGGTAGAACTGAAATGAAATGAATTGAAAACTGAAAAGATTTAGAAAATCTTGTATGGCCTTTTGGCTCAATAAACAAGCCTTATTATTATTATTATTATTAGAAGACATAAGAAACTCAAGCTTATTGGTTTGGGAATGGACGTAAACTTTACGAAGGGGTTGAAAAACCATTTATCATATAATATATACATAGGCTATGTATTTATTTTTCACCCATCGCAGGCCGAGGAACAAGGACGGAGTGTAAAAACAAGACCAAACTTTTCGATGGGATCCCAAAAATTCAATATCTGATCCAGACAACTGGGTCTTGTCTTAGCCAGATCCAGTCATCGCCAGAATCCTTGAACATTCTCACAATTAAAATTCAGAAACAGATTAAGGCCAAATAGCTAATCATCTCAGAAAACCAAGTTCAGATATGGATTCAGCATGTGTGTTTACCCGTATAAGTCATATCTGTTTTGACGAAAAGTTCCTGTCACTTCTGTCAATTTGCCGGTTTCGGCCGAACTCTAGAACTACTTGTCCGGCGAAAAAAGAAAACTCAAAAACGAACTCAGGGTATCTTCTTCCCCAATAATGAGCATCTAATCAACTTCAAATAAAAATTTAACTTATAACAAATTTTCCGACTCCAGCCGGATTCCGGTCGAACTATATGTCCGGGTAAAATATGATTGTCACACACGGATTCAGCGTCTCTTCTTACCCCTGAATCGGTTATCTAGTCAGCTAGAAATAAAACTTTAACTTCTAACAATTTTCCGGTTTTGGCCGGATTCCGGGCGAACTACATGTCCGGGTAGAAAATTGTTTTCACATAAAAGTTCAGCATGTCTTCTTGCCCTAAATCGGACATCTGATCAACTCCAAATAAAACTTTTAATTTTAACAAACTTTCCGGTTTGGGCCGGATTCCGGGCGAACTACTTGTCCGTCGAGAAAATGGTTTTCACCATCGTCTTCAGCATGTCTTCCTACCTCTAAATCAAACATCTAATCAACTTCAAATAAAACTTTTACTTTTAACAAACTTTCCGGTTTTGGCCGGATTCCGGGCGAACTACTTGACCGATTACAGAATGGTTTTCACCATCGTGTTCAGCATGTCTTCTTACCCCATAATCGACTATCACATTAGCTGTTTCAAAATATTTTGTTTGCCCCTTAATTTGAAACCCCTCCCCCACCCCTAAATGTAGGGCTACAAAGCCCATTTACGAACTCGACTGGTCCGCCGACCCAACGAATCCTCACACCAAGTTTCATCAAAATATCTCATTCCCTTCGAGAGTTATCGTGCTTACAGACGGACGGACGGGCGGGCGAACAACTTTTGCGATGTCATAGGTGTTCCTCAACTTACGTTTTGGGATCCCAAAAAGATAAAAAGAAGAGTAAACACACTTCACTGAAAATGAAGGAAAATACAATTGATAATACATAATTTGTCATTTAAAGTGTTTAAGTTTGCTGAAAAGAAAAGACCCAGAAAAAAATGTGGAGAGGTGCAAAGTCAGTAAAAATCAGACCCAGAACATCTCAGCAATACATACTTGTTCCCGAGCCCAAGCTGAAACGCACCTGTAATCCTTCCCCGACGTTGGACCTGAAGATTGACAGCCTGGCGAGGACCCTTGCCAAGAAGGGCCGAAATATCGCTGATGAAGCATCGTAGCTGACGTATCCGTTGGATACATTATTTGAATAAAATATATACTTGGCAATACATACATCCTCATAATTAGAAAATAGCACAAAAGCTCTTAGTGTTATGCCTTGTCTTGTTGGGTAAGAACAAGTGTCCATCGATGTGTATGAAGAACAAGCGGAACTCAATCCAAGACACACTGCCCTATCAACTAGGCAACAAATTTTAACCCCATCTCCCCCAATGCCACCATAATAGACGGTAGACTTGATGCCAAACTTTATTTTCGGAGTCGACCATAAGTTGCAGATCACAGATTGTTTTGAATGTTCAGTATTTGAAATTATAACCTCACGTCCTGTAGGCTGAACCTTTTTGGAGACATTGCAAAAAATCAGACATAAAACAAATCCGGTCAACATTTTATCGTTTTGCCCAATATATATTGCGCCTGCCCCCTTGGACGAGAAACTCTAAAATTTCCAGTCGTTATCAAATTAGTGATCCACTAACACCAGTTGAGAAACAAACAGAAACTTATAGCCAAAATATTTATCACGACTGGAAAACCCTCTTGGTTTAGTTGTCTGGTAAAAGTTACATTGTGTTTTTCGTAAGTTATTCTCTTTCCTGTTTTCCTTTCTTTTTCTTTTTTCCTTATTATTTACTCCGTCTTCGTGCCTTGTGTTTATTTTGACGGGTCATAAATAAAATCATCATCATCATCAATTAACCTGTACTTGAACTTGCATCGCATCTCCTACCCCTGAGGACGAATTTAGGGCAGAAGTCACACATAAGGGTCTCCACCGAACTGAATTTCAAAACTCACCAAATCAGCACCTTGGATCAGGCATCAGCCAGAGCCCGGAGCTCCTTCCTCCACTATGAATACAGAGTTCATTCCTGGCATAATATCTGGGATCCTCCTGAATAATGGATGTATATGCCTGTTTAATTCCCATGGTCATTCTGATATTCTGGTTGATGGATGGCAGAGAATTGCCAACTAAACACACCTAGAAATGGGAAGGGATTACTCTGCCTGTTTGGGGATGCACTTTATTGTATGTTCATTAGGGATGAGCACAAACAGGCTTTTCTTCGGCCTATAATTTTTTATCTGATGATCATAGCCAATGAAACCTCCGAAAGCTTGAAGTCCGAAATGTCCATTACTCCAGGACTGTCCAATTAAAGTTAACCCAAAGCTTCGAGCAAGGTTCTTAGCACATTTGCACAAAACAGCAGTACATCATATAGACATTGTTAGTAGCAGAGGTGCTGCGAGTCCAGCAAATCCGAGTCCGAGACAAGTCCGAGTCCTTGAAAAAGGCGTCTCGAGACGAGTCCAGAGTCCGAGTCCACCATCTCTGGTTAGTAGGCTAGCCTACTTAGTTAGAAAATGAAGGAGTAAATCTGGTAGAACAACCAGGCTCACAGTTATCGCGATATGAGTTTTTGGTAGGTCTCTGCTAGGCCTACCTCTGCTATCCCGAAGATAATGTTATCCCCGGTATCATTCGAAGGGTTAGATTCGTTGCTGTGGAGGGGAAGTTCGGCCGGTTGTCATAGTTCTACATCCGGTAAATAGTGTTATAAAAAACACTCTTACATTTATTGGTGAACTTGGCACACATTATTTACACCCTTATTTCCAATCACTGAAAATACTTTAATCCTGAACTCCTCCCAGTCTAAGACTGACTGACTAAGAGGTCTGCGAGTACCAACTCCTGACTTATATACCTTTCCTTAATCGCGGTTATGCTTACCTTAATTGTGTAAAAATTTAGCCATTCAACACCTATGTGAGATCATAATTCCGCACTTGTCACTAAACCTTAATGGTGGTGATGTATGCCGAGTGAGTTCTGACTTATAGATCATTACATAACAACAATATGATCATCCCTTGACCATTAGCCTAAACAACTTACTAAATCCAAATTAACTGCTTGATAAACTGAAACATTATGGCACTGAAGAAAAGACACTTGATTTTTTTTTGCTTCTTACCTATCTAAGAGAAGTCTGTCTTGTGGGCAAGTTGGCGAGCTTTCAGATGAGTTTCCTATAGAATTTGGCGTGCCGCAGGGGTCTGTCCTTGGACCCACTTTGTTCCTACTTTACATTAGCGACCTCCCAGAATATATGCCTTTTGTCAAAGTTATCATGTTTGCGGACGACACTGTGATTTTTGGTTCGCATTCAGATTTGATTCAGCTGCTTAGTGTTCTTAATTCAGCTCTTTCGATTGCTTCTGACTGGTTTACATCTAATTTACTAGCTGTAAACGCGGAAAAATGTCGCTACATGCTTTTATCCCGGTCCGGTTCAGTTTCAGCTTCTGGTAAACTTTTTCTTTCTGGCACTGAACTTCTAAGATCTTCGAATTTTAAATATCTTGGCCTTATCCTGAACGAAAATCTTTTTTTCACGCAGCACACAGATGCTTTGGCTCTTAAGCTGAGCCGAAATGTTGGTATGCTCTCAAGCCTCAAACATTGTCTTCCACATTTCATACTTCGATTGATTTATTTCTCCCTGGTCCATTCTTATCTTTCATATTGTACTTCAGCTTGGGCTTGTTATGACTTGTTATTAATGTTGATAAATCGTTTTATTGTTTTCTCGGGTCGGAAGTGTCCAGCCGGAGATATGTGGTATCCAAACATCAAGAGGTCTGATCAGTCGGCCAGAAAAGCGCTTCGCAAAATACCTGGGAGTCCTCCTTGACGAGAACCTGTCATTCCTGCATCACATCCAAGCAGTAGAGCTGAAGCTATCCCGGAATCTTGGAATAATAAAAAAACTGAAGAGCACCTTGCCGCAGAAAACACTGGTCCTCCTGTACAACGCTCTTATAAAACCCCATCTACAGTATTGTGCAATGATCTGGCAATCGACCTTCAAATCTCACCTGCGAAAACTGAACTCGATTCATAAACGATGTCTGATAATAATTGGAAAAAATGAAGAGTACTTGTCACTGGAGTCGCTGCATCAACTGTCATGCTTGACCTTTGTTTTTAAGTTTTTAGCTGGTGAGCTGCCATCTTCATTCAAAACACTGTTTCGACCTATCTCGGACCAGCATAATCGGACCCGATCATCATCAAACCTGCACATACCCTTCACCCCGACTGTACGATCAGATTTTGCTCCGAACATAACATGTGCAAAAATATGGAACCTGATCCCAGACGAGCTGAGAGGTAGGAGCTCCCTTGCGTCATTTAAAAAAAAAGTAAAAAATCATTTATTAGCATTACAGAAGAACAATTAAATAAGGTCTGGTAAAATAATAAAAAAATAAAAAAAATATATTTAATAATAAAATAATAATGAAAAAAAATTTATGATGGTGTGGCTTCCCCTGGGGTAAGGTGCAGGAAGGTAATTGGTTATTTTTTTTGTTTTTCGAGAGGCAAGGTTGTGTCTGAGAGTAGGAACAGTGACCACTCTGCGTTTTATGTCTAAAATGTAAAGATTGTGGTTCTCGGCGTCCAGAAATGGACTGAGTGTTTTTGTTATGTATGATTTATTTTGTATTTGTTAATAAACCCATTGAACTTGAACTTGCTTCTACTTTTTCGAAACATTTTAATCGGATTCAAATCCTACAAAACATATCAATTAGAGCAATTTATGGTCTTCAATTTTCTTCATCAGTTTCTCATATCCTGCCTCGTCTTTTTATTTTAATGTCCGTCAGATTAGAGACTGGAATATTGCAACACTTGTTTACCGTTATCTTCTAGAAGATTCACTATCTGCTGATTTTAAAAATCTTTTTTGTCTGAACAGTCAATTTCATGACCATAACACAATACGGCGGTCCAATCTTTCTACCATTTATTATCCTACTACAAGGTCTAGCTTTTCTATTCGTCATACAGGTGTAAAAGTATGGAATTCATTGCCTGAAACTGTTAGAGTGTCCGAAGATAGGAAAGTTTTAAAAGAGCTCTAAAAAGATTTATGTTGTCTAGCAATTATATTTCTTCTGTCTGATTTAATTGATTCATTTTTGTTTGTGGTCGGAGGAAGATCAGACCCATGTCGCAAACCTTTTATATTTTTCATTTTTTCTTTAGTCATATGTCTGTTGTCCTAAATTCTTGTGTTGTCCTTAAATTTTAGCGTTGATGTGTGATGGTTGTTCGTTTGTTTTTTCTTTACATTACATCTTTAATTAGTGAAGCGTTGTTTTTTATGCCACTGGCAAGTCTGATGCTTTTGATAAACACCAGGTTTATTTATATTTGCCATTGAAAAAATTGTACCTTGTACCTTAACATTTTTTACATAGTTGCATCTCCACTGCTCCAGTTCAGGTCCAGGATGTTCAAACGTCAAGCTTCTCAACTAGGTTTTACCGTCCCTAATTAAGGCCGACCTTGTAGAAAAGCAGTGTGCTTCAAATAAAACTAAAAAAAATAATGACCTGTCTGGGCCTGGACCTCCTGCAGCAAGGAGAGTAGCCAACTGGCCAAGTAAAGCCATCATCCGCTATCAAAAAGGAGACTCTCCACTGCAAGGGATTCTGCTGGTAGGGGACCAGCCTGGGACTCTCCATGTCAAAGGAATCACTGGGCAGCAGTAATTAATGCAGACAAAAGTAATTAATGCAGACAAAATTGATGGAAAGTCGTCGCTCAGTGTTATCAGTGATTCCGCATGGAATTCATATTATACGTCAATGTTTAGTGCCGCTAATTTTTATGTTCATGCCGTTTATTCTAAGCTGCTGAGTGCTTCACTTCCCCCATTTCTCACTCAAGCACATATTCTCCCCATGTCTTCGTCATCGGTCTCACTTGCTATTAAGCGTCTCCGCTCCTCTTCTGCTGATAACGACGGAATTTCGGCTCGACATCTAAGAATAAATTGTCCACCTCTTGAGCAACATCTTCAATTGCTCTTCCAAATGTGCCTGAGTTCCTCTGCCGTCCCCAATAGTTTTCTTTGCGGAATTGTAACATCAATTATTAAAAAAGGTAAACCCCCTTCGGAGTGTACCTCTTATTGTCCCATCACCGTTTCATGTACGATTAGCTCTTCGAGTATGTACTACTCCCCTCATTAATTATAATGTTAACTTCGGAGAAAACCACTTGGGTTTCCAAAAAGGTATTGGTTGTCAACATGCCCACAGAGTTCTTTCGTCTCTCCTGGTTGAGGCAACTAAAAAAGGCTTGGAACTGCATATTTGTGCTTTGGACCTGTCGAAAGCTTTTGATAGCATTGTACATACTCAAGCCCTGTTCTCGCTTTTTCACATGGCATAAATATTTCTATTATTTTTTTTTATTACATTATTGGTATACAAATTCTTTTCTGCGCACTAAAGTGGATGGACAGATATCCGATTTTAGAATCCCGATAAAACGTGGCGTTCGACAGGGCGCGGTTCTCTCACCATCCATTTTTAAAATGTGCATCTCTAACATCCTGTCTTCTATACCTACCACTTGTATTATTAATTCCATTAATATCTCTCATCTTGCTTATGCTGATGATATTCTGCTGATAAGTCGAAGCAAGACCGGATTAAAGAAGTCAGTTTCTTTTGTTTCAGCTGCTTTCCACCGGATCAGTCTGGCTCTGAACGTCAATAAATGCGAATACTTATCTTTCAATTCAACTAACCATGAGCCGCTTATCAAGACCGGATTAAAGAAGTCAGTTTCTTTTGTTTCAGCTGCTTTCCACCGGATCGGTCTGGCTCTGAACGTTAATAAATGCGAATACTTATCTTTCAATTCAACTAACCAAGAGCCGCTTATTCTCCCAACTAAAACTATCCCCCTTGTCACATATCTTTTCGGTGGTTGCGCATCCACATTACTAACAGCCTCAAATCGTTCCGGTCTCAATCGGTTAATGATGCAAAAAGAAAGATTCAAGTATCATACTCGAAAATCGTTGCTAATCGTGGGAAATACAATAAAAAAGCCCTTAGTATACTTTACAGCACTTTTACTGACCATTCTATCTTATTTCTTTCTGGCCTCTCTTCAGTTTTAAAGAAAAAAGATCTTCATTCCCTCCATTCTTGTTATTACCGATATGCAAAATTCCTCCTTTTCCTACCCCCCTGGTATAAAAACAGACATCTGATTACACGTTACAAGCTTCCGGATATATCGCTGAAACTTTCGGCCATAAGTAAAAAATTGTCCACAACGTCCCATCTGAGCTTCCCCGAACATCACGGCTTGTCCCTTCTTCTAGAGTGAATTCTGGGGTATTTTAGTGTTTTGAGTTCTTTTTCATTGTTTGTATTCTGCTATTTTGTCTTTTCAGCGGGTTATAAAAATAAATAAATAAATAAAAAGAAGAATCTCTCGTCTGCAAATGGAACACACTGGTGCAATTGCTGAGAGATACTCTGGCCTGGAGAATCTTTGGAGAGTCTCCAGCCTGCAGGCAGAATTCTTTTTGATAAAGTACAGTGGCATTACTTAACTACTCTCCTTGCTGCAGGAGAAGAATCAGGACTTGTGACCATGTAAAATTATGTTCCCATTCTCTTTCTCTGTAATAACTTTTGCAAATGAAAAGCATAACTTAAAAAATAAAACTTGGATGACAGGCAATCAAATTACTGTACAGTTTGCTGCTCTTAGAGTCGGTATTCTTCTCAATCTGCATGATCTGTGACTTTTGGTTTGACACAGACACCCACCCAGCCATGTTCCTTCAATCTTTTGAATTGAGCGCGTTTTTTAGCGTGCGAAGCCCTATCTAGCGTGTCAAAAAAGTACTTTTCTGCTCCGAAGGATGTCGTGACCAACACGTGGTTTTCAGTTGAATCGTCGGAGATTGTGAATTGTGAGTACAATTATATATCCGGAACAAGAACAACGAGCATGATCCTAATCGATAATCTGATTAAAATTTAATAGTTCATGCTTTCTTATCTTTACCGAAGTGCAACTAGTCGGACATTTCATCATTTTTTGTGCAATTATTTCACTTAGTAATGACTAGATGGCACATGTGTAGGTCTAATTATCCATAGATGGCACGAAAGAGGCTTTCCATTTTAGATCCAAAATTTGGGGATGTGCGTGGGCCTTGGATCTTTTTAAGGTGTGAATATTTGTTTTGCAACCTGATGACACTAGTTGCGTTTTTGATTGCCGTTCTTATCTCAGTTCTGCTTATTTCTGGTTTTCGATCACCTTCCGAGTTCGCAGTTTGTTTAATTGTCTTTTTCGCTGAAACGGAGACCGTGTCAGTTCTCGGTTCTACAACACCTGCGAGTGGAACGGCGAACTGTGACGCAGACGCAGTTCCCGGTCCGAGTTCGCCTGTCATGGAAAGTGTGTTTGGAAATTAATGATTACAACTTGTTATTTCAACTACAAGAATTGCCTTTTCACTGTCAAATGTAACTACCCTTTACTGGCTTATTTAGGCGATTTTATGAATGATTTGCCGGGATGCTTATTTTCCGTTTTTATTCACCTGCGTCTTGAAACGGCGAAGGCGTCAGGCGAACTGAGTGTAAAAACAGAAATTAAGCTTAAACGGCGAACTCACAGGGGAACTTACAAAGGCGATCAAAAACGCAACTACTGCAAGTGTATGAAGCAGAATATTTGGCAGATACATGTTGAAGTTATAGGATTGCTTTTCTTTTTGCCCAACAAGTAGTTGATCCTGAATCCTGTAAAAAATAACAAAAAAACTCGGTAGTTACGACCGTCAATCCGGGTGTCCAAATAGCGGCTAGAAGACGCTGAATTTATTTATTTTTACTCTGTTTTAATCTGGGGCTGTTTCTTACTCGGAATCCGACAAAAGAAGAAATTCGGCAGTGCTAATTATTTTCTTGGTCGAGTCGTTTAGTGTGTCGATAGTGATGTAAGCAGACATGTTGAATCGTTTTTTCTGCTTGGTTTTCCGGCCTGGAAAATGGAGTCCATCAAAACCGGGATTCTGTAGCACCCACAGTATCACAGTTCTTATATAGTGTCGCCTAAAGGATAAGAAGGGTAATCCTAGCTATGAGTTTTGTTTCCTAATGATAAATGGTACGATCGGAATCTGAAGAAAACCTGAAATTTAGGCCCTTCTTGGCAAGGGTCCTCTTTGTCACACGGTACCAAGGGTACCAACTCCCAAAAATCGGGGTACAGTGTGCCGGAGGATTGAGTGTGCCCGAGTGATGATGATGATGAAATTTTATTTACGCACTTAAGAAGAAGAAAATAGTGCAGTACAGACAAATAAAAGGAAAAAATTAGCTTTCAATAATGTAGTAAATGCAGAAGATCAACAAAACAAACATTAACAAAAAGAAAAGGGACTAATCGGGTCTAAAAAATCTTCTTCCTAGATGGAAAGCGGAGAAATGGCCAAAGGCAGAAACGTGAAGGTCCTGGGCAATTGTAGATAACTTTGATTGTGCTACCGAAGTTGTCATCTTCGTTTGAACGGTGGTAGAGTATGCCCGACAGTTGGGTGTGCCCGTGTGCAGTCAAACATCATTCGGAGTCAGATTCTGCTGAACGAATATTTTTACACGAAATCTGCACCGGTTCGCCTGGATCAAGAATCCCATTAACATTCCAACTTGGGATCCTACCGAACCCTTTGCTCTTGTTTTTTCAGCGCCAGTTGCCATTCTTAGCAGAGGTTGGGGCAGGGGCCAATAGTGTCAAAGCCAATATTAGGATGATTATTATTAATTTTATTACCCATCATAATGTACAAGTACACAAAAAATGGAGTATGAATAATAAGGAAAAACGTCAGTACACACCCTGTGACACATGTACAGGTCTGAAACATGTACAGGCCTATGTAGTATATGCCCAGGGAAGAAACGAACTATGAACGAAATAGAAAACTGTGATTTTTGAGGTTCTTTTCTTGATCAGCTAATTATCCCTCTAAGATGATGTGCGAGGGATAAATATAAATTCGCATATTTCGGTTGCACTTCCGGCAAACCGCCCTCAGCGAAAAAAAAAAAACTATCATAAAATCCAACACAATACCAACAGAAAAACGATGCGGAACCAACAAAACATACAACGACAAGTAACTAAAAACCAGAAGAATCTTCTCCAGAAGAACCTTTCTATTTCGTCCGTAATGAACGGTCAGCTTGGCTTCAAATCTTATATTTGAAACGAGCTATATATCCAGGCATTACTGATGGTAGACCTCTAGAACTCTCGCTGTCGAAAATTGCCTAGATCTTTTCAAGTGGAAAAGAATTGCTTGCGGAGAAGGATGTTCTAATAATTCTTGAAGTCTGATGGAATCGGTCCTGCATATTCTGGTTTCTGGTTACGGAAGGCCATTAGTGTCTGTTCTGGAGTCTAGCAAACTTCTAAGTTCGACTTTGACCAAATTAAATTTGGTGTAGCCTTGTTTCGGATCCGAAAAGGTCAGTGCCTGGATTCTTGTCACATCGCTAAGTTTTTCCGTAGGCGTACCTCTGCCAGTCTGTTAGCCTTGATAATTGTCGCACGTGTTTGGACGTTGTTTTTATGGACATTCTTCTGATTGTTCAGACCACTGATAGCGTACTGTCGATTTGGTGTCAAGTCATGTCTCGGTTCACAAGGGGGATGCGCTAAAAATCCAGAATTTTTGTAGAAGACAAATCTGAGTTCAACCAGTGTCGAAATAGGACATTTTCTTCTACTTCATTATGTCAAGAAATCTGTAGGGCAACAAGTGCGCAAACGCTCGGACGTGGAGTGTAAAGGGTGAAATCAGGAAGGAAAAGGTACCGAAATAAAGGCCTGGATAAATCTGACGACGAATATAAAAGACACGGGCTCCTGGTATTCCGATTGTGCTACTGCCTTAAATTGCGAGGCAAAGGCTCAGTTTAACTGCTTACCGACCATTCATTTTTGATCATGCTAATTCCTGGCTGCTGGATTTCGCTCTAGGATGGATGCCTCGAAAGGCTGTCGATGTGTAGCACTGTAGCGCCCTCATCAGTGGTTGACTTGGCACTATCAGACTTCCAAAAAGCTTTTGACCTGATTCAACAACTCGTTTCATTTTTGAACCTGAGACGCATGGGTGCCAAAGCGCGCACCCCTAAAACGGCAGCCAGCTTTCTATCGGAGCGTATGCAACGCGTGTTTACCTTCAACGATGATGATAGAAAGTCTGACTGGATCCCAATCACCTGCAGCGCACCGCAAGGCACAAGGCTTGCAGGTCTCATTTTCTTAGCCGTTGTCAATTTTATGCTCGCTGACTTCAGCGGTCGTGATAAGTTCGTTGACGATTTGTCATTCTTGCTCAAATTCCTAGTCAATCAAGGTGTCGCTATGCCATAGTTTAACCCCCACTTAGTTCCTTCTTTTCCTCGTGACTGTGACCTTGCAAAACTAACTCTTAACCCGCAAAAGTGTAAAGTGATCCGATTCAACCCGCTGAAAAGCGAATTCATGGAACCTAGCCCAACATTCAGCATGGTCAAGAGTCACACTTTTTTGTGTGTCACATTCACCGAGGATTGGAAATACAGTGACCATGTTTGCACCCTTGTGGAGAAAGGGAATGCTGCACTCTAGTTCATCACAATAGTGAAGCGATTTGGATTCAGTGCCGATTCTATGAGACTACCTTATAGATGCGTTTTATCTGTTTGACTGTTACAACGGGGACTGGATCTGCAATTAGTCGTTTTTGCAGTTACCGTGGTATCTGATACCGTGGTATCTGATACCACGGTTGCTCTGCAAAAACGACAATTGCCGAAATTGCCCTTTTTGAAGTCATGCCAAAGGAAAAACTGATATCCAGTCAGATCACTAAGAGCGTGTTCCACCCTCGTACCAATAGTAACTATTAGTTACTAAATCCGTTCCAACCTCACGAAAAGTTACTACGCTGACCGTTCCAGCCTTCTCGAAATAGTAACTAATAGTAACTGTTTGCTTACCACGCTCGGGAGCGTGGTAAGCGTAGTAACCACGAATCTCTGTCACGTGATTGGTCGGATTCACCCGTGGCATGATACTCTGCTGGAAAATAGAAAAATCGTTCCAGCCTTGACGACAAAAAGGCAGGATTTGTGACGTCATGCGTGGTAACTATGGTAAGTAGGATGGAACACGCTCTAAGTGCCAAACTTCTTTCCCTCCAATTTTACAAAATCCTAGGCTTTATTGTTGGTTATGGTGAAAGTGAGACGACTTTTTCAGATACCACGATCAGTTACCACGGTCGGACCAATGACTGGCCAGATACCACGATGACTTGCCAGATACCACGATAACTGCAAAAACGCCTTTTGACCGTAGTATCAGAAACCGCTGTTACTGCAAAAACGACTTTTGACCGTAGTATCGGATACCACGGTAACGGCAAAAACGACTTCAGACCGTGGTATCAGATACCATGGTATCTGCAAAAACGCAACTTATGTAACTTATGTGTGGCCGCTACTGGAGCACGGTCCAGTTTGGGACCATTTGTTCAAAGGAGTGTGTCACTTAACAAATACATTAGTTGCGTTTTTGCAGATACCATGGTATCTGATACCACGATAACTGGATCTACAATTAGTCGCTTTGCAGTTACCGTGGTACCTGATACACGGCTGCTCTGCAAAAACGACTATTGGCGAAATTGCATTTTTCGAAGTCATCCCAAAAGAAAACTGATATCCAGTTACATCACTAAGTGCCAAACTTCTTTACCACCAATTTGACAAAATCTGATGAAATTGAGATGACTTTTCAGATACCACGATCAGTTACCACGGTCGGATCTGAATATCAGATACCGAATTTATATTTATCCCTCGCACATCATCTTAGAGGGATAACTAGCTGATCAAGAAAACCCCCGAAAATCACTGTTTTCTATTTCTTTCATATTTCCTTTCTTCACTGGTCATTTTACATAGACCTGTACATGTGTCACAGGGTGTGTACTGACGTTTTTTCCTCATTTTTCATACCCCATTTTTTGTGTACTTGTACAGTATGATCGGTAATAAAATTAATAATAATAATCCTAATATTGGCTTTGAAACCCCCAGCCCCAACCATGCTAAGAATGGCAACTGGCGCTGAAAAATTGAGAGCAAAGGGTTCGGTAGGATCACAAGTTGAAATGTTAATGGGATTCTTGATCCAGGCAAACCGATGCAGATTCCGTGTAAAAATATTTATTCCGCCGAATCAGACTCCGAATCATGTTTGAATGCAGGCCACGGGCACACCCAATTGTCGGGCATACTGTACCCCCGTTCAAACAAACATGGCGAATTCGGTAGCACAATCAAAGTAATCTACAATTGCCCAGGACCTTCACGTTTCTGGCATTGGCCATTCCTCCGCTTTCCATCTAGAAAGAAGATTTTTTTAGACCCGATTAGTCCCTTTTCTTTTTTTTAATGTTTTTGTTTTTATCTTCTGCATTTACTACATTATTGAAGTGTATTTTTTCCTTTTATTTGTCTGTACTGCGCTATTTTCCTCTTCTTAAGTGCGTAAATAAAATTTCATCATCATCATGTCAAAAACGCCTTTTGACCGTCGTATCAGGAACCACGGTAGTAGTAGTAGTAGTAGTAGTAGAACAGTTTTATTGAAAAAAAACATTTTGTTTGCTTGCGAGGCTACGCTAACTTGTAAGAGAAAAGAAAAAGAAGAGAAGAGAAATATGGAGAATGAGACCAGGTACCGATACCCAAATAAAATAAAAACATTAACAAAAAACATTACCTTACATGACCCCCAAACAACAAAACACAACAAACGAAAGTTATCTAAATATTACAGAAAAACAACATAACTGCGAAAACGACTTTAGACCGTGGTACCAGATACCATGGTATCTGCAAAAACGCAACTATTGAATCGGTGCAAATCAGAGTCTGCCGCATTATGTTTGGGCTGAAATATGTTAGCTACAAAGCTTCCCTTTGAAGAAAATTTATGCCACCGTGTAAAAGGTTCTCTATGACGGATTTGATTTTGTGTTGTACAGTTTATGCCACCGTGTAAAAGGTTCTCTATGAGAGCCCCTTTTGAGCGGGTTGAGCGATTTTATTTAATTATTGGTTCAGTTTTTGTAGGATGTTCCTTAATTGTTTTATGGTAAAATGGTCCGCATAAAGAGAATTTTAAATATTATTTAAAATATATTCTATATATTTTGTTTTTGAAATGTATGATAAACGGTAATAGGAATAAAAAAAAATAATGTGTATTTTACATGATTGTTATAGATTTTTTTTTTTTTTTTTTTTTTTTTTTTAAGGTTGAATTTGTAATAGAAATAGTTTGAATGATGAGAATAATAATAGTGGAAAGATAATCATGTTAAAATTGTATAATATGATTGAAATGTAAATATTGATTGAAATGTAAATATTGAATTGAAAGAGTAAATATTGTTATTGAATTTAGTTTTGTTAATTTAAATTTATTAATAAAGATAGGATGGAAGTGTAAAGATTATAAAGAATTGAAGGAAAAAAAATAATTAAGAAATTAAATATTCTTTGAGCCCAAGCTGACTTTGAAATTAAGAAATTAAAAATAAACGTAGAGATAGAGGAAAGTGTAGGTGACGCCAAATAGATAGGCCGGTCATGTGTTTAAGTTAAGAAAAACAAAAAAAAAATTGATAAGACCGTTGGCGTCATCGAGGGCAAGTGGAAGCGTAGTCACCTGGCCAATTCATATTGGACTGGAAGAACAGAAAAGATACTACGAGGCTTTAAATTAAAATTAAAAAAGAAAGAAAAAAAAGCTTCCCTCTTGCTATTAAGGCTGGAGCCACTCCATGGCCGCTGGGAAAATCTAATTTTACGCTTTGGCCCGCCGGTCCTTGTCAACTAAAGCGCAGACACACTTCCGGAACTAGCACCGATAGCAGGACGAACGTGGCACCATAACCTCTTGGTGCCAGTGAAGGGTCGTACTAACCGGTATTTGAATTCGTTTGGACCTTGTTTTTACAGAGAAAATTAACAAAAACTGGTGGAATCCAAGTGACATATTTGTGTGTAATGATTGTATGTATTCAAGTTATTTTAACGCATTTAATGATGATGACGATGATCATTTATTTGTAACCCGTCAAAATACAACAATCACGAAGACGGAGTAAATAATAAGGAAAAAGGAGAAAAAAAGGAAGACACGAAAGAGATTGTAATGGTCGATTACATTTGGTGCCAGTTCGGCGCTACGAGTTGTATCAATCAGTCCTATCTATCTCGTAAAAAATCTGCGTCTGTAAAGTAAAATAAAGCTCTACTAATAAAATAAAAAAAATGGGTATCTTTGTTTTCCCTTATCACTCTGACTCCATTTGCGTTGTAGTTGTACATTATGACGGGTAATAAATTAATAGTGATCTAAACAAACCTCACTTTTATATATCAGCGTAGTAGGGTGGAGGGAGAAGTTAGTGACCTAGAGGAATGACAAGAACATGCCGTATTGTCTCGATGCGTTATTGGCGTGACTGGGAGGGTGTGGGTAAAAGAATAGTTTCACGTGGAGGCGAAAACTTGAATGACCCGCCGAGCCAACTTAGAGAGCAGGCTTGAAGTCTAGCTCTTGAGCTAGATTGAGACTTGCTAGCGCATTATGGTCTTAGTGGCCAGAGGGGTGGTCAGTGTGTTACTCGATCTACTAAATGGCTGTTGCTGTGGAAGAATTTTCACCAGTTCTTAATAACTAAACCTTGTTCTTGCTCTATGAGAATTTCAATTGTGGGTTTTACATTTTTTTAAAATCAAAACAGTCAACAAAGAACTTGCCAACATGTGTCCTATGACCTAACCGCGACGTGGTCGACATAATTCCATATCGTTATTTTTTGCTTAATATTTGGACTGGAATCAAACCTTCGGAAAAACAGTAAGCATTAGTTTCTAACGTCGCAAAAGAATCCGGAATTGACTCACCTTGCTAATTTGCCAATTACCATTTCAGTTTCGTGTTATTTTTGGTGATCGTATCAGTACCGAATGTTCTCCTTCAATCTTACGATTTTCATTTTATCACGGTTGCCGAGTCGAGAAAAAATGCTTAGTTGTAATCGAGTGTTTCATGCGAGAACATCTCCTAATCTGCACTTTGACCAGAAACTGACCAATAGCTCCTAGCGTCTGAATACATTTTCCCTTGTGTGTCACATACCATACTCAAGTGATTAGACAAAATTTTGTCCAGATATACAGACATTCTTCAGCCTAGCCATGCTTTGTGGTACACTTTGCGGTCGACTGTTCGGTTTCTGACGGTAGTCCAATCCGGCCGGATTTGAACAGTGAATTGGATTTCCGGAGAGAAGGGCAGGCGTTTGGAGCAAGCATGGTTACCTTAGCTGTGGTCAACTAAAACGACAGTCCGGCCGAAAATTTAGGAAAGTTTTCGAGAATCAGTGTCAGAAATCCAGAAATACCGGGGGTTCGTTTTACTGGTGGAGAAGTGAAGGATATCAGACAGACTACATTTTGGATTCCGTTGATTCCAGCAAAAAAACTGTCCAGTGACGGTGGTTTGTAAACTAAGAAACAGGATTTGGTGGCAGACTGTCTCAGCTTTCATTGTGAATAATACATGCCTTTGTTTATGTCCTGTTTTGGGCTAATTTGTACAACAAAAGGCAGCTTGACGAACTCGTTTTCGTTGGTTCTTGTACGTAGATCTGGTGGTGGACATACTTTCGGTTGTTTGAAATTTTAATTTTTGCGGTAATTGGGACAACAAACTAAAATGGATTCTTTAAAAGGTGATAATCCGGAAAAGCAGAACGGCGAACAGAAACCGGAGCTCGTTCTCATCGTCAACAAACCGGACATGACGGTGTATTCGAACGTTCCGACAAGCCCGGTTTCCTGCGTCGAAACCAAGGTCTACACGAGAAGATGGCTAATGCTCGGCCTTTTCATCTTTACCTCCATGATCAATGCATTCCAGTGGATCCAGTTTTCGATCATTTTCGACGCAATTACCGACTTTTATAACGTCCCGTCGACTGCTGTGGATTGGACTTCGATGGTGTACATGGTGGCATATATTCCCCTGATTTTTCCGGCGTCGTTCCTTCTGAATAAAAAGGTAAGCAGTTGAAAAAAAAATCTGGAGTGTGAAGCCTGGCGTTAAGAGGGTCGGTAGGAAATCGAAAAAACTAGAACCCGAAATTCGGTAAATCCAACCGTTTCTGCGCTTGCAGATAACGGGGCGGATCTTTTATTCTGATTGGAAGTTTATCGGATTCCGGGAAACTGCCGTAGGATGTCATTTGAGAAAATCGTCATACAGTCGACGCGAAGAGATCGTGTAACGCACTACGCGGTTACAGCATTAGCTGCGTTCGTTTTCGTCGTTCGGTTCGCCGTTCCGACCGTCGTTTTACTATAAGCGTTTTCTTTATACGTCGTTCGTGAACGGCGTTGGACTGCCGAGAATAAAGGAGTTTTCTTTGTTCGATTGAACCGCCGTTTCATTCGTCGTTCCTGACACGACGAACGGAGGCGGAAAGTCAGTTTCAACATCTCGGTTCAGTAATTATACGCGAATTTTCAAAATTCTCATCAAAACAAATTAAACTTGTAAACTAAGCTTTAAAACTACACTAAATCCATTTTTGTACTTTATTATAGCTGCTGTTGTAAATATTAAGTTAGTTCGAGCATTAACGTTTTCGTATCAACTTCGTTCGCGAAATGACGTTTATAGAACGTGCCAAAGAAAACAGTAATATGAAAACATTTAAACGATGTTCTTGGTACCGACAACGACGCATGACGAAAACGAACGCGACTATTCTTTAGAATAACCGTTGGCTGTCGCAGCCACTGGTCGCACGATTAAAGGCGGCTTCACGTTGACACTTAAGAACTAGCTAAAGTTACGTTAAGTTAAGTAAGCCTTTCACACTGTACTTAGGCCTTTCACACCAAGGAGCTGAAGCTAAGTAAATTTTCTTCATTTCTTCCTAGATTTTTTCATCATCAGCGAATAATTCAAAATGAGAATAAATGGTTTACAGTAGCTCAGACGATTATTTAGCACTTGCCGTGATCTTTTCGGAGGAAACTGAGAATGCTGCAAAGACGAGAAAGTTTCACGTACAAAATGTATAATTGTTTCCTCAAAATCCATCTTGATATTGGTTTTTTGACAACTTTTCTCCTCTCTTCCTTAAGTGCACTTAACTTTGAGTGTAAATTTGAAAAATTTTCAACTTTGGAAAATACTAAAGTTAACTGAGATTGCTTACGTTAAGTGCGACTTTAGACGCATAAAGTACACTTAAGAGGCCTAAGTACTCCAGTGTGAAAGAGGTCTTAAGTCAGTGTGAAGCCGCCTTAACTTAGGAATATGCCACTTTGGCCGACAAGACGTGTCTTTCACCCTTTGAAATAGTAAATCCAAGTTTACTCAAGTCACAAAAATTCAAAAGATTGACATGTGGTTTACATTCCTGTAGTTCGATTTACGGTCGAGTTGAAAATGCCTTGCCTGCAGACTTTGCTTAGCTTATCTCGCCTCTCAGTATACTTAACCAAACTTGTATTAAAGTTCGGAAAAACGAAGATAGTATTTTTTTTTCCGCGAACGCTAAGATTTTTATCGGTTTATTTATTCTTGGAATTTTTCTTAGCTGTAGGCTCTGTTGGAAAAAAGCCAAACCCTTTATAGAAAATTAATGCTTGTTGAAATAAGGAAAAAAATAAATTGTAGCTGGCGTATCCATTTTGCATCATCAGATATGATTCGCAGTCAAGCTTGGGCTGAAGGAATATTTATGAAATAAGGAGTTTTTGGAATAGTTTTCTCAGTCCCCCCCTCCCTATTCTGGCTCCAGGCTTCCGCATCTACGCATCATTTCAATTGTATATATGTATTAGTTGTAGGTTAAATATTCTTTGAGCCCAAGCTGACTTTTACAGATTACAGGTTTGTTTCCTTCCCCGAAGTTGAACCAGAGGATTGACAGCCTGACGAGGACCCTTGCCAAAAAGGGCCGAAATATCGCTGATGAAGAATCGTAGCTGACGTACCCGTTGTAAACATAGTTCGAATAAAAGTTGTAGGTTAATGACAAGTGCCAATCAATTTGCTCGCGCATGAAATGTTGTGCTGCACTTATTTGATATTAAAATAAAAATGAAATATATAAATCTGTTTACCCTCAAATTCTTTCACGATCAGCCTATAAGGATGCCGCTGGTTGACAAGTTAAGTACTTCCTACCTTGAAGTTAAAGATTAACATAAGCCTATTCCTTCACCAGTAAAATAGCCAACACATAAACGGCATATCTAGGACGTCTGTTCTTGCTACCCATCAAGTCTCACTCGAAACGAAGCATTTTCGCAAAATGTCCTGTTTAAAAAAATAATCTATTTAGCTTATATTGGCTTTGTTCAGTAAATAGAGATGCCTCAAAGTTGAAAAAAACGATCATGCTCTATTAGTCTTTTCCTGCAAACACTTGGATTTTTATCAGTTTGTTTGTTAGTGGAGTTTTTCTCGCAGAATCAAACCCTGTGTAGAAAATTTAATCTTGTTTAGATAAGGGGTTTTTTCTGGATTTGTTTTGTCAGCCCCCTGAATCCCTGGGATTCTGCATCGAGACGATTCTCAGGAATTTTTATTTAAATGTAATGTTTGGGCCTAAAAGCGTGTCGTCACTACGCTACCCAAATTTCCAGATATCCGAAATTTCCTTGCATTTAAGCTAACCTTTCCGGATTATGCTAAAAGTATGGTTGCAAATTTTTCCTCTCATCCCTCGCCCGTCTTTCTATCTTATCCGATCGGTTTGCGTACTTATTTTGTATCTCAAACTTTGTTCTACGTTCTTGGCCTATCTTATCCTTCCCGGGGAATCATCACTTCGCCTAAAAAACCGTTACTTTATCTATTTTCCAATAGTTCCCCCATCCGTCAGTTAGCCACCCGTATGTTGGTAACCCGTCCGTCAGTTAGTCCCCGCGTCAGTTTGACCCACTCTTCATTTCAACCACCCGTCAGTTCGCCTAAAAAACCCGTCCCGTCGCCCATTTTTCCCAACAGTGCACCCATCCGTCTGTTTTCTCGTCCGTCAGTTCTTCCACCTGTCTGTTCACCTACGTATTGACGGCGACCCCGTTCGGATCCCCAGATCCCGTGACAACAATCCTAAGTCATTTTGCATTGTTTTGTCAGGGCCTACGGTATGCCATCATTACCGTCAGTTAACCACCCATATGTTGACCCACCTGTCAGTAATCCGATCGGTCAGTTGGTCCAATCGTCAGTTTGATCCACCCTTCATTTCACAACCCGTCTGTTCGACTAAAAAATCTGTCACGTCGCTCTTTTTTCCGACTCTTCTTCCACCCGTCAGTTGGCCCTTCTGTCACTTTACTCAATCCGTCAGTTCGCCCACCTACAAAGTGACGGCGGTTCCCTTTCAGATTCCGTGATCCCCTAGCAACAAACCTCATTCACTTGTTTTTGTCTTATTAGGGCCTCCGGTATACCATCATTCTGGGTATCCTGGGTACGGCCATCGGCGCTTGGATCAAGGTTGGTGCCGCCTCTCCGGACCGGTTTTGGGTGGCCATGTTGGGTCAGACAGTAGCTGCAATATCGCAGGTGTTCATTCTTGGAACTCCATCACATCTAGCAGCCATTTGGTTTGGACCGGATCAAGTCTCGTCTGCAACAGCCATTGGTGTGTTCGGCAACCAGGTTGGAAGCTTTTACTGATTTTATTAATTACTATCGTTTTATTTTTCTCTGACCCAGTTTACGAATTAACAGTCGAAACAAGGCCTAAGGTTTCGGTTGGATCCCAAAAATTTAATATTTAATCCAGACAGTTGAGTCTTGTAGGTCCTATCCGGGAAATATAATTCTTTTACTTTTACCTATTAACATTTTTACTATTTAAATTTAGAAACAGACTAATGTCAATGGCTAGTCATCCTAGAAAACCAAGTTCAAATATGGATTCATCATGTGTGGTTACCCGTATACGTCATATCTACGTGACGAAATTTATCGAAGCTTCCTGCCTTACTTCTGCCAAATATCCGGTTTTGGACGGATTCCGGATGAACTACTTGTCCGACAAAAAACAAAAGCTCAAAACGAATTCAGCATATCTTCTTACCGTATATATATCGAACCGCTAATCTACTTCAGATAAACTTTAACTTGTAACAAATTTTCAGCTTTGGCGGGATTCCGGTCAAACTATTTTTCCGGCGAGAAAGTAATTTTCATATACGGATTCAGCATGCCTCCTTACCTCTACATCGAATCTCTAATCAACTTTCCGGTATCGGCCGGATTCCGGACGAACTATATGTACGGGTTGAAAATTATTGTCATGTCTTCTTTGCCCTTAAACCAAAAATTTAATTAATTTCAAATAAAGCTTAATTTCAAAGAAAGCTTTTACTTTAACAGATTTTTCGGTTTGGCCGGATTCCGGGCGAACTATTTTTCCGGCGAGAAATTAATTTTCATATACGGATTTAGCCTGCCTCCTTACCATTACATCGAATCTCTAATCAACTTCAGTTCTCCGTTTAGCTTTAGCCTGCCTCCTTACCACTACACCGAATCTTTAATCAACTTCTTATCCATTTTGCACCGTCAAATATGGGTGGGGGAGAGGTTTCAAATTAAGAGGCGAAAAAAATATTTTTTCAAAGCTAATGAGATTTAGGGGTAAGGAGACATGCTGAATCCGAATATGAAAATTATTTACTCGGCGGACAAGTAGTTCACCCGGAATCCGGCAAAAACCGGAAAATTTGTGGAAAATAAAAGTTTAATTTGAAGTTTATTAGACGCTCGGTTCAGGGTTAAGGAGACATGCTGAACCCGAATAAAATTTATTTTCTAGCCGTACCAATGGTTCACCCGAAATCCTGCAAAACCGGAGAATTTATGAAAAGTTAAAGTTCAATCCGAAGTTTGTTAAATGTTTGATTATGGGGTAAGAAGACATGCTGAATCTGAATACTAAAATTATTTCCTTGCCTTACAAGTAGTTGGCCCGGAATCCGGCCTCAACCGAAAATTTAGCTTGAAGTTTTAAAACCCAATGATAAAGTCGATATAGGTTGAGGAGACATGCTGCTGCAGCTTTTGAACATAAATAAGATCGATTAGAGATTCGATATCGGGGTAAGGAGACATGCTGAATCCAGTTTTGGACTGTATCTCCTGGACGGATAAGCTGGCAAAATTTGCCAAAACCCGGAAAGGTGGATCGAAAGTTCGCTTCTCAGTGTCACCAGCTCTTTTGCTCTAAATGCAGTTCGCCGAGAGTAACCTACTGCTAAAAGGAGGAATTTGCTCAAGTGGTGAAGTTGGTCTGAAGTCTATTTGAGATGAGATGTTGGAGTAAACATGCATGCTGAATCCAAATCTGAACTTGTTTATAGGTTATAGCAAAATGTTAAAGGGGTTTCGCGAAGACCGTAAATCTACAAGATCCGCTTGTCTGGATCACTAGTAACCTAAAATAAATATTCAATATTGGGCATCCAGTCGAAACCTTTGGTCTTGTTTATTTTCTTTGTTTGAGTAATTTTTATTTTTTGTTATTTACCGGCCGGGCGCATGGGATAAATTTATATGCTGGAAAAAATCTAATCTAGATTTAAACGGCCCTGCTTTTCTAGCTCTAGCCTGAAGAACAGCCTTGCCAAGAAGAGCCTGCTAGAATAAAATCAACTATCTCATTCATTCGTTCATTATGAACTTTGGGCGGAGGAAAAAGCCAAAAAAAAAGATATAATAAAAAGCGAGTAGAAAGGCTTTGGGAGGAAACAGGTTTTTGGGGGGTTTTATGGCACTTGCAGCCTCTGGCTCAAGTGCCATATACCGATCACAATTCCGTCTGTCGGTCTGTCGGTCGGTCCGAGATTTTTGTCCCACTTATCCGAGTTAGGGTACTTCCAGATGTGCTAGGACAATGAAACTTGGCAGGCATATCAGGGACCCGACCAAACTAACCTGGAAATAATCAGTTTCCCGATCCGACCATATGCGGGGGAGTGCGGGACGCTGGAAACTTGAAAATTTAGGGTATTTTGTCACTTTTTCCGAGTTAGGGTACTTCTAGATGAGCTAGGACAATGAAACTTGGCAGGAATATCAGGGACCCGACCAAACGAACCTAGAAATAATCAGTTTCCCAATCCGACCATATGCGGGGGAGTGGGGGCGCTCGAAACTTGAAAATGTAGGGCATTTTGTCACACTTTTTCGAGTTAGGGTACTTCCAGATGAGCTAGGACAATGAAACTTGGCAGGAATATCAGGGACCTGACCAAAGTAACCTGGAAATAATAAGTTTCCCGATCCGACCATATCCGGGAGAGTGGGGGCGCTGGAAACTTAAAAATTTAGGGTATTTTGTCACACTTTTTCGAGTTAGGGTACTTCCAGATGAGCTAGGACAATGAAACTTGGCAGGAATATCAGGGACCTGACCAAACTAACCTGGAAATAATCAGTTTCCCGATCCGACCATATGCGGGGGAGTGGGGGCGCTGGAAACTTGAAAATTTAGGGCATTTTGTCGCACTTTTTCGAGTTTGGGTACTTCCAGTTATGCTAGGACCATGAAACTTGGAAGGCATATCAGAGACCCGACCAAACAAACTTAGAAATAATCAGTTTTCTGATCCGACCATTTTGGGGGGGAGTGGAGGGCAGGGGAATCCGGGAAATTGAGAAGTGTGTAACTTTCGAACGGGTGATCGGATTGCAATGAAACTTCATAACTGAATATAATATATATCTGTAATGTCCCGTTTAAAGTCTTGACCGGATTCAGTAGTCAGGGGGGAGTTGGGGGGGGGGGGAGACCGGAAATTTCAAGAAACGGTTAGAATGGAGGGATCGGAGCGAAACTTGCTGGGAAGAACAAGCATCTGCTCTAGATAAGTTCTTTAGACCATTGTACTGGATCCGGACACTTATGGGGGGGGGGGTCCCGGAATTCCGGTGATGGTGGTTTGGGGATTTTCATGATGAAACTTGGCAGGCATATCAGGGACCCAATCGACCTGACTTCAAAATAAAAATTTTGTCGATCAGATAATGGTGGGGGGAGTGGAGGGAGGGGAATCCGAAATTTTCAGTCATGCGTAATTTTGGAATGGGTGATCGGATTCGAGTGAAATTTAAGAATTGAACAGAGGACATTTCTCCGATGATTTTTTTCATATCCGGACCGGATCCGGCAACTATTGGGGGGGGGGGGGGGGAAATACGTGACCCGTTTAGAATGGAGGGATCGGGATGGAACTTTGTGGGAAGAACAAACAGATGCTCTAGGTAAGTCATTTGCTGAATCGGATTGGCTACGTGCACCGCGGGGGAGCTGGGGGGGGGGGGGAGGACCGGAAATCTCGAGAAACGGTTAGAATGATGGTATAGGAGTGAAACTTGCTGGGAAGAACAAACATCTGGTCCATGTAAATCTTTTACATAATTTGACTGGATCCGGACACTTGAGGGGGGGGGGGAGGGGGTTTCCCGGAATTCCGTTTTTTGGGGGATTTTCACGACGAAACTTGGAAGGCATATCAGGGACCCGGTCAAACTGACTTGGAATAAAAAAAAAATCCTCGATATGATAATCTTGGGGGGGGGGGAGTTGAGGGAGGGGAATCCGGAATATTGAGTCATGCGTAACTTTGGAATGGGTGATCGGATTCGAGTGAAATTTAATAATTAAACAGAGGACATTTTTCTCTGGTGACCTTTTTCATTTCCGGACCGAATCCGGCAATTATTGGGGGGAGGGCGGAAAATACTTGACCCGCTTAGACTGGTGTGATCTGGATCGAACTTCGTGGGAATGACAAACAGATGCTCTGGATTAATCATTTACAGAACCGGATTGGCTCCGGTTATTGTGGGTGGAGTTGGAGGAGGGGGGGGGGTCTGGGATTCCGGTGATCGCGCGTTAAGGTACTTCCAGATGTGCTAGGACGATGAAACTTCGCTGGAATATTGGAGACTCAACAACATTTGCTTAGAAATTGCTACTTCCCAAATCCGATTATTCCTTAAAGTACCAATCTTACCGCAAAGTAAAAAAAATACTTTTAAGCAATATATGCATTTTCGTGATGCCCATAAGACCATTAGCAGTTTTGCCTCAAGGGTTTTGCTTACAAATGAAGTTCCAGCTCCCTTAGAGTGCGCATCTCAACCGCAACGTCGAAACTTACTTTTGATCAATCAAATCATCTTGACCCATGCAAGTGCCATATGAGCTTACAGCTCTTGTTTTCTTTATTTTATTTTTCTCCATAGTTCACCTATAGTTTACCTCAATAAACAAAATAAAATAAGAATTTGTCCGTGTGTTTGTCTAATATTTCCTTCCCTTTCTTTTTCTTTCGTTTCAGTTAATTTTTCTTTTTTTTTTGCCGTTAATATTTTTCTGTATGTGTAGTTTATTTATGCTTGTAATCTGATGTAACTATTGTAATCTGAATATTTTCAATGTAAGTTAGTGTATAGGTAGTGGATCCCCAACAAGATAGCTTCAGGGGGTCTTGTTTCTTGCCTTATATTTTATGTTATGTAGTTTGTATAGTATGAATAAATGAATGAATGAATGGATGAAACCGTCTTCATTGAACAAAAAATACGCCTCTATATACGCCCCCCGTTGTTTTGATAAGAACTTCGTTGTAGGTTGGAGTCGCCCTGGGCTTTGTCCTGCCACCGGTGCTAGTCCCATACACCAAGCCTGATAACAGCAGCCAAACCTGGACCGAATTGGCGAGCAGAAGTGAATCTTTAAACGAGGAGTATATGGCGAAAAACCTCTTCAACATGTATCTCGGAGTCGCTTGTGTATCGACCGCCGTCCTCTTTGCTGTGTTGTTTTGTAAGTAACATTAGGTGGAAGCTGAGACTGTTTGCTACATATCCCCGATTTTTTTTTGTTTTTTGACTGGGAACAGGATCTGTCTTGGAGTCGCTTGTGTATCGACCGCCGTCCTCTTTGCTGTGTTGTTTTGTAAGTATCATTAGGCGGAAGCTGAGGCTGTCTGCTACATATCCTCGATTTTTTTTTGTTTTTTGATTGGGAACAAACATAAGGGAAGGTAAGGTAAGGTACAATTTTAATAGCAATATGAATAAACCTGGAGTTTCTCAAAAGCATCAGACATGCCAGTGGCATAAAAAACGACCCTTCACTAATTCTGATGGGTTTGTAAAAATTATTAATACAATTCTAGCCTAAGGCACTGTAAAGAAACAACAAACGAACAATTATCACACATCAACACTAAAATTTAAGGACAAAAAAGCAGTTTTTATTCACTCACTCTGCATGCAGATGAAGATGCAGGACTAATTGTCGCGCACCTTAACCAGGATCTGTACTGCCGTTTTCTATTCATTCAATCAAACAAGTTTATTATCCAAATAGCTAACAGCTAGAAGTGGAATACAATATTTACGAAATACACATACCTGAATAATTAACTAATACACTTACAAGATATGACCAGAAATAAATGATGGGATGAAACTACGTAAAAATTGGGCAGAAGAATTAGCAGGATATGGAGAAAACTGATTGCCAGCATTCCTCTCGGACCGACGCACAGAAGCCGGGAGGGGAGATGAGGGAATGAATAGGCCATCTGGGCCCATTCCCTTCGTCAGTAAAATTAGCCTCCAAGGATTCAGTTTGTTCGGGCTACTCACCACCGGTGGAGGATAGCCAGAGCAGGGGGGGGGGTGATGGCGCCCCCTAGATTTCGGAGGGGCAAAAAATTGTCCATCTTTCATAAATGCTTAACTTACCCCGAAAAGAGGGATTGGTTTTTTAATCCGAGTAACAAAACTTGGATGGGGTCCCAAAATTGACCCTCCTCCCCCCCCCAAGGTTTACTGAAATGGCACCTCTGGCAGTATTGCCAGATGGCTTGTTTCTGTGGGCTGAGGCCGAAGATTTTTATGCTGGGCTTGGGGCGGGAAAGTGGGCTTGTTGTTTTATTATGTGGCATGTTTTCGGCGTTTTCTTGGATATACAAAAAAAAATCAAAATTAACACCTCGTTTTGGGGCAATATTACTGATCACACCTTATGATTGTATAGGCTGGCAACAATATCGTTTTGTCCAATCTTATTCAGGTTTTGTTATATTCTGTCAAAGTTATTCTAAAAACCGGGGCTGCCTGTTCCCCACAAAAGTAGTGTAAAAGCTTCTGTTAATACTCGCTGGTTTCAAACTAAACACGGACTTAACTATATTCTTGTTTCAGGCCGAAAATTTGTTTCACATTTTCTGTTGGGATCTGGTTACTTGAAGTGTTTAACTCGACAGATTCGATAAGTCTGCGCTAGGACCTTAAAGTTTGTTATGGATATGAAGTCCCGTTTAGAATTTTAATGACGAAGTCCGGTTCTGTTCTGGGCATACCTGGGGGAGGGGGGCTAGGATTTCTGGAATGTGAGAAGTCCTATTTCAAATAATCTTGAAAGCAGGTAAGACCAAAGGTCCTGCTTACATCCTTTAGGGTTCCAGACTCAAAGAACCGATCTAACCCATGAGCGACCGGAGGGAAAATGAAACGCCAGTAAAAAAAATCATTCAAAGTGTGTAGACAGAAAATGAGTAGAAATGACACAGATCGGAAATTACACTTCCGCTGACCTCGCGGAACCATAAAGAAAAGAACAGACTGGCATCTTTTTCATTATGGTCATGATCTTTTATTTGCAAATAGTAGGCTAAAAATGTAAAATTAAGTTGAAAGAGTCGGAATAGACAAAACTGAAAACAAAGTAGATCCCAATTAATTTCGTTTCCTGAAAAAAAGTTCCAATACAGTGGAGTCATGTTCCTTTGGACTTGACTAAGTCCAAAGCGGGGGCTCACCAGTGGCTCATCCAATGGCTCCTCTGAAAGTGGCTGTTATTTCTTGCTTGATTAGCAAATATTTTGGTAAAATTAAGCCGGGCTTTTTTGTTTGGCCGGAATCCGGTCAAAACCGGAAAGTCAGCAAGCAACAATATTTTATTCTGAAGTCGTTTGGACTTCCGATCCAGGGCTAAATGGACATTCAGAATCTATTTCTGGAACTTGTTTCCTCGCTGAACAAGTAGTTCGCTCGGAATCCAGCCGAAACTGGAAATTTGGCAGACGGAAGGCAGGAAGTTTTGATCAGTTTCGTCAAAGTAGATATGACATATAGGGGTAAACAACTTGCTGAATCCATATCTGAACTTGATTTTCTCATAGTATTGACCGGATTAGCTCAGATGATTAGCCGGATTAACAGCTTAGGCCTTAATCTGTTTCTAAATTTTAATAGTAAAAATGTTCAAGGAGTCTGGCGAAGACCGGATATTTACAAGACCCAATTATCTTGACTAAATATAAAAAAAATTGGGATCCCATCGAAACCTTTGGTCTTCTTTTTGTGGAAATGGTCCGTTTTTTATGTTAGGTTTGAAGTTTCTGTGTTACAGTTGGAACAAGAACGTTACAGCCAGGACCGCGGAGCGTGTAAACCATGGGTCGTAGGCCTACTTGTGGCTACATGCATGAGTGGTACCAAACCTTCGGCAGCAGTGAATTAACTGGAACCTCAGCCCACCATGACGTATTATAAGCTGGATATTTTTTTTTTCTTTTAGTTTTTAAGGAGAAGCCCCCGCTTCCCCCCAGCCAGGCGCGACTGACCCTGGAATCTCAGGAAGAAAACTTTGTTCTTACGATGAAACGATTAGCAAAGAACCGGGGATATATTCTCCTCCTGGTGACATATGGAATAAATACAGGTGTCTTCTATGCCATTTCAACTCTGCTGAGTCAAATCATTGGCCACTATTTTACGGTAAGTAAATTTTGGACCCGAGTTGGTTAACAGTTCGAAACCATACTTATGCCATGGTCAGGGTCGGTTGTTTGCGCTTTGGAATTTCCTCTCAGATTTTTAGCACCATTGAAGTAGAGATTGTTTAAGTTGATGATGAAAGTGTGGAAAATCCCTCGGGAAATCATGTTCTTGTGTTGGCACTTTCAAGTAGCAGATTCTCTTAGCTCATGCAGAATTGTCGTATCAATCGATCATTATCGAGAAAATTCTGATTGAAATGACGTAAGTTTGATCTTTACATTTGCAGCATCTTTCGTGCCATATTTTACCGGACATTTCAACGCTCTTTGAAAATTGTCGTCTATTTCTTTTCAGCCCGTTTCTTTATTTTTGTTGTGGCATAAGTAGTTTGACCATTTCATGTTTGAGTAACCTTTTTTTATCTCAGTCATTTTTTTTTTAATTTTTAGTATAGTAATGACACTGATGACGAATTATTTTTGTAATTGTTTCCAGGACTTCTCATTCTAATCCGCGTTCGTATTTTGATGAATTGTATATTACATAAATCATAGGTTACAGTTGTAAATATATCCCTTGGTTGATCTTTTTAACTGTATTGACATGTCCAGCACTATCTTTTGTTTATAAAAAGATATTTATGAGTAGATACCGAATTGTAAATTGTAAAAATAATTGTTTTTCCAGGAGCAAGGAGATAAGAGGTTACGAATGCGGATGCAGTTTGGTAGGATGATATCTCATAAACTTTACTGAAAATAGGGGTCATAGTTAGGCGTACCCCCTTCATTAGGTGTAACGTATCCGGTCTTCCAAACTGCGAGATAATCACCAGATACCGTTGTTTCGTTAAAAATTTGAGAAAGTGGACCACTTATTTTTTCTGGAAATGCTTTAATAATCTCTATGGGTATATCTGCTGGTGTTATACTGGTTCGCTTAACTGTTTTCAGTTTTTTAACTACATCATCTTCACTAATTTGGGGGAAATCGAAATCAGGGGTGGCATTCGGAATTTCGTCCCGGGGAAGGGGAGGGAGGGTCTGAGCTGTAGAGGCTAAATGAGCATTTAATTTGTTTGCCGTTTAAAGTTTACTTTCATCAAGGTTGAAGTCAACACCTTTGTGAGACTTTCCCATCATTTGTTTATATCACTATACCATTTTCTAGGATTCGACTTGAGTAGATGTTTTGTCCTTTTGGTATAGTGGTTGGCCGTGGCATTCCTCGTAATTTCACGAATTTTGTTCTTTAATCGTTTTGCTTGGTCATTCTTACCAGCTCGAAAAAGATGCAGTTTTTCAGAAAATAGGGCTTAAAACGGCCTTCGTAATATAAGGCCTGTCGGAGGAGTGTCGCTTTATTTTTTTCCGGTAAACATTCATGATATTTTTGTAGTTTGAAGGATACTAGCTTTACTATTCGTATCTTTTGCCGCGTTGACTGCTTCCCATTTCTCCTGGCAAATCCAGTCGCCAAACTTCAGGAGGCCCTCATCAGTTATTGGTCTGCAAGTAGTTTCTGTCAGATAAGATGCTTTGGCAGCGATATGCATGTTCGTTTCATCCATTCCCAAACGTTCTCCTTGACGTTTGACAGCGTGACGAGGACCCTTGCGAAGAAGGTGCGAAATATCGCTGTCAATGCATCGTAGCGGACGTATCCGTTTTATCTATTGTTTGAATCTATGTTTCCCAGTCAGCTTGGGGTCAAGGAGTATTTAGGCACTGGAGGTGTATTAGCTCGCAGAACGCGTAAGAGTACGTTATATGCTTTATTGACTGTAACTGTTCTTATCATCTCGTATTTTGTATCCGAGTTTCTTATTGAGTTGCCAGAGCATGAAACGGAAAGAGCCAGTCACGTGTCTTATCGTGTGGCGGCATTCTTTCGGGACAAAAGTTTTCACAGCTCTTTTTAAAGATCAGTTCATGCCTTAGTATTTAGGTGCGGGAGAAGGGCTTAGGGTTTTGACGACTTCTGTAAGTTCTCCCATCAGTTTGGGTAAAAGGTTGACCAAATCGGAGGTTTCTTTGTTCAGGTTCAGCTTCTGTTCGGTACGAAGTCCAATACAAATTCTGTTGGGCTTGACTGAGAAAGTTCTCTCATCATACCAAGAATGAATAAGCCAAGAACCTCCGTCTTTGGTCTCATGCACCGACTATAGATAACCCGACACAACTGAGCAGAACTAGAGGTATGAATGAATGAATGAATGAAGGGTTTATTAAAAAAAAACTGGAATCTTCAATGCCCAGAGTCGAACCTGTAAGGGACAATTACCCTCGAACCAAAACATCAACAACCGCAAAAACTTCGACAAAAATAAAGAAAAAAAGGAAAGAAATAAAGAAAGGAGTTTGACTTACCCGGTCTGGGACGCTCAACCAGAAAAAACAACAAAAAAACAACACATTTTCAACCTGAATCAATACTAACTATCCAAAACAAAAAAATTAAGGGAAAAAACACCACTTAAACCGCTGAAATAATTCTACTTGCTGAGCTTTGAGTTGATGCCCGTCTACTTCCCTCTTCGCCGCTGCCGATTAAGCCACTTTCACACTGACGTGTCGTTGCGATGTGGTCCATATGCGTTTATATTTCGTTGCGTACAGGTTGCGCAGCGTATCTTTCACACCTGTGCGAGAAGCTTTCGCGCTGGATGCTCATTTACGTTTTCCTTTCTCGGTTTCTTCTGTTGAATTTTAATTACTTACACTAGCTGCAAGTTTTTCTTCATCATCAGCTTTTTTTAGTTTTTCTTCAAAAACTTCCATTTTCCGCTGACAAATCTGATGCGTACGCGTCAACGCTACGCAAGAATAGAAATTGGTTGTATTCTTGCGTTGTCTTTTATTTGTCAGTGTAAGCTCTGCGTTGCGTCGACACAAGCACGACGCAGAGGTTGCGTAGCTTAATGCTTATTCTCGCCGTTCCCCGAGGACTCCTCTGGGAATGGAGGGGAACGGCGAGAACAGGGGGAATCACTCCAAGCGGACGGAAAACAGCGAGAACACGGGGAATGTTTCCAAAATGGACTTTGTTCAAAAAAAAATATGCAGTGGACGGATTTAGTCTGGATCCACTTTATTTTTGGTTTTGTTTATTCTAATTGTTATTAATTAATTTTACATTGCACCTACACCAGTAAAAATTGATTCCCCTCCGAATGGAGTCCCTCTTGGCGATGGTGATGATAATTGGAGCATTCCACGGCTGTGGGGACTCGCAAGAATACGGGGAATGAGTCCCTGGGAAAAATAAAAACGCGGGGACTCCTCAAAAGGAGTCGTCGGGGAACGGCGAGAATGCGCCTTTAGTGTGAAAGGCTCAACAGGTTAAGCTGCTTTCACATTGACGCGTTTGCCTTTCACACTGAGCTACGCAAGCCTTGCGTTGCGCTTGTGACGATGCAACGCGGAGCTTGCGCTTAAACAATTGACGCAACGCAAGAATAGAACTGAGCTCTATTTTTACCTTGCGTCCGACGCGTACGCATGTGATTTTTCAATTTGTTTTTCACTGAAATGGAAGTTTTTGAAGAAAAACTAGTAAAACTAGTTCAAGAGAGACCTGGACTATATGATAAAAAGGTCCCTGACTATCACAAGACTTTCATTAATAATACATGGTTATCAATCTGTGAAATCATCAACAAGGAGTTTAGCAAGAGCATGCCTGGTAAGTTGACCCTACTTTGTATCAAATTACATTTAATTGGACCTTGTCTCCTTCAGGTAGCAAATAGTAATAATAAAAAAATATCTATAAACATTCTACAAACTGTCTGAATTTGCCTATAGGCTCCATGTTCAGTCCAGGCATCATTTTAAGTCTTCATCAGAACTAGCCATTTTCTGAAAACGCAACGCACAAGCCTTCACGATGTGAAAGGTCCGACGCAAGACAGACGCAACGCTGACTCTACAACAAGCGTCTTGCGTTCTCAGTGTGAAAGCCGCATTAATGTGAAAGCGGCTTTAAGAGGAAAAGACGATAGCAGGCGCGATTGACTCACCTCCGCAGTGACGTCAGAAGTCTAAACAAATAGTCTTTTACTCTCAACATCTCTTCTCCGCGGCTCTCCTGCGATGAGCTGTTTGTGGCTTTGCAGAGGTGTTTGTGGTGTTCCGCGTTGCTACTAACCTCCGCTCGTTTTATCGAGGAGTAGGGCATCGGGAATCTATGTATGTGTGTATATTCTTTATAACCCGTTACATCCAAACTGAACAAGAACGGAGTAATGGAAGAAAAATAAATAAAGAACAAAAGAGAGAAAAGACAATTAGTGATCATTGATAAAATGTATACAGCACTACAAATGAAGAAAAACACAAAGGGCGAGTTAATCAGTGGTCATGCACTGGGCACAAAGTACTGGTTACCACGGGTGTGCGCCGTTCCAAGAACTTTCTGACTAGCTATTTGACTGCCCATAGTCGTATTAGAGAGATCGGGAGACGGGGTTTCTACTGCTTATTTGTCCTTGGTCATACTGGGTGGAAGGTTGGTGTAGGCTTAAGAGGACATGCCAAATCTTGGGAATCTCAGTCCACGTTGGTCCCTATAAAGAATAATAAATAACTAAAAGTGTGAAATCGCTCAAACAAAAAAGAAAACAAGTGTAAGTATAGTAACGCAATGTTATTTTCTTATGCTTTTATCTTGAATCTAATTAAAATATTAAGAGCCTATTTGGCAGAGTGAGGACTCATGGTCAAATGAGTTCTTGTCTAGGATGGATTTCGGAGGAGTTTTGATCGGTAGACGCATTTGCTGTAGGTAATCCTTGAAGGAAAGTGGCCAAAATTATATTCTGAAAAGACCCCCCCCCCCCCTCCTCATCTATATCCTTCTGAGATTGTTTTTGTTAGATTCGTGGCCTCGCAGCTCATTCAAGTCAGATCAAAATAACACTAGGGAGTAGCGCCAAGGCATGACAAAATTGACACACACTCTAATAGCAGCGATACTAGCACCAATAGCGATAGAGAACGTCCCTACTGAAATCCATTCAGCCGTTCATCAGCGCTGGCTCCGATGATTTCACATTCTGAACATAGTAAAAAAATGGTACAGTCTCCATTGTTTCCTTGGTGTGTGCGGGCTGCATCTTTGCTTTACTAGAAATTTGTGAACCCGCAAGTTTGTCTCGCTTAAAATCCCGCAAGCGTAGTGGGCGGTGCTACGAATATGGCCCGTTTGCAAATCACGGAAAGCATAGGTCTTGGTGCTACTCCTTAGTGTTATTTTGCTCTGATTCGAGTCGATGTCTTGGAACCGAAGATACTGCAGCGTTGGTTCGACAGAAGATGATTTTCATCCTAAACATATATTAAAACGACTCTTAAATAATGCCTGTTTTTTATAGAATTCACAAACAGAAGCTGGTTTGATTGGGCTGACGATGGTAGTCAGTGGAGTAGCTGGGTCTGTCGTGGGTGGAATCATTTTGGACAAAACTCACAAATTCAAGTAAGTAGATAATTCGAGATCGAAGAACTGCTGGGTTACGGTGGTAGGAAGTGTTATCCACTGTATGAGATATCCTTTCCTCGAAAAAAGTAACCAATGCCCGTCAGTAATCTCTTTCCTTTTTTGTAAGTCTTAGGTCGAATTTATTTCTTAAAAAATTAAAAGTCTCAGTGTCCGGTAAGGCGAAGTGGTTGCAGCGTGAGCCTTGGGAGCATTGTGCTCACTACTACAGCACAGATGAGTAGAGACCAGGGCTGCTGCGAGTCCAGCAAATCCGAGTCCGAGACCAAGTCCGAGTCCTTGGAAAAGGAATCTCGAGACGAGTCCAGAGTCCGAGTCCACCAGCTTCGGTAGAGACCCAACCTTTACTATCCCACATCTTGACGACATCCCATTACCATGATCCGAAGAACCCCTTCCAAAAAAGTCTCCATTAAACAGGGTTGTAGACTAGAAAAATCGGAAATTATTTGTGAAACGTTTTGAAAATTAGTGAAAGTTTACCACGCCATTGATTTTCCTGAAAAAAAAACCTCTCATAATTGAGAAAAATCAGGAAAAAGCCGGGTATAGTAAATAACAGAAATACAAATGATAGATTTGTGTCTCTTAGTTAGTCCGAACGTCAAAACATTCCAGCTTATTGACAGACAGAGGAACACAAATTTAAAGATCACGCGCCTCCATTTGTGATTATAACTGTTTTTGATTTTCTTTCTCATCGTCTTTGTATATTTCTGCATATATTCTTGGAGCAAGTAAGTATTCTGCACCTTTCCGCACATTACTTTTATATCACATTTCTAGACTTGGTGCATTCTCAGGGTCACTTTTCTCAGCAGCACCAGCAGATATTTGAGCACTCAGTTGTTTTCACCTTCTCTGCCTCGCATGTGGCACATAGCAACAGGGGTATCACACACGATTTTCCTCTCATGCTTCGAAAATTGCATATATTCGCATGTTCAGCTATCGGACCACTGTAAAACTAAGCTCTGCTTATAACGAATGATCCACGGCTTTGGCTGTTTCAAGCCTTTTCTCATACTCGTTTAGCAACACTCAGGAACCCGTTTTGCGCATCAATAGCATGATACTCGAACACTCGGCGGGAGCATAATGCGCATGGAAACTAGTGAATCTTGGCAAGAGCAAAGATTAGTGAATCGTCGTTAGTGGGTTCAGAATGTAACAAATTTGGGTCTTCGGGGTGTAAGAATTGATGAATATCGTCACAGAAGTAGGTTGTAGTAGTATTATAGGTACGACGGGTCATTTAAAAAGCAAACTGGCTTAAATATAACATGTTTTTTAAATGCGGCTATATGAACTGGAGACGTCGGATTGGAACAGTCACTTCACACGCTTTTGAATTAGAACAAATATGCACTGTCAGATGTCTCATAACAGATAACACAACGATGCGCAGTTTCAACAGATAACACTTAGGATATGTTGTGTCTTCCAAACGTTACGCATTGAAACTTTATGCATACAAAACAAGACCAAAGGTTTCGATGGGATCCCAAAATTGTAATATTTGCTCCCGATAATTCGGTCTTGTAGATATTCGGTCAATTCGGTCTTGTAGATATTCGGTCTTTAAAAGACTTCTTAAACATTTTTACTTTTAAAATTTACAAACAGATTAAGGCCAATGGTAATAATCGGAGAAGACCAAGTTCGTATTTGACAGTGCAAAACGGATACGCCAGCTGAATTTCACCAAGTTCAGATATATTCAGATATCCGTTTTGCGCTGTCAAATATTCAGATATGGATTCAACATATGGTTTACCCTATAGCCTACGTCGTTTCTCCTTCCTTCCTTACTTCTGCCCAACTTCCGGTTTCGGCCGGATTCCGGACAAACTACTTGTCTGGCAAAAAACTAAAGCTCAAAAACGAAATCAGCATGCTTATCATCATCAACCTCAAAATCAGCAACCTTACCCCTACATCCTACCTCTAATCAACTTCAGATTAAACTTTTACTTTTAACAAATTTTCTGGTTTCAGCCAGATTCTGAGTGATCTATACGTCCGGTGAGAAAATGATTGTCATATACGAATTCAGCATGTCTTCTTACCCGTAAATCGAACATCTTATCAAATTTAAATAAAACTTTTACTTCTAACAAATTCTCCGGTTTTGGCCGGATTCCGGCCGAACTAATTGTCCGACGAGAAAATAATTTTCATATTCGGACTCAGCACGTCTCCTTGCCCTAACCAACTTCATATTAAACTTTTACTTTTCTCAAATTTTCCGGTTTCCGCCGGATTCCGGGTGAACTATTTGTAAATTTCATATTCAAATTCAGCATGTCTCCTTACCCCTAAATGAACTATCTCAAGAGCTTTCAAAAAATATTTTGTTTGCCCCTTAATTTGAACCCCCTCCCCCACCCTCAAATATAGGGCTACAGAGCCCATCTTCGAACTTGACCTGTACTTTTACCCAAAGGATCATCCCACCAAGTTTCATCAAAATATCTCAATCCCCTCGAGTTATCGTGCGGACAGACGGACAGACAGACGGACAGCTTTTGCGATGTCATAGATGTCTCCACTTACGTTTTGGGATCCCAAAAAGCCGAAACAACGCCGGACAAACATCTGCTAACTTTTTGTTTGTCTTCGTGAGATCGGAAAAGTCAGCAGATGCTTTTTCGTGGTTTTTCGGCTCTTCCTGGCGATGCTTGTTATTCATCACGCTTGTAAAATCACTACAGAAAACATCCCAAGTGTTATCAGTTGAAAATGCTCATTCTTATGCCATCTGTTATGAAACTTCTGACAGTACGGGTAGTGCTAATGCGCCATATTCCAGTTCAGCACTTCCAAGCAGACTAGTATCTTTAAAGGGCCTCTTGCTTATTCTGCCTTTTATAATATACTTAGCTCCCATATGTAATTGTAAGCTTCTAAAATCCCCACCTTTCTCCATTGTTTCGTTTCGTGACTACGAATTTTTAGTGCTTTTTCAGCTTTGCCGAGTCTTCCCGTCACCCAACAAAAGTTTGCCGGAATCTTCATTGTTTGTTGAAAACTCTTTCACACATGAGGGTGTGATGATCTTCTGTTTATTACTTCTTTTATTTGCTTAATTTTCCCACTTTTTAACCAAGGCACGTTCAGTTTTCAAATCTGTTGCGCCCAGCCGCCGCGTTGGAGAGCAGGAAAAGGCTGGATATAATCGACAAGCGCTAACAAGAGAATCGCTAGTTTCAGGTTGAAAGTAATGGTATTTTCGAAAAACCGTTTTTCTGATCCATTTTGTAGGGAAAAGATCAGCTGTGCTTTAAATTCTAGCTCTCGTTATCATCCCTTGCGCACTGAAGTAGTAAAATAAATCAGCAATCTGCCTCCCGAGAAATGAAAGTTTTGCATTGTATTTGTGGTAGAAAGTGTTGGAAAAAATACCAGAGATTTTTCGCTTAAATAGTCAATTTTTTTCTTGGAGACATTTGATTTTTTTTTTAAATAATCGGCTTCTCGTGAAAATAGTCGATTTTTTCTTGAGAATAGTAGTTTTTCTTATAATCAGCCGATTTTTCGTCAACACAGCCGTTCTTTCTCAATAATAGTTGATCTTATCTGCAAAAACAGTCGGTAAATACCTTGCCCCCCCCCCCCCCCCAAACATTTTGGCTAGTAACGCCTTTGGTGTTGATAACGAGGCAATGGGGGCTTTTTGAAAATAGTCCGCTTGGAATAAGGCGAATGTCCTCTTGCACCAAAACCACAGTGATACACTGTGTAACAGATTTCCTTACAGCGCATGCTTATCCACTAAAAGCGAGAGAGCGTCAACCTAGCGGCAGAGCTGCATAATAGTTGAGTTTGTGTTCGAAATTTAAAGCTTCCTTCAAACAAAACATTCATAGTGACAGTAGGGATGGTTAGCATTGTGTGTGTGGTAGAAAGACCATTTTTTGTGGCCCGGGCTTTAACCTAATCTTGTTTTTTAGCAATAATCTTTTTCGTCTAATGGGTAAATTCCAAACATTCTATCTTTATCGTGCCCTGTCACTTTTCATTTTCTTGTGTGTCCTTCACAAGTTCCCTGCGAACGCATACTTACAACCGAGGTTAGAAAAGTTTTTAACAGGACTCTCAAAAAGTATATGTTATTTAGCAACTAAAACTCTCGTGTAATGGTATTTTTGTTTGTTTTGGTTGTTAATTATTTTGCTTGTTTTTATTGCAACACCTTAGGCTAGAGTTTTATTCATTTTTTTTAAATCAATCAGAATTAACGAAGCGTCATTTCTTATGCCACTGGCATATCTATCGCTTTTACGGAACCTGAATTTTTTCACTGTTGTTAATAAAAGTCTACCTTACCTTACCCTGCCTTACCTTCAAATTTTGTGAGCTGGCAAGGTTTGTAAGGTAGCCTGCAACGCTGACGAAACTACGACCGGACAAGGGCAAACAGTAGTTGCGTTTTTGCATATACCATGGTATCTGTTACCACGGTAACTGGATCTGCAATTAGTCGTTTTTGCAGTAACCGTGGTATCGGTTGCTCTGTTCGCGCTATTCGAAGTCATCCCAAAAGAAAAACTGATATTCAGTCACATCACTAAGTGCCAAACTTCTTTCCCGCCAACTTGACGAAATTGATGAAAGTGAGATGACTTTTTCAGATACCACAATCAATTACCACGATAACTGGCCAGATACCACGATAACTGCAAAAACGACTTTAGACCGTGGTATCAGATACCATGCTACCTGCAAAAATGCAACTAGTAATTAAGCAACCGGTGAAATTAGACGACGTTTTAAAACGGAAATTACGCAACTGGCTAAACCAACGGCGAACAGAACTTTGATCAGAAACCAAATTAGTGCTTAAATGCGAGTCGTTCATTCTAGCCTACATGTATTATAGGCCTGTCGGCCCCACCATAAGGCCTGGCAATGAGCGGGGCGTATTCTTTATTGGTGTAGTCTTAAGGGAAACAAATCAAAAAAAAGGAGAGAAAAAAAAGAAGAAGAAGAAAAGAAGAACAAAGGCATAACAAACTGACAAGAAAAGTCCACCAACGAACGATCTTCCATCAACATTACTAATACTTGTTATTTTTTAGAGAGACGACCGTCGGAATCTACATCCTGTCGTTTTTAGGACTGCTGACGTTTACCTTAACGCTCGATACAGGAGTCATAGAAATTGTGTTTTTCACGTCGGCCCTACTCGGGTAAGTGTTTTTCCCTTACCTTAATTCATTCATATCATCACTTTTTGGGATCCCAAAACGTTAGTGACGGCGTGCTTTGTCGGCACATTTTTAGTCCGTTGACACAAACTGGACTCCCCCCCCCCCCCCAAAAAAAAAGGTAAAAGGCTATTGACGACCCTGCCTAGTAAGGCCCTAGTGATAGTGACCTGAGATAGGGGGTATCAAAAGGGATTACGGCGTTGTAAGGATACCTGTGACTTCGTAAAGTTTGTCCGTCCGTCTGTCTGTATGTCTGTCCGTCTGTTAGCACGATAACTTTTGAAGGGTTTGATATATTTTGTTGAAACTTGGTATGAGGATTCTTTGGGTCGAAGATGGGCTCTGTACCTCTGTATTTAGGGGTGGGGAAGGGGGTCTATAAGTAAGGGGCGAAATTTTTTTTGTTAAAGGGTAAGGAGATGGTCGATTTAGGGGTAAGGAGACAAGCTGATCCGAAAATGAAATTTATTTTCTCGCCGGACAAGTAGTTCACCCGGAATCCTGCCAAAACGGGAAATTTTTTAGAAGTAAAATTTTTATCTTAAGTTGATCAGAGGTTCGATGTAGGGGTAATGAAACATCCTGAATTCGTTTCTGAACTTTATTTTCTGGCAGGACAAGTAGTTAGCATAGGAAGTTTTAAACCCACTATTATTATTATTTATTTATCACCCACAACTACAAGAAACAAGTAGTACAAGTGGAGTAAACTATAAAAAGAAAAATAACTTCAACTAAACACTATCCTCTTCAACAAAAAACTGAATAAGACCGTGATCAGGGCCTATTTTACAAAATGCGTCCACAGAAAGCTTTCTGTGTAGGTCACCGAGCTTTTGAACTACATCCGTAACATTATATTTTTTAACCAAGTACCGATTTCTAGTCCACGGTGGCAGAGAAAGCAGAAATTTGCAAAATTTGAAATACGTAACTTTCATTTTCTTCAAATCTTTTAGCTTCAGAACAGAATGAATACCCGAAAAATAAAGAACAGAATGATCAGAAAACGGATTGATATTTGACAATGAAAACGGATCAATGAGACAGTCGATATATAAGGTAAGGAGACATCTTTAATCCAGATCTGAAACTAGCCAAACTGGAAATTTGAATTGAATTTAAAAAAAAATGAATTTAAAAAACATCAGTTCGTTCTTAATTCGATTAGATGTTCATATCGGGAGTTATCTTCGCCAAAACCCGGAAATTCGGATCGACTGGTTCTTGGTTCGCCCCTCGATGTCACTAGCTCTTTTGTTCTGCATGCAGTTGGCCCTGAATACAGCTAAACGACGAGTTTGGTTAAATTAAAAGACTTTTCTAAAGTCAATTAGACATGAGAGATAAGCTTGGGGTAGACATGCGTGTTGAATCCATGCCTAAACTTGGTTTTTGTCATCTGATTAGTTGTTTCGCTGTAATTTGTCGAAACCACCAAACCATTTCTTGAACAAGCGGCTGATCATGGATAAACAGTAACATTAAAAGGATCTTGCGAACACCGGAAATCGACGAGACCCGACTGTCTGGATCAAGGAGTCTAATAAATGTTCAGTTTTTTGGATCCCATCGGAACCTTTGGTCTTGTTTTTAAGCTGTTTGAGACTCCCCTTTAATAATAATAATAATAACAATAATAATAATATAATTGCAATAATAAAGGCGTTCTCCTCTATACAATTTTTAGGCACTAAGCACATGAAAGCTGAGTCACAACCCGGCTGAGGAGCATTTTTGTCTTTCAGTAGTGAACTACTAGTGACCTGAAAGTCAAAAATGCTCCTCAGTATACTTACGATTGTTTCAATCTCAAGGGCGTCTTCCCATCAAAGCAAATCTTTGGTTTTCATCATGAGGCCCCGCCATATGGGTTCTTGTTTGTCAGCGAGGCTCCCGTTCAGTTAAAAAAAAATCTACGTCCTGTTTATTTCTCATGGTCAGCGTAGTAATTTTTCGTGAGGTTGGAACGGAAATGGTAACTAATAGTTACTAATGTTCGAAGGGTGGAGCACGCTCCTAATAGTTTTGTAGTCCAAAGACAGTGCAAATCTCCCATTTCGGAAAGCAGATTGCAGATGTTTTACCTGTCAACTTGGTGCTCTATTTTGCTATCTCTGTGGGCAAGTGCTCATGATGAGACACGGAGGGATTTACAAAAACTAGTCCGCTTTGGATTAATGATTTTTTTTTTGTTCAGGCACTAAGCAATCTTCATCAATCTCACCACACCCACTGAAAAGCCGCGTTTGTGTTGAGATTGAAATTTCCCGCGTCTTAGTAGAATTTACGTTTTGGGGCGGCCGCAGATATTCTGAACGTTATAACTAGAGCAGATAGTGGAAAATAAAAAAATCTCTCTGCAGAAACCAAATAATTTAGTGTATCCAATTAAATGACACAAAAAATAAGTTGGCTTTCCAGTTAAACTTTAATAACTTTTCTAGAACAGGTATGCTATGCATATCTTCTCATGTCCCACAGGAAGTTATTTTATGACAATTACTTTTGTGGAGGTTGTTACGACCTCGTATCATCCTCCAGAGAGGCTGATACGAACCCGTAACAGCCTCCACAGATGTTCATCGAACACTTTTCCTCAAATACTGAATTCATAAAGCACTTTTCCTCAAATACTGAAAAGTAGAAGCTGGCCTCCAAAACTAAATTTAAAAAAAAAAATACTTTCAGTAAAAACAAAAACAAAAAAACTTAAATATAAAAAAAAATAAAAAATATGTTGAAAAATGACAGGACATTTACTCTCTTGGACAACCAGTCTGTGCCCTAGGTTATACCTTGTCACCGTCAGATTACCACTCAAAATACAGCTTCTCAACTGACACAACATCCTACTATCCCTTGCTTTCCAAAAGCGCGTTATTCAGCAATGAAAAAAAGACAGAACATCTTACTCTCATAGACAACCAGCCATGCCCTAGGTCATGCCATGACACAATCAGATTTCCACTGAAAATACAGCTTGTCAACTAAAACATCATCCTGCTATCCCTTGCTTTCCAAAGGCTAGTTATTCAGCAATGATCACTGTCTTTGTTCTTGAATTATCTTGTTTCTCAAAATCCAACACACGTGGGGTTTGTTATTGTTTACTTTTTACTTCCACGACCCCTAGAGTAGTCATTTTAGTAGATCTATGGTAGATTTTCACGACCGCTAGATGGCATCTGAATCGCCAAAAAAGTAAAAGACTATATTGGTAGAAACTGAAATGCTTGGGTCCCAATAGTAGTCATTTTAGTAGGTCTACAGTAGGCTTGGGGTGCTACTTTACTAAAATAAAATTCCCTATCCCATTAGCGAAAAAGTACAACAAAGTATCTTGTTTGTACATAAAAGTACAAACAAGACCTACCTATAAAAATATTCTGTTCGAAAAAGTTCTAATAGTTAACATACCTCCATCTCGGTCCATATCGGTATAACAACCTCTACGGCCATTTAAAAATATCAGCCTCGCTGCGCTCGGATGATATTTTTCATAACCTGCCTCGCCTTCGGCTCGACAGGTTCTTTTCAATGATATCAACTCGATGTCCGAAGTCAACCTTTAATATAAAACTCGTTTCTAGGTTCTTCATGACCGGCTATCTCCCAGTTGGATTCGAGTTTGCGGCCGAATTGACATATCCGGAACCGGAAGGCACGTCTTCCGGTCTGCTCAACGCTTCTGCTCAAGTTTTTGGCATTGTTTTAACCCTTTTAGCTGGTGCACTTATGAACACTGCGGGCGATCTAGTCTCAAATTTAGTCCTATGTGGATTGCTGTTGTTAGGTTCTATTTTTACGTTTTTAATCAAGTCTGATTTGCGCCGTCAGGCCGCACAAGTGGCTCACGAGCCGGTGATTGCGACTTTAACTGATAAGGGTTTGTGATTTTTACTCGCCTTTTCATTCAATTGTGACGTTTGAATTTAAGATTATGTGATTTTACGGACTGATTTTGTTAATGGTGAAGTATTTCGGGGCTGCCCGAGATAAGTTCTAATGACTGGAAGTGCAAACTGCTGCCGGAAATGTTTTACTGATTTTATTTTATTTTAATGTTTTTTTGTTCTGGTTCGGGCGTATGGAGGATGAAAGTATCAGTTATATTTTATATTGACATCATATAGGAGTGGAATTAGTGTGGGTATGCACTGATTGGTCCATTACTTTGAGTGAAGCCTGAGGTGTTTTTCTCGTACGGTGACCTTATCTCAAAATATTTCTGAGGAAAACGTCCTTTAAAAAGCATCGCTTGACTACTTGAAAAAGACAGAAGAATGTCGATTTACTGATGCCTTCAAAACGGTAGTGCACTACTGTATTTTTGACTCTCTGCTGTTTATGTAAAGAATACTCAGGAAAACCGCGCACACTTTTTGCTTTTATGAAAGCAGAGTGCTAAAAATGCCAGTATCGACGAGGTCACAAAAACCTTATCGCGTTTTAGGGAATTTTACTCTCTATTTATACTAAACACCGTGCAACCCTTCTTAGCTTTTTAGGGACCTTACGCTAAGCCAGGGAAGAGCTTGCCCCCCCCCCCCTTCCCCCCCCCTCCCGTGTTGCTACTTTGCTCTGACGGAAATCTCGCCACAAAAGCCTGTTACGTTCTGGCGTGTGCGGAACTGGGTCTTTTTGTATTTGCTGGTAACTAACCGGTCGCAGAATTCTGGTTCGGTTTGTAGAAAAATCTGTGACAAATCGCGGAATTCTTCAACCAGAGGCAACACTGCCCCCCCCCCCCCCCCCCCCGCACACACCGGCTATGCAGGATCTATCTAACCTGTCCATCTTTGATTAACTGCAAGTACAGTAGAGGTATGCTTATTTGAACATTTTTTCAACTTTGATCCTTGAATTGTTGATCCTTGGAACAGCCTTACCGAAGATGCGGTTAATGCTGAATCGATCAATAGTTTCAAGTGCATTGTTGATGGTATTTTTAACTCTGGTCAGTTCGACTACTCAACATTTCTTAGAGTTATTTAGAGGCGAAAGCCTTTTCTCTTGCTTTGTATTATTATTATTAACTTTTCCACTACCTTGGCTTTGTTACTTGCATATAAAAAAGTAAAATGGAAAAGAAAAATAACAAACTTGATATGAGCTAACAGCCACTATTTCAGGGTTATCCTGGCACAAATTGGAAGTAGACATTCAATTAACTTTCTTTGATTTTGAATTTACTAAAAAGGTCCTTCCTCTTTTGAAGGCATCTGCAGGTTCGGACCGCCATCTTCACCATTGAAGGTGAGTTCCTCGTGGCAAACTTTTCAAATTATAAAAGCAAACCAGGAGCCTGTTCCATCCTACTTACCGTAGTTACTACGCATTACGTCACGAATTCTGGCTTTCTGCCTTCAAGTCTGGAACGATTTTTCTATTTTCCAGCAGAATATCATTCCACGGGCGAATCCGACCAATCACGTTGCAGAGATGCGTAGTTACTACGCTTACCACGCTCCCGAGCATGGTAAGCAAATAGTAACTATTAGTTACTATTTCGAGAAGGTTGGAACGGAAATAGTAACTATTAGTAACTATTGTTAGAAGGGTGGAACACGCTCCAGGTGTCAGTTGAGTCACTTTCAGCCGTGAATTCTCAGAATATTCAAAAAGTGACAAAAGCGTGAGTGCTTATTACAAGTATTCATAGTATAAAATGACTGGTTTGGGTTTTAGTTTTTCCTTCGGCGATCGTTAACTGTTAGCAGACGTTCACATAAGCATACCTCTACTGTAGTGGAATAAGTACAGCGAAATTGTAATCCATGTGCATTTTGTGTACGGTGGAAAGGGTTAAGTCTTCCATGATTCGTGAAGCACAATCGATTTTGTATTTATGTATCTTACTTGTAGTGCTAAAACCAGTGACTGACAATGTTCTATGTATCTGTATCCATATTAGAGTTATGTGCTACCGTGTGATTTCGTCCGCATCGTCTTACCCGAAGTTCACACTGCTGTATTATTAGGCGACACGATTTTGTCTCTGTTTCCGGCGTGCGACAGCATCGCACGAATTGTCCACAACACTGAAACGACTGGGCTTTTATCAAGAACAAATAATCAGGCAGAACCTTCGTCTCCCCACCTCTGTAATATGACCACGCGGGGTCGAATATTTCCCCGTACCCTGTCGGCTGCAAACAAGCGTAGGTTTGTAGCTTCGCGGCAGATCACGTTTCGTTACCTCTACAAACAGCTATATCACTGTGGATTTGCGTCGACGAAAAGTAGAAGTCAAAGCCGATTGGTTCTGGACGCGCTCCAGACCGGGTCAGCGCGCTTCCTGCACTTTTTGCTCTGCGATGAGCAACGGCGAAGACGGAAGTAGACGGCTATCAACTCAAAGCTAGAGCAAGCTCCGCTCAGTTTTGTCGCGATGCATGGGACCAAAGACGGAAGTTCTATCTGATTATTTGTTCTGCTTTTCTGTCATGATGATTAAGCGGGACAAAGACACCGTCGGAAGACGACGACCTCTGACCCATATCATACTTAATCAGACTACATATATCATCTACTTTAATCGGATCGAACGCTTCCCGACAAGATATTTATAATAAACCATCCAAGAATTACTGGTTCTTTCATCAAAAGGCAGAGAGAATTTTAGCCTTTAAAAATAAATCTTGTTTTTTTTTATAAATGGTCATTTATTATGTTTTCTCAAGGGCGTTTTCTCCATTAAAAATTATATAATTGGTTTTCACCATGAGACCTTGTGGGTCGTGGTACGTCTACGTGGCTCCGACAATGGAGTCCTAGACTTCTACATTATATTCGAAAAAACTGTTTCTGGTTTATTGGTCACGGTACAAGTCCCTTGTGTAAAGTGTCATCTCTATCTTATTATAAACCTTTGTATTTGCTTCCCCCCCCCCACAAAAAAAAAATCGTTTTGTATTTTTCAACGCGATCGACACTGTGGCAAAACCCAACGTCATGCGTTGCTTCTCGCACGATTTGTGTCGCGAAACGCAGTATTTCGCGCGAAATCGAAGCAGTGTGAACTACGGGTAAGGCTTTGCGAATTATAATCCCGCAAAAAAACGGCTTTGCGAATTATAATCCCGCAAAAAAATTGCCATGCTATTTTGATTTGAGCGATACATTGCTTGAACCGCTCTTAAAACTAGTTTCTGTCAATAAACCTTGTGAGGCAAATATGGACTTTTTTGTTTCGCAATTTGTCTTCAGAAAATATATGTACTGTGCTCCGAACTATACTGTCGAAACTGTTCTTTGTCAATTAAAACCGAGTATAGCAAAACATACAATAGCTTTCATTTTGCATACGCATTTTGAACCTGAGACATAATTTGACTGAAACGCTTTTTAAAACAACTTTTTGAAGCCTCGTAAGATAATTCGAGGGGTTGCTCTCTCGCCGCCACCGGTGTACACCTCGACGCGGCACCGAGGCGCCTCCGGCACGGCACTGGCACGATACCGCCGGCCACCGGCAAATTTTCTGCAGATCACTGTTCGCCATCTGGCGCCCAGTAACGAAGGTACTTGAACAAAAGAATGATCGAAAACATGCTGTCGAAGAAGAAGCAGAACTAGATATGAGGATGATGCTGTTGACCAAAAGCGCCAAGTAGCCAACCATGTTTCTGTGCTAGTGTTGGGCGATATTTAGATTTTTCGATATAGGCCTATCGATATTTTCACTTTCGAAATTCGATATATCAATACTGATATTTGTTTACCATGTTTCGCTATAGGATTTTGTTAAATAGCATCTTGGATCATCTCAAACTCCGAATAAATAAGAAATGAGTTAGGAAAAACATATTGCTCCAATTTCGGATATATAAGTGTAGGATAGGTTGGATTATTTACAATAATACGAATGAACAAATATCGTTTTCGATATCGATATTTACGTTTCGATATTGATATTTGGTCCGATATATAGATCTAGCGATATCCGATATATCGCATCATGGATCATCTCAAACTCCGAATAAATAAGAAATGATTACGGAAAACATATTGCTCCAGTTTCAGATATAAAGTGTAGGTTGGGTTAGATTATTTACAATAATTACGAATGAACAAATATCGTTTTCAGTATCGATATTTATGTTTCGATATCGATATTTGGTCCGATATATCGATCTACAGATATCCGATATATCGCATCTTGGATCATCTCAAACTCCGAATAAATAAGAAATGAATTACGGAAAACATATTGCTCCGATTCCGATATATAAGTGTAGGTTAGGTTGGATTATTTACAATGATTACGAATGAACAACTATCGTTTTCTATATCGATATTTATTTTGGATATCGATATTCGGTCCGATATATCGTTATCGATACCGAATATCGCCCAACACTTGAGTCAGCTTCAGTATATTTTGCTTCTGATGAAGGTAATTCAGTGGCGACCAAACTTTTTTTCATATGTGTAGGATGTGCTAAGAATGAAACTTGGCAGGCATGTTTAACTTGGAATAAGTCAGTTTCCCCATCAGACCCTCTGGGAGTGCAATAGAGGTATGCTTTCATGCACTTCCTGTGGCTAAATATAAGTACCAGTTAGCCAAAGTTGGTAATTAAGGATTCACAAGATTGTTTTATAAATTTTCATTTTATAGAGCCAATCACATTCCTTAAAGTAGGCTACTCATCTTAACCACAAAGTACAGAAAATACTTTGGAGCAAAACATATACTTTCATGATCCCCATGAGCCCCTGATCATTTGTGAAACAAGGGTTTTGCTTCAAAATGAATTTCCAGCTCCCTTAAAGGACCCCTCGCACTATTCACTCCTCAACTTACAGTATTTTAAAATATTTGAATACTTCAACTATGCCGTGCTTTCAAAAAATAACCAACGGTTTTGGCTGTTTTAAGCCTTTTCCGAGACCCGTTGACTTGTAGCGAAACAAAGAAACAATTTACATAACCGGTTTTCCTGATGGAAAAACTTCTCGCAGACAACCGTCGACAGCGTGATACGCATCGAAGGTAGCAAAACACGGCCAGTGAGAGAATCAGCGAGGTTTTGTTAGAGGGGTTAGAATGTACCGCACGAAACGTGGGTCTCCGGGAAATATATGTAGTGGTTACGGAAGTGGGTTGCATTAGTATTATTTAACTAAAAAGTGAAAAAATACTTTTGACCAAACGATAAATATTCATGATGCCCAAGGGCCATGATAAATTTTGCTTCAAGGGTATTGCTTACAAACGAATTCCTTAAAGTCCATAAGACAGCTTGAGCAAAATAGACGTTTTCATGATCCCATGAGCCCATATTCATTTTTGCCTCACGGGTTTTGCTTTCAGATGAATTTCTAGTGCCCTTAAACTGCAAAAATAAGATACTTTTTACCAGATCATTCTATTGATTTCCAAGGGCCCATGACCATTCTTTTTTCAAGGGTATTGCTTATAAATAAACACAAGAAACTCAAGAATTTGCCAATTCCTAAATTTCATCCTCTGACCCAGCCTTGCAAGTCCCATATGAGCTTCTAGCTCTTGTATTCAACCCAAGCTCATGAACATTGTAGACTTGCTTCGTTCTTGGACAATATCTGATGAAATTTGTTTACATGTACATCAGAAATCATGGATTAACGCAATATTTTAATCTGAAAAAAAAAAACGCGGCACCGGCTCGGCACCGCGCCACTTGGTGTACATCGTTTTTGGTAGTGAGCAACCCCTCGAGATAATTTTTCGTTGTTTTTCACTCGACCTCCTCTTTGTTTCACCCTTTTTGCATTCCCAAAATCCAATTTCCGGCTTTCACTAACCAATAATTTTGGCTGGGGGGGGGGGGGTAACAAGTAACGATTGTTTATCCTTTATTGGAATGCTGCTCTCATAAAAAATCCAGAAGTAAAAACAGTTAACAACGAATGACGTTGCACTTGTACAAAAACCCTGTAGCCAACACCTCCAGAAAAATCCTTTTTGCAAAACATGTTCTTCTCCATGAGGACGGTACAAGGATTCATTTTCTCTAAAACTCACTCCGAAAAAATCTTAAACACCCTTACTCCCAAACTCTCAGTCGAAAAGTACAAAAAAAATGCAACATCAACAACAGAAAGGGACCACAGTTTTTGTCCATTATTGTTCAAGCAGTGTAAAAGCATCCACAAGAAATGACGCACTTGTTCTAGACATATTAGTAACAAATAAAGTGGCCATCAGTCTTTGCTACCGTTGAAATTACGAGCGTGTTCCACCCTACTTACCGTGGTTACTACGCATGACGTCACGAATCCTGGTTTTTTGCCGTCAAGGCTGGAACGATTTTTCTGTTTTCCAGCAGAATATCTTGCCACAGGCGAATCCGACCAATCACGTTACAGAGATGCGTAGTTACCACGCTTACTACGCTCCTGAGCATGGTGAGCAAATAGTTACTATTTCGAGAATGCTGGAACGGTCAGCGTAGTCAGCGTAACTTTTTACGAGGTTGGAACGAAAATAGTTAACTAATAGTTACTATGGTTATAAGGGTGGAACACATTCTTCATCTGTCTACAGGGTAAAATGATTGTGATGCTATCTAGCGGCTAGTTTTACAACTCGTCCTTCTTGGGGCCACTGAACTCATCATAGGAAATAGCACCGTCTTTATCTTTGTCCTCATTCTCAATAATTCGATTCACGATATTTTCGCTTTCGAGCTGCATCGATTCGGCGCGCGTTGGGTCTTCTTCGGATACTGCTTTAATGGAATCTTCTATATATTTCACAATCTGAAATAAAAATTAAGGATTAGTTGTTTTTTTCAGATACCATGGTACCATGGCAAGGGCGCTTTGTTGATGGAAGATCGTTCGTTAGTGGATATTTCTTGTCAGTTTGTTATGTCTTCATGCTTCTTTTCTTCTTCTTTTTTCTCTCCTTTCTCTTTCTTTTTTGATTTTTTTGGTTTGTTTCCCTTAAGACTATATGAATAAAGAATAAGCCCCGCCCATTGCCAGGCCTTATGTTAGGCATTATGGTGGGGCCATAAACAGTTGATGTTGTTTTTTATTTTTATGAATAAACTGAAACTGAAACTGTAATAAGACATAGGCACTTTACACAAGGGACTTATAGAAGTCGAGGACTCCATGGTATCTGATACCACTGTCTAAAGTCAGTTTTCTAGTTACTAATTATCTCGCCATAATGTCAGAAGTTTCATAACAGACAACAGAAGGATGCGCGGTTTCAACAGACAATGCGTAATAGACAACACTTCGGATGTTTTCTGTTGTATTTGAAAATGTTATGCATAACAAGCATTGCCATCCGGAATCCGGAAGAGCCGAAAAATCGCCAAAAAGCATCTGCTGTATCTTCAGACATCATGACGACAAATAAAAAAGTCCGTAGATGCTTTTTTGGCTGATCCTGGCAATGCTTGTTCTGCATAACTAACGTTTCCAACACAACAGATAACATCCCAAGCGCTGTCTGTTACGCAGTGTCTGTTGAAACCGGGCATCCTTCTGTTGTCTGCTCTGTTGACGGTGCAGTTACTGTAGTATCTATATTCAGATATCATGATCACGACCGTAGGAACTGACCGTGGTATCGGGAAAAGTCATCTCACTCTCACCATCCCAAACACCAGAGTCTAGCTCTTTGTCAAATTGGTGCGAAAGAAGATTGGCACTTGTGATGTCAGTGGATGTTAAGTATTTGTTTTCGGAGGAATTCTAAGTCCGCGATTTCGGCAATTGTCGTTTTTGCAAACAAACCGTAGTATGAGACACGTTGGTACTGTCAAAACGACCAATTGCAGATCCACTTACCGATGTGTCAGATATCATGGTATTTGCAAAAGCACAATCGTACGATGTAAACAAAAGCCTCGATGCAGAATGCCCCCTCCCCACGTTTGGTATCAGGATTCCCGGCCGGAATTTTCTCCACTTTCATCATAAAAAAATCTCAGCATTTCCATTTGGAATTCATGATGGTGCCTGACAGGAATTCCAGTCCACGAGTGTCTGCACCCCGGTCAGTCGGTTAAGGTCTCGCAACATCGCCGAGACAGAATCTCATCCGTCTAACCCACTTAGCAACATGAGTCCCAATCAGCGTGTTCTGAAAGAATACTCCTATTCCCCCGCCCCCCCCGCCCCCCCTTATACAGAACCTTTTTAGAATTTGTCAAAAGACGCAGTCGGAATTTCTCGGGAATTGGCACGCATGCGTTTTCCGCCTCTGTATTCATCTGAATCCACAAACTAAAATAATATAATGAGCAGAAATTTGAAGATTTACTTCGGTGTAACGGATAAGATGTTCACTACGTAGAATCCAGCGTGACATATTAGCTCATAAACGTACAGCCATGCTCATTTGACACAAAATAATTTCGCGGAGCAAGTGAAACGCGGCCCACTCTTTCGGATTAATACGCCACGCTCGACTTCACGAAGTGGAATATAGTATCTCTTATGCCGAATGAAATTTGCTTTAAATTAGTTTTCATTTTATTTCCAAGATTCAAGTTACTACATATGCAACCTGTCAAGTGCTGATTCGTGCTTTAATTAGCATACTAACGAGAATATTCAACTTGGGATGGTTGCGAAAGGACGATAGCGGAAGACTCGGTATACAATCTGTGTGCTAACCAGGTAATGTTTCCAGCCCTATGCTATCACGTTGTAGCCTACTGATACATAATTCTTTGAAAATCGAGAAAGGGCAGGACCACTGTTCTTTCGGTTTCTTTTTCCTTAAGTCAGGATCCCTGTTCCGCAACGGGACGCATTTTCGCGAAAAGAGAGTCCCGCATTTCATAAAGTGCCTCTGAGTATTTTTGAAAAAGAATATTTCCGTGCCATTTTACTATGAAAGACCATTTCTATTACGAGCTATGCTTTAAGCCAATACAATTGGTAACATTTAAGGTTTAACTGAACACCTCGCTTATTTGTGTATAACACCTTATACGTATGTGTATACCAGAACATGACCCTATGAGGTTAACAGAACACACTGAATTATTTTGAGTTTGTTGACGTCGACGGAGATACTGTGTTCACACTAGTCTCTCGTAGTGACGTTGAGAATGGGCGGAGTCATGACACAATGTAAGAAGTTTCATAACAGATAACACACGGATGCGCGGTTTCAACAGACGACATTTGGGATGTAATCTGTTGCCGCGACAAACGTTAGCACGAAAATGTTATGCATAGCAATCATTGCCAGGAATAGCCGAAAAAAGTAAAGAAAAGCCTCTGCTGAATTTTCGGATATCATGGCGAGAAAGTCCGAAAGAAAGTCAGCAGAAGCTTTATGGTGGTTTTTCGGCCCTTCCTGTCAATGTTTGTCATGCATAACATTTCATGCATAATGTTTGTCGCGACAACAGATTACTTCCCAAGGGTTGTTTGTTGAAACCTCGCATCCTTGTGTTATCTCTTATGAAACTTCTGACAGTGCAAGACCTAACTCACAGGTAGAGCGCGCGATGTGAACTACATCGACAGGTTTTTGGGATCCCAAAACGTAAGTGGAATGATACCTATGACATCGCTAAAGTTGTCTGTCTGTCTGTGAGCACGATAACTTTCGAAGGGAATGAGATATTTTGATAAACTTGGTGTAACGGTTCTTTGGGTCAAGGATAAGGTCAAGTTCGTAGATGGGCTTTGTAGCCCTATATTTAGGGGTGGGGGAGGGGGTTCAAATTAAGCGGCAAACAAAATATTTTTCAACAGCTAATGTGATAGCCGATTATGGGGTACGTGGAAACAAGTAGTTCGCCAGGAATCCGGCAAAACCGGAAAGTTGGTTAAAAGTAAAAGTTTCATTTGTAGTTGATCAAATGTTCGGTTTAGGGGTAAGAAGACATGCTGAACACGTCTGTAAAAAGCATTTTTACCCGGACAACTAGTTCGCCCGGAATCCCGCCAAAACTGGAAAATTTGTTAAAAGCAAAAGTTTTATCTGAAGTTGATTAGGTAACAGATTTAGGAGTAAGAAGAGACGCTGAGTCTGTATACCACAATCATTTTTTACCCGGACATTTAATTCGTCCGGAATCCGATTGTAGCCGGATTTTTTCTTATAAGTTAAAGTTTTATTTCAACTTGGTTTTCTCTGATGATTAGCCTGGCGAAGACTGGATCTGGCGAAGACAATACCCAATTGTCTGGGTCAAATGTTAGATTTTTGGGATCCCATCGAAACCTTTGGTCTTGATCTTTTCCTTCTGTAAAATCGCCAACGAAAGAAAATCGAAGACCCTGCTATATTCCTGGCTGCTCGGTATGTTCAGAAGAGTCCCAGAAGCATTAGCGTAATTGTTTACTAACAGCAGGCAATTTGGAGCTGTTTATTCGTACAAACCATAATTATTTGAAATCACACAGGTGTGCCTCAGCTTCGAAAGATCTTTCGCACAAATAATAATACTTTATTCGGGTATGGCGGAGCATAAGCCTTTCTCATCAGGTTTTCAAGGCTGTTCAAAGAACATTTTCCCGACGGTTTCAGCTTTACCTGCGTTTTCACGATCAGTCCAGCGGAAAAGTGGACTATTCCGGGATTTTCGCGATGCGCTCCGCTCGCTTGAAAGTGACTCCGCAATTCCGCGAAAACCATCCTTATAAATATAATGAACTATCCAATTAGCGATGCTCCCTAATATGCTTCATATTACTGTTTCTCTTGATGTTGTTACTAGGCTATGTTCCATCATCCGAGCAATAGCTAGAAAGAGCTACCATCGTCGTATCAATCCTAATAATACAGCTAGGAACGACGACGGTAGAATTTAGTAGCCTTGGTAGACGATCGGAGCACATCCTGCGTCTTCTTTTCCCAATACTGTCTGGTAAAAGTCTGGGTATGTATATTCTAACCCTAAAGGACCACTCAGCTTGGACCAAGCTGTTCAACCGAGTTCTAAGTAAAATAAACACCTGTGCAGACCCAGACAATGAAAAATCCCAAAGCGACAAACATACCACAGGCAAACTGATCACAACTCCTCGTGCTTAGGACCGCTGAACTCATCATAGCTGATGTAACCATCTCTGTCCTTATCCTCGTGCTGGAAGATCTCTTCCGTGATCTTGTGCGGATTGGCTGGTCCCTCGTCACGTGCCTGCTCCTCGGCTTCTGGCTGGTCAGGGAGGTTCTGCTTCAAGTACCCTAAGACCTGGCGAAAATCATGCTATGAGCTTCAAAGCTACACAGGAAGCGGTTATGGTTCAAGCACTCGTTCAGTTTCTATCAGAGCAAGTTTACACCAGCGAGCAGCGCCAAGACTTGACAAAATTGACACACACTCGAATAGCAGTGATACTATCACCACTAGCGATAGAGAACATCCCTACTGAAACTCATTCAGTCGTTCACCAGCGCTGGGTCCGCTTCATATTCAGAGCATTGCAAAAACATTGCGTACAACCGCGCCTTTGCTTTACTAGAAATTTCTAAACCCGCTTTATCGCCATCGCTTTAAATGCCGCAAGCGTAGTGGGTGGCGCTACGAGTACGGTCCATTTGCAAAGCATGGAGAGGATAGGTCTTGACGCTACTCTCTAGGGTTATTTTGCTCTGGTGTCTATTTAACAACATGTGGAACCGGGACAAGTATTTTTTTTAATTGTTGGTCTTCTCTCGGTTTTGTGTCTTTCCGACCGAGAATTTTTAACGACACGCCCTACTTATAGTAATCCATTCTATCTCAGTGCTATTTCCATTTAGTCCTGTTCTCGGAATTATCTTCAATTCATAGTCTATTGCAATGATTTTCACGCTTGTCACGTTTGTTCTCTTTGCGTGTCGTATTATGCGCCCGATCATTGTTTCCCAGGAACTTATTCGTCCGAAGACCGGTTATGCAAATTTTGCCAAGATTCTCATCCAAGGCAAGGGACATTTCTGTAAGCAAAGCTTCGTTGTAAAGTGATCAACTGTCTCAAAACGTTTGAGCCGACACAAGATGTAGTGCGAGGTGTCCTTCAAAGCACACCTCATACTATTTACTGTTTTCGTTCCATTATTCTAACATTAATGGATACTTTAAAAACAGGCTCTGCTTTTACCAACGTAGGCACGGCTTTTACTATTTTAAGCCAGTTCTCTGGCTCATTGACTTCAACCAGGAATAGGGAAAAATGTAAATAACCAGTTTTTGTCACGATCGAGCTTGTCCTAGACAGCCGTCGGGAGCATGTGTCGCAACGAAAATGGCGAAATAAGGCAAGTGTGAGAATCACCGAGTTGTCGTTAGGGGGTTAGAATATACTGTATTGAATTCGGGTCTCCGGGATTCAGATTGAATACAGAGGTTACGGAACTATTGACATTATTGGCATAATGGGTCCTTTAAGCGAACAAATGTTTTTATTTATACGCAAATAATTTAAAACAAGGTGCTAAGCGGAGCGAGGGCGCGTCTCAGTTCTTAGCGATGATTGAAGGTGAATCTTCCAATATGAGCGGAATGTAGCGTCACTTTTCAACATGCCACCGTAGACGACTCGATCATGTAGTCGGCGGGACGCGTTACTTACTTTCCGTTACCGGAGATGCAGAAATTTGTGAATGGAGACACTGGAAAACATCCTACTATTCCAGCCCGATTTCGTTTTCGCCGAGATTCTTGAAACCACTTTGAGTCAGAGATGGGCGAATCCGACCGTGAAAGGATTCGAATCCGAATCACCATTTCATGCTGAAGATTTGAATCCGGATTTGAATCCGATCTTAACGAAAATCAAATCGTATACATAGGCTATGGTTTAAAATTAAGAGGTGACAAACAGCCTGATATCTAAGGTAATCGGAAAACGTGATAGATTACTGAGGATGGTTAATGGTCGACATAAAAAAAAAGTTGGATTGCCTAAGCCACCTGTGCAAAAATTGGGAAACGGAAACTGGAAGCATGTCGACTGGACATTTGAGCGGATTCGTGATATCGCGGGTTTGGAATCCGAATCCAACCTGGCAAGCAGAAGATTCGAATCCGGCCAAAAGGACGAATCCCGATTCGGATTCGAACATCTCTACTTTGAGCCCGCTTTAAACTTCTCACGCCCTGAACGATCGAACCCTGCCACACCAAAACAACCAGAGTTTACTATTCGAAAACCATCCTGAATAAAAACGACAAATATATTACAAAACTTCCACACATTATTTACGTATCTATTTTTTATCAGAATCGGAGAGCCAAGGAAAGAGTAGTAAAAAAGAAAAGAAAAATGAGTAAACGCATTTCACTTAGGATAGAAAAAAAAATCTGATAAAGCAGAAAATCTAAAACACAAGAAAACTAGCCAAGACATGTCTGTAAAATAAACTTAAAAAGGTCTACTTCACAAGAGGTAGGAGTTCCCTGTTTCGAAATATAAAACTTGAGTGTTACTAATGCATTGAATACTGCACTGAAATCCGCAGAAGAAAACCCACCGCACTCGATTTGGCACTCCCCCCCCCCCCCCCACTCACACACCCTGACAGCATTTCATCTTTATCAATGTTATCAATTGCAAATTCACTTGTTAAAATCTACCAAAGCAAGGGCCCAGATTTTCGCCAGCAGGATATATTCAGAAGGGCTATCACGTCCTAAAGTTCGACACAGCATCGTTCTTCAAGATCAATCAATCAAGTATATTATCCAAACAGCTTAAATCTAGAAGAGGAATAAAATATTTAAATATTTATTTAAGATACACAACTAAACTCGTCGGTCATTTGTTAACACGCTCAACTGAAGCGTGGTCCAAACATTAAAATCAAAATAAAAAACGTCAAAACTGGGACGATCAAGAAATACTTTTACGCGTATAATAATATAATAATAATATAACTGCAGCAAAAGAATTTCGCCTCGACAAATTTCCCAGGACACTTATTAACGCTAAATCCGTGACGGTCCACCTCCTTTAAAGTGGTACTCCTCAGTTTTGAGGGAAATAAAAGAATAAATAAATAAATTGATTCAAGGTTAATTTGTACGGGAATCGACGAACTTTTCAAAGCTATTATGCTCCTGATGTAACTGGGAACCCCGGAGCTTACAGACAAATTATCTGTTCAAGCTTTTAATACTTTTCTCGTGCAACTGCAAACCAGTTCTGAAATCATAAAATATAGGCAGATTCGAACATATCGAACATAAAAACTACATCAATATTTAACAATGAAAGGCTGTCTTCGAACTCATTCGCTTTTCTTGTCGATTTTCATTCCATCGCTTATTTTGTTGATTTATTTTTTTCCAGTTGTATTTGCTTTCCTTGTCTTTTTTCTTTGCTCCACTATCTTCGCTTTATGTACGTGAAGTGTGTAAATTTACTGCAATTGTTATTCTATGAGTGATCTCTTACGTATGAGGAACGACAAGGAGCCTATGTGGTACACCAATCTCGAGCGTAGAACAGCATTAGGGCGGGTTTGGATGCGAAAACTTTAGAGGCACTAATTTGTTTAAGGGGGAACGCACTGCCACTTGGGGAAAAAAGGAAATACTTAGGGAAAAACAGGGTATGTGATGGCCCATACTTTTGCCCTATGTGTGGTGAAATTGATGCGAGTCTGTTACATTTATGGGCGAATGTGGTGAGTTGGAGGGATTAAGGGAGGAAATGTTTGGGAGGAGTGCTTTAGGGGAGGTAGGGTTAGTAGATCTGATGGGAGATAAGTGTTTCTCAGTAGGCTAATAAGAAATTTGGCGGCGTTCGTGATTTCTTGTACGTGATTTGTTTGGCTTTTTGCAATAAATATCATATCACATCATATCATCATGGGCCCTTGTTCTAACAACTTTTCTATTAGCCCCAATTTCGATCTGACGAACACGCTAGCCGACGTAATAGGACCCGATCACCAAGTTGTCCGAATTCTGGGCCCGAAAACTCGCGGATTCATCCTGAAATCGCATGCCGCTTTAAAGGACCTGTCTTACCTATAATAATAATGCAACCTACTTCCATAATCACTCGATATTTCTGAACCCGGAGACCCCAACTTCGTACGTAACCCCTCTAACAAAACCACGCTGATTTTCTCACTTGCCGTGTTTAGCTACCTTCAATGTGTATCACTCTGTCGACGGTTGTCTGCGACAAGTTTTTCCGTCAGAAAGATCAGTTATGTAAATTGTTTCCCTGTTTTCGCTACAAGTCAACAGGTCTCGGGAAAGGCTTAAAACAGCCAAAACCGTGTGTTATTTGTTGAAAGCACACAAAAATGTTCAAATGTTTTAAAATACTGGAAGTTGAAGAGTAAATAGTGCGAGGGTTCTTTTAAAGCTACGTGCACACACAGTCCATCTAGTATTCGCATGCGAAATAAGCATGCTAAATCCGCGTCACTCGGAGTGAGTGTGCACATACTTTAAAGAAGTAATAAAACCATCGAGCTCAATCAAATATTCCCACTAGAATTCTATAAGTATTGACTAAACTTTAGCCGATTATCTGCGGCCCGTGACGTTGTCAGACGTCATGAAAGAAATAGGAAAGTTCGATTAAATTAATGTTGCAGAATATATATTTGTATCTATATTTATAGAGCCGAGCGCGTTTACACTTATAAACATTTCTAGGGACAATCAGTTCCGTCTGTAAATGGAAAATATAGACTTTTTGTGTGACGTCACGAGCCATAGATAATCGGCTAAAGTTTAGCCAACACCATTTTATAACGGTTTACGTCGGGACCCAGCTCAACCAACACTTGGCTTTTACTCACAACAGCAAACTTGAGCGCACAATGGCCAAACAGACTCCACACAAAAGCACGAGGCTTAGGCACCGCTCACACGCAACGTTATGGGTACGCACCTCTTCTCTCGACAGCTGGCTGTCACCATCAGAGTCGATCTGCTTGAAGACATTGACGGGTGCTGGGGATTCTCCAATGGCGACGAGCTCGACGTCAAAGTGAAGAGTGGCACCTATGAAGAAACAGTCGTAAGTTAGAATTTAGCACATTTAAATATTTAAATTTATTTAGTATTTATATAAATTTATTGAGTACAGTAATTTATTTAAATTTATTTAGTACATTTTGATATTTATATATCCGGTTCAAACCCCGAAAAAATTATAAGTGCAGAGTATTGTATTATTAATGTTTATGTATTAAATATAGTAAGAATAAAAAAAAACTTTGAACCTTTAACCTTATTCCTTCAGCCCAAGCTGACTGCGAATCATATTTGATAGTACAAACCGGATACGTCAGCTGAATTTTATTAGAGCTATATTTCGGCCCTTCTTGGCAAGGGTCCTCTTCAGGCTCAAAGGCGCTCAAGTTGGAAAAAACACAACAGCACAACAACGAACTTGTTTTTCCACAAGCTCATGTTTTCCAACTTGAGCGGCTTTGAGCCTGAAAAGGACCCTTGCCAAGAACGGCCGAAATGTAGCTCTAATAAAATTCAGCTGACGTATCTGTTTTGCACTATCAAACATTAGTCCATTTACTCGTCCTCTTCCCTGTTTCAGCCATTTAGGGAGCAAAGCCAAGGGAAAGTTGGGCACTCGTGCTTGAAACACCACTTCCCTACCATCTCATACTTACTTATTAGTTGCGTTTTGGCTGACACCAGTATCTGTTACCAGGGTAACTAGATCTGCAATTAGTCGTTTCTGCAGTTACCGTAGTATCTGATACCACGGTTGCTCTGCAAAAACGACAATTGCCGACATTGCGCTTTTCGAAGTCATCCCGAAAGAAAAACTGACATACAGTCCCATCACTAAGTTCCAAACATTTTTCACAGCAATTTTACAACATCCTAGGCTCTATTGTTGGTAATGATGAAAGTGAGGTGACTTTTTCAGATACCACGGGTCAGTTACCATGGTCGGACAGTGGTATCCACGATCACTGGTCAGGTACCACGGTAACTGCGAAAACGACTTTAGATCGTGACCATGGCGTTTGCAAAAACGCAACTATTTATTAACACATTTGGCGTTAATGGACCCCTCGTACTATTTACCAGTATTTCAAATAGTACTTCAAATGATGATACATATGATATTCATTTCCACAAGGTTCAATGTTAAAAACTGTCTGGTAGTAAATACACTTTTTTACCAATGTGAGCGACTAAGCTACGCGTCGATGCGTGAAAGATCTGCGAAATTTTAACTCCTTCGGGAGATGTTCTGAACGAATTCATACATTTGTAGCTTAACAAATTTGGACTGCAACTCTTAAAAGTTATGCGAGGCAACTTTTTTTAATCCTTGCCTCAATTTCAGTACCAGGGTTTGTAAAAATCCAAGTCAGGTAATTCTCTGCATAATTCTCTAGAGAAATGCCGGAAAACAGCACTAGTATTCCCGAGTCCTGTATAAGACCAAATCAGTAACTGATCAAGCTGTTAGTCGTTTTCAGACTTCGGGATCTGAAAATCAGAGGAAAGTTGTTCTGGTGATTAGACGTGCTTTAACCAGTATGTGGCCCCAGCCCAATAAACAAGAAATTACGTAAGCCAAAGATTATGCGATCCTAGGGAGAAAACTTTCCGTGATTTGTTATCCAACTATTTGAGCAAACGGAGTAATAAAGGATTAATAAAGTAGTAAATAAGTATTAAGACTGGTAAAGTTCAATTCAGAAATAATTTGAATATGAATTGAAATTTTTTTAAAGTTTAAAATTTTATCTGTTTGTTTGGAAAGAGTAGGTGACGTTAAAGGTTTAAAGGACATGTTAACGTCACCGAGTGGAGGAGTCGTAGCCCAAAAAGTAAAGTAAAAATTTTTCGAAAGGCTACGCGGGTTTAAAAAAAAAAAAAAACGGAGTAAGCTCACACAAGTGAAGTTGGTAGTTTCAAGCCTTTGCACTGGGTGGGGGGGGGGATTATACACCTACCAGGTGGGATGACGTTTCCAGCTCCACGATCACCATAGCCAAGCTCAGGGGGGATGACGAGTTTCCTCTTCTCACCAACACACATGTCCTTCAGACCCTGGTCCCAGCCCTTGATGACCTGGCCACCGCCAAGGGTGAACTTGAATGGCTGGTTCCTATCGTGGCTGTACGAAAAATTCAGTTAGTAATATATACAAAACTAGCTGCAGGACACATTCTTCAATGGTTTGGTCACACCGCACTTTCTGTACATTTCTCCATTGTAGGATCTGCTAAACATTTCGGAGAAAAGGCAAATTCGGACAAAATACTACAAACTGGCAAAATACCTTCTCGGACTCCCCCCAAGGGAGTCTAGTTCAGCCCTGTCGAAGAGGTACCACATTATCCATGCTTCCGCTAAGTGCGAAACCATAGAGTATCGTGCTAGATCCCGGGCTTTCAAAAACACATACAAATCGCCGTTGACTCGCCTAACTTATCTATAAGTCTTATAAAGTTTATAGTGTTTTGTTTTCTTTGTGTGTAATTCATTTTTCTGCCTTTCTATTACTCCGCTCTTTCATTTATTGTATAGCAGGCCTCAATAAATTACTATTATTGTTATTGCCAATTTGGCGACGTCATCACCGAAACACTGCATGTCAGAAGTGTCATATCAGATATACAAGGATGCGCATTTTCAACCGATAACACCTGGGATGTTATCTGTTATGATTGGTAGAACATCAGCATGGCGACGACAACAGAGCAACACAGCACTGTCAGAAGTTTCATAACAAACAACATAAGGATGTGCAGTCTCATCAGATAACACCTGGGATGATATCTGTTACGATTTTCAAACGTTACGCACTGAAACGTTACGCTTACAAGAAGAGCCGAAGCACCGCCGGAGAAACATGTGCTGAGTTTTGTGTTTGTCATCGATGTCATCGTGATATCGGAAAAGTTAGCAGACGCTTTTTAGGCAGTTTTTCGGCTCTTCCTGGCAATACATATTATGCATAATGTTTGCAAGATGATATCACAAGTTTTTCCGTTTAAACTTCACATCCTTGGGTTATCTGTTATGAAACTCCTGACAGTGTGGTCACTAATGCAATTTGAGGTAGTACAAAATCATCGAAAACATGTCGAGGATTGCACTCTTCTGATCTCAAAATAATGACAGAAACATGAATTTCACAGGTAAACAACTTTCTTTGCTGCTTCATTTACAAGCATCCTTGGTAGGCTACTGTGGCGTATTTGCATGATAGAAAGAGTCAAATTTAAATAGGCAACATTGGGCTGCAACCGCAGTACCAAGTACAATGTGGAGCACGACTACTAAAACAGGGAATCTTCCTGAGTCCATTTCTTATAGACAGGGGTGAAAGCTGGAGAAAATCTGATTAAGAAAAAACTTCTTAAAATCTACCAGGCTCGGTCCCCAACCCATGCTCAGTTTCGTCATTTCAAATAATTTGTAAGCGAGAGATGAAGCCAATTATTACTGAATGGTCGACTATTTTCTAAACAATAAAAACATAAGAAGTTACTTTTGTATCACCTTACCATAAAGGCTAAAGCCTACTGCTATAGACACCTGCAAACAGTTCTTCAGAATCCCTGAACACTTACTTGTTTATATTTATATGTATCGTTTAAATGTAACCGCCATAAGTCATATGATAAATCAGAAAGGGTTATTATTTTTGTTGACGTCCTATGCTATTCGTTGTAAAAGAATATTTGGAGAATATTATGAATTTGAATTTGAATTTACTTCGTCTCCCCCATTGGACAAAAAATACCAAAATTATGAAATTATATAACGTAAGAGACCCTGAGCTTGCTATTGCTAACCTGATTAACACATACAACTCAAAAATCCAGTCCTACCCCTAGAGCAAAATTCTCGGAGTTAAAGTGTGCATGTATGTGATCGTGTTCAGTTGTCAATCAGAGAGTTTTTCAGTGTTACTTATTCCTATGAAAGTGTTATGTTTTCTTTGGTTTTGCTTCTCTTTTTTATTTTGTGCTCTGTCCTATTTATTTTTGGAATGACGGGTGATAAATAAAAATAAAAAAAAAAGTGAACCAGCAGCAAACCTTGAGTCAAACTTCTTTCCATCTGGAAGTGTTCCAGTGTAGTGCATCTGAAGCTGATCTCCATCCTTCGACTTCGTCTCACATTCGTCAGGCTTGCTGACGACTTCTACTTTCAATTCGGCTGTGCATACTGCTACCAGTGCAAACAAACCAAGCATAGCAATCCTTGCCATTTTGATGTCCTGTAAAAAGAAATCAGTGAGCAAGCCCTTTTTTGGTAAGCAACTTGTGGCAAAATTTCTTACATCTGTTTTTTTTCAATAAAATTAGCTTTTTTCTTAGTTTGGTCAATATGTGAATCTGAGATCAGTAAACCCATAAAAACACACAACCAAAACCTTTTCTGCCACTCTTCTGTCCTTTCAAGACTCTCAATATCTGGATCTTGTTATGACCTTGGAGAGAAGGATATTCTAGGCCTATGCACTTCTGATGCTGGTGTTTGATCTTTAAAGGTTGGTTGTGGTGTGTTTTGCCAAATTTAAGGTAATCCAAAACAGACAGATGATAATTAGACTTGAACAAATAGACAGGAACCAAGCCAAGTGGAATAAAGCTGTTTTGTATCCCAAAAAGAAAATAAGTGAGAAAAAAAGGAAATTATGAAATTTTAGAAAATAAGCAAGGTAAATGAAAATTTTTAAGTGTTACTTTTTATTCACAAAAAGAAGAAACATTTCAGGATGTACCCCAGAGCAAAAAAACACTAGAGAGTAGCGCCAAGACGTAAGACATGGCACAGACTGGAATAACAGTGACACTAGCACCACTAGCGATAGTGAACGCCCCTACTGAAACTCAAAGTCGTGTATCAGCGCTGGCTCCAATAAATTCATATTCTGAACAAAGCACAAAAAAGATACAACCTTCCCAGTTTCCTCGATCTGTGCAGACCGCATCTTAGCTTTACTAGAAATTTCTAAACTTGGCTCGCTTCAAATGTTGCAAGCATAGTGCACGCCGCTGAGTATGGTCCCATTTACGAAGCAAGGAAAGCATATGACTTGACCCTACTCCCTACGGTTATTTTGCTCTGATGTACCCTACAGTAGAGGTATGCTTGTTGAAAACTTCTCTAAACATTTACTACCTTAAAGTTTCTTGTTTATCAAGAACGGAAAGAAAAAATCACAACTTGACATCAACACCAACAGCCAACTGCTTCAGCTTTCTTCTCCCTCAAACAGTTTGTTGTAAATTTCATTCTTAAATTTTCTGTCGACTTGTAAATATGCTTATCCTTGTTTATTTTCAATTAATTAACTACAAACCCCTGATTTAGGATACCCTATACGATACCCTAACGTTGAGTATAATCAGGATAAATATTCCTTGAGCCCAAGCTGAAGTTGAAACATTTATTCAAATAATGTATAGAACGGATACGTCAGCTACCATGCTTCATCAGCGACATTTCAGCCCTTCTTAGCAGGGTCCTCGTCAGGCTGTCCAATCTTCAGGTCCAACGTCGTGGAAGGACGGTTACAGGTTTGTTTCCTTCCATGACGTTGGACCTGAAGATTGACAGCCTGACGAGGACCCTTGCTAAGAAGGGCCGAAATATCGTTGATGAAGCATCGTAGCTAACATATCCATTGTATACATTATTTGAATAAAAACCAGAAAGTTGGTTAAAAGTTAAAGTTTCATTTGAAGTTGATTAAATGTTCGATTTAGGGGTAAGAAGACATGCTGAACACTAATGTGAAAAGCATTTTCTACCCGGACAACTAGTTTACCTGAAATCCGGCCAAAACCAGAAAAAAAATTTAAAGCAAAAGTTTTAATTGAAGTTGATTAGGTGACAATTTAGGGGTAAGAAGATACCCTGATTCTGTATATGACAATCGTTTTTAACGGGACATATTATTCGTCCGGAATCCGGTTGCAACCGGAATTTCTTTTATACGTCAAAGTTTTATTTGAAGTTGATTAGACGTTCTTTATAGAGATAAGGATCTACAATGACAATTAGTTTGGTTGGAATTCTGCCGAAAACGGATATTTGGCAGAAGTTAAGCATTAAATCATTACAGGTTTGTATATATTCAGGATTTGGCAAACCCCATGCCTAATGCTTGATGTCATAAAGGCCTAGGCCATACAGGGGCTATATGCCAAATGCTGGTTACCCAAACCCAATATGATACTGACGATTGAAGAGAAGTTCAGAAATAAACCAATCGGAATTCCTTTACACACACACAGTTCAAAAAAAGGTATGCTAAATGTTAGATGTGCCGCATAGGGTCTTCCGAAACAAGGGATCTCTGGTAGACTGGTTTGAACATCTACATAGTGAAATTATGTGCCACTGAGTGACTGAGCAAAAGATGAGAAATGTTTGTTGACCTGGAACCTGCTTTGAACAGTGCCATTTTCATGTTTTGTGCACTTACTTGCTGTGACTAACTATCAGTTAGCCAAAATAGCTAACTAAGGGCCAGCTAAGGGCCCCGTAAACACATGAAGCAATGAATCGGCAATTTCGATCTCCATTCTACCATTTGGCTGAAGAAGACTGCATTGTTCACATTTATGGAACTGTTGTGGAACAACTTGGGGAACTGTTATGGAACAACTTGAGCGGTTTTGAGCCTGAAGAGGACCCTTGCCAAGAAGGTCCAAAATATAGCTCCAATAAAATTCAGCTGACGTTGACGTATCCGTTTTGCACTATCAAATATGCATGAATATGGCAATGGTCCAATGTCAACAAACATTACCTCTATAACCATACCTCTATTGTCCAATAATGCAAAAACAAGAGAAAAATGTTAGCAACAACCGTAATCTCTTACCGCTTCAGTCTCTCTTAAAACTGATTACAAAAAGAGACCAGGAATTTCTGACTTACCGGTTTCTACGTTTAGCTTTCCCACTGGTTGAATTTCTGCCTTCTATCTCTGACGTGTGTTGCTGATATTGGTCAACATTTTCCAGTGACTTGCACCACACCGTTAGTAGGAAGACTCACTAGATGGCGCCGGACGATCTTTTCTGCAGAACGGTTAACGGACCTCGTTCTCAGTATCTTTGAACGGGTCGAACAGAAATATTTTGAAACTTGATGGTTTGTCAAGTAGTTTGAGGCACACAATAGACATATTTCATGATAGTCACGTAACTAACAGTAAACGCGGAACTAACAGGTCAAAACTGTCAGCTTTTGCCTCGTTACAAAAAGTCACAAAAGAAGATACAAAACTGTTGACAAATCATACATTCAAACAGCGGATAAAACGGATACGTCATCTACGATGTTTTTGCAGTGATATTTCGGCCCTTCTGGCAAGGGTCCTCGCCAGCCTATCGAATGTCAGCGACAACATTGGGAAGGAAAGAAGCGTTGTCCCTGACGTTCGACAGCCTGACGAAGACCCTAGCGAAAAAGGGCTGAAATATCATTGTCAAAGCATAAATACTCTTTGAGCCCAAGCTAACTGGGAAACACATATTCAAACAACTGATAAAATGGATCCATTGTATCCATTTTATGGATCCATCGTTGTATCTATTTAGTATAAAAAAAAGTTGTATCCATTAACAAACCTACAAACCTCTGGTTATCCCGTTTGATTGGCTGTTCGACTGCGGTAGCTGCCATGCGATGGAGCCTTTTCTTCAGCTTTTCAGAAGGGGTAATAATTCTGTGGCTTGGGATATTATTTAAAGAATTGACAACAAAACTCCATGCAGAGTTTGAGCCTTCGTTCATGTAAAGGGCGATCCTAAATTTACGTTGCAACCCGTGCGAAGAAGGGCCGAATCTTGCCGAATAGTGTCCTAGTTGGCTATTCCATTTTGAGCAATTTTTCTTTATATCTGAAGCAAATACTTTCTAGAAAAAAAAACTCCTGTACTTAAACTTAACAAAAGTGATTCGATCATTTTTATTTTTTCTGCGAGAAGTTTTTGAGAAATCAAAACTTGTGCCTTCTTCACACTTACTATGTTAGTACGGTGCCTAGAAGACAAGCAAACATCTGGAGAACCTTTCGCGCCTTATATTTCTCCATAGATTTAGCAGTAGGCTACTTTGTTCAGTTGGCTGGATGCATTGCCTTCAGGACATCTACTCGCAAAATGCCGCAGGAAAATGCTCCCGACCAAAACGTCTCCTTGTGAATCCACCAAACGGAAGACAGGTCTGATGGCCTACCAGGTCTTCCAAAATGAAAAGCTTCTCTTGTCCTTTCGTGTGATGTAGTTTCACGTACCCTGAAGCTTTTGGCTTCAATTTGTAAATGAAGCGACAGAATCGGACCGGATTCGGATACCAAGGAGGGCTCTAGGGGGGTGTCAGGAATTCCGGTGATCGTGAGTTAAAGTACTTCCAGATCTGCTAGGACGATAAAACTTTGCTGGAGCATTAGAAACTTGGCATCATTGGGTTAGATATCGTCACTTCTCCGATCTGACCATCCCTTAAAGAGCTCATCTTAACCGCAAAATACAAAAAAACTTTTAAGCAAAATTTTTTTTTTCACGATCGCCCTGAGAACATGATCCTTTTTGGCTCAAGGGTTTTGCTTAGAAATGAATTTTTAGCACCCTTAGAGTGCGCATCTTAACCGAAATGTGAAAAAAAACGTTTACCATCACTTCCATCCTCCGACCCAGCCTTGCAAGTTTGGTGCATCTTAACCAAAAAGGGGAAAAAAATGCTTTTGACCGTCACTTCCATCTGACCCAGCCTTGCAAGTGCCATATGAGCTTCCAGCTCTTGTTTGTTCAATTCTGAGAATGTTTCGCGAGGATTCACAAGGAGACGTTATGGTCGGGATCATTTTCCTGGGGCGTTTTGCGAGTAGATGTCCTGCAGGCAATGCATCCAGCCAACTGATCAAAGTAGCCTACTGCTAAATCTATGGAGAAATATAAGGCGCGAAAGGTTCTCGAGATGTCTGCTTGTCTTCTAGGCACCGTACTAACATAGTAAGTGTGAAGAAGGCACAAGTTGTGGTTTTACCACTGTTTAACGAGGTCGTGTTTAGTTTTCAAATATTTTGCGTCCAGACGCCGTGTCGGAGAGCAGGAAGGCTGTTCAGAGTCGACAAGCGCTAACAAGAAAAGCGCCAATTTTACGTGGAAAGCTGTGCTATTTTCGAAAACCGATATTTCTGAACCATTTCATCGTGAAATATCATTTCTAGTAAGAGTTGTGCTTTAACACTCGGGGTGTGATTCGATCTCGAAAATTGATAGTCTCGCTTTCGTCTCGGGATTTTCTCCACAGCCCCGACTCGTCTTGACTCGTGATCGTGACATTCGTGACTTGGATTCGCCTCGAGCTCGGACACGCTGGACTCTAGACTAGAATAAAATCATAACGAAGAGAAATTTTAACGTATAATGGCTACAGTTTGTCGCTGAGTAGAATCAAGAACAAGTAATCAGATAGAACCCCCGTATCCCTATCTCTGTAATATGGCCACGCGGAGTCAAATATTTCCCCGTACCCTGCCCGATGCACACGAGCTGAGGTTAGGAGCTACGCGGCACATCACGTTTCCTTACCTTTACGAATAGGTAGCGGCTGTGAAGCCGCGTAGAAGAAACTTTCAAAATCAACCAGAGCGGGTCAGCGTGCCTCCTGTACTTATTTTTCTGCGATGAGCAACTGTGAAGACGGAAGTAGACGGGTTTCAGCTCAAAGGTAGAGCTAGTACCTCTAGCACCGCTCAATTTTGTCGGGGAAGGCTATCCCTATTCGTGTCCATTTTATCTGATTATTTGTTCTTGGTGGAATCGAGCTCGACTTACGAGAAAGGATACGGCCGCAACGAGTGCGACCGCGCTTGATTTGACACAAATGACAGCAAAAGATTCGAAACGTGTTATTTGAGTCAAATGAGCGCTGCCGCACTCTAATCACGCTCGATTCTAAGCAGTGGACGTTGTAACTTCTATACCGAAGCAACATTTTGAAAAATTCTGTTTATTTCAGTTTCTAGATTTAAAGACCACTTCGTACTTCTGATAGTGATTCTCTCTAAACTAGTGTATTTCCATTCATACTCATTCAAGAGATTCTTCACGTTATAACTTTATCCCAACACTGTTAGCAATACACTAATCATCACGCTTGCCACGCTTGTTCTCTTTGCGTGACGAATCACTATTTCCGAGGAGCTTATTCGTCCGGAGTCCGGCTTATGTTAATTTTTTCAACATTTCATACAAGACAAGGGACATGGAAAGAGGCTAGAAACAGCCGAAGCCGTGTGTAATCCTCTGTAAGCATAGCTTAGTGGTAAAGTGGTCAACTATTTCAGAATATCTGAGCAGAAAAGCTATGCAGTTCGTTAAAGCTTAACCGAAGAGGGCTGAGATCCGAAAACCTGATTACACATCACTTATTCACTGAAATAGGCCTGAAAACCCGATAAAAATGTGCTACTTCGTTTGAACGTCATCCACAGATAATCAGTTTCAACGACTGTACTTGTTTTTTGGGGTTTGTTGTACCTCTACGCGCCTGTCCTTCTGTGCTTGAAATATTTACCGACAACAAAGGTAAGCCACTACCGAAACAATATTTGCAAAATTCCTCGCAAGACATATCTTAACATCATTTTTCTACTTTCTACAGGCGTAACTTTTCGGAGCTTAGCATCTTTCACCCTGGAAACTCAGACCTCCGCTGAAATTCAGATTCCCCGCTTGTGGGTGAATCGAACTTTTATTCACTTTCAGATAGAACTTAACTTTTACGAAATTTCCATTTTTCCCGAATTCCGGGCGAACTATTTGTCGGGTAGAAGTGAAGTTTGCTTCTGGATTCGGAACGTCATCTTGCCCCTAAATTGACTCTAAAATTAGCTTATAAAGAATCATCCCTTAATTTAAAATCCTCTCCCCCACCCCTAAATATAGAGCCACAGGGGCCCATCTACGAACATGACCTTTACTTTAACCCAACGGATCCTCACTCGCAGGACAACTAGTTCGCCCGGAATCCAGCCAAAACAGGAAATGTGGTAAAAATAAAGTTCTAAGTCGATCAGAGGTTCACATCGGGGGCGAGAACACACGATGAAACCTTTGCTGATTTTTCTTTTCTTGTCAGACAGGTGATTCCACCGAAATTTGCCCAAACCCAGAAATTCGGTAGACTCGAAAAGCTGAATTCTTAAATCGACTATTAAAACTAAAAAACGTCATATTGCAAAGTCGGTAAGTCTAAAAAAACACAGAGAAGATTAACTCAAGCTATGTTGCGTCAGAGTACGGATTGAGAGGTCACCATATCTGTTTTCTCAGATGATTGGCCATTGGCCTTAACCTGTTAATAAACTACTGCACTACTGCATCATTTATGTCTATTTTCAAGCAGCTGGTTAGTGCTAAATTAAAAAAAGTCTGGTGACGATCGGGAATCTACAAGACCAGAATATCTGGATCAAAAAGTCTAATAATCATTAAATTTTTGAGATCCCATCGAATCCTTTGTTCTTCTTCTCGGGGAATTTTGTCAATGGGACACGTTGTCATTGGGACCTTTTTTCATGGGAATGTTCTTTCCTCGGGGGCGTTTCGAAGCAAAAGGAGCTTTATTTGAATTTCAATTATTTAAAATAAAATTAACCTTAACGGACTCCAAGGTTCCCTGACGCTAACTACTTTTCCCGTCATAAAGTATACGGCAGAAACTGCGGCTCTTAATTGCATCCTTTGAGAGGAATCACGAAAATACTTCCGTTCTTCACAACTGCAATGAGTCCTTGAGAGTTCGTGTAAGCGTCGCTCAGCGCAAGCAATTTCGAACTTGTGTGTTCATTCGTGCAATCGCTCCGTGAAGAAGTCTGATTAGTTTACATTGTCAGCCGTAGATCAAAGTTGTCGAGAATCCTTGTGGTTTTACCTTTGTTTGTAAAACCATTGCTGCTGTCCAACCGTAACTCTTTGTTCTTTACAGAAGATTCAGTGCTTCGCCTTATTTCTCCGCCGACTAACAAGAGTCATCTAGCGATTAAAACAGGCCATAGCTGGTGGACTCTGGACTCGTCTCAAGACGCCTTTCCCACGGACTCGGGAATACTCTTGATGACTAACTCTCCTTGCCGATGCAAAATCGCCGGGTACTTAGAGGAGGAGCCAGAAGCGGTATTACCTCGGGTATCATAGCTGCTCCCGAAGATCGCCGTGATTGTTTGATACATGATTTGAGTTGTTGTGTTTGAGTCGTTCGTGAGACTTTTCCTCGTTCTTCCTGAAGATCACTGGCGTGTTTTCGGACTTAGTCATATAGAGTATTGTCTCTGCCTCGTCGCTTATGCAGCAGGACTCGGATGCTGCTCGTCTCGAAACTCGGCTGAATCCAGTCCGTCTCGTTGCGGTAAATTAAACTCGCACCAGCACCATCAGCCAAGTAAAGAGATTAGCGAAGCAATGGTTATGTTCATTAATATTATTATTATAATTATATTAAAAAAGAGAAACAAATTTTTAGGACGTTTCGGACTATTCTTGGCACTTCGGTCTCGGAGTCTGGCATCCTGACTCGAAAACAGCTGACATTGACCGACAGTCCCATACGGATTTAAAATTTTAGACTTGGTTTGAGATCTGTCTTTCATTATTCCTCATTCGAAAGTAAGCTGTTGTAAACCTGTTTCCGACTAAAGTATTGGTAAGCGCGTTCCACCACTCTAACAATAGTAACTACTTCTTACTATTTTCGTTCCAACCTCGTCAAAAGTTACTACGCTGACTGTTCCAACCTTCTCGAAATAGTAACTAACAGTAACTGTTTGCTTACCATGCTCGGGAGCGTAGTAAGTGTGGTAAGTACGCATCTCTGTAACTTGATTGGTCGGATTCCCCGTGACACGATATTCTGCTGGGAAAAAAAAAAATCGTTCCAGCCTTGACGGCAAAAAGCCAGAATTTGTGACGTCATGCGTAGTAACTATGGTAAGTAGGGTGGAACACGTCTCATGTCCAAGGAAAGTTGTGTGTCATTGCTAGTAAAGTACGACTAATTCCCATGAATACTGAATGAATGAATGAATTGATTTATTACATGCAGCCTAATAAAAAGGTATTTGCATAGTATATACAGAAAAAAGGGCCACAAAATCCGTAAAAAATAAAAAGTAAAAACTTATGTTTTTATGGCATAAAATTTCAACATGAAGTTTACCATTGTACTTTGGCGAAATTGATCAAAACCTCTGCCAAATTTCCATTTTCGGCTGGATTCGGGGCGAACTACTTACTAAAGCTCAAAAACGAACTCAACATATTTCCTAACCTCAGTATCGAACCTCTAATCCAGTGATTCCCAACCGGTGGTACGCGTACCCAAAGGGGTACGCGAGACCCTTGCAAGGGGTACGTGTTACCAAAATCGGTTTAGTCTGTAGCTTCAAATTCTCGCCCCACTCATTATTTAATTGCCGAAAGCCTAGTGTTCCCAGCAGAGGCAGAATACCACTACTAGCAAAATATTTTTTGGGGAGCAAGGTATTTTTACTGACTGGCTGGTCATTTTTACGGATCGTTTTTACGAAAAAGCCTCTGATTACAAGCACTTGTGAAAGACAATGAAATAATGTTGATTCGAAAAACAGCTAGCCTACTGCCGTAAAATATGTTCCTGTTTCAAACAACATTGTTTCAAGAAGAACTAAAGACATTGCAAGTGATATTTTCATTCAGATTGCGAAATAAGCTAACGAAAATGTTTGCGATTTAGCTTGATGAAAGCACGGAGAATATCAAACCAGAAACAGAAACAGGCTAACTGTAAACAAAAATGCCGTTGATGACGTCGAGCCGAGATCTGCAATTTTTTTCTATAAAGCATGCTCAAATGTCTCACTGATTTTGTTACATCTCTACACATTTATGCCTTATCATTTAAGATAATAAGTACCGTCTTTTCCGCGTTCTAAAAAAGGGGGTACGCAACCTTTTCAAACCTTCATTAGGGGTACGCGGTACGAAAAAGGTTGGGAACCACTGCTCTAATCAACTTGACCGGATTCAGGGAAACCTATTTGTCCGGCGAGAAAATAGTTTTACAGACGTAATCAGAATGCCTCCTTACCACTACTTTCCAATCAACTTCAAATCAAATTTTACTTAAAACAAAATTTCCGGTATCAGAAGGATTCCGGGCAAACTATATGTCCGGGTACAAACGGTTGCATGTCTTATTACCTTTAAACTGAACATCCAATCAACTTCAAATAAGACTTTTACTTCTAACAAATTTTCCGGTATTGACCAGATTCTGGGCGAACTAATTGCCCGGCGAGAAAACGGTTTTCATATATGCGTTTAGCGTGTCTTCTTACCCCTAAATCGACTATCTCGTTAGCTGTTCAAAAATATTTTGTTCGCCCCATAATTGGAACCCCCACCCCTAAATGTAGGGCTACATAGCCCATCTTAGAACTAGACCTGTCCCTTGACCCTAAGAATCCTCACACAAAGTTTCATCAATATATCATTCCATTCGAGAGTTATCGTGCTGACAGACGGACAGACAGACGGACAACTTTTACGAAGTCATCGGTATCCCTCCACTTACGTTTTAGGATCCCAAACATAGTCTCTAGCCATAACCGCGAACGACTTTTAAGTCGAAAATTAAGGCGAACGGCTAAATCTGTGCTTATTTTCGTCTCTTAGTGGGGATGGCTTTTCGTAGTTCCTTTTTTCGTGGGGATTTGGGGCAATTTCAATTAGGACGGTTAGAATTATGGCGACATTTAAGTCAGAGGAGATACACAGAAAGTCCGTTGTATCTGTTAAAACAATTACTTCACTCAGCACGAAAATGAGCTACAGACCATTACCAAACTGTTATGCGTTTGGCAGCCACAGCGATCTCCTTACAGCAATTATTTCAATTGCCGGATGTGACCCCAACCCAAACGGCGGGCATTTTGAAATTGCTCATGAGACAGCAGCAAATGCATGCTACATTATTATTATTACCAATTTTTCTCATGCCTCGGGGAAAATAACAATCGTTGAAGGACCTTGTCTACCGAAAGGATGCCACCAGCTGAAGCTACTGCTTACAATAATTTTGCAGAAAAGGATTTCTGATGAAAACGTGTGGATCGAATCCAAGTTGGAAAAGGATAGCTGGTGCAAGAATATTATGCTGATACTCCCACAGTATCTCCAGTTAATCTTTTTAGACCTATTTTGAGCCTTTGTTTTTATGACCTATGTACCTATAGGACAGCATACGGACCGCAGTATTTGCTACTGGGAATGATATTGTCACTACTGAGATAAAATTATTTCTAATTCGGATTAATCTTATCCCGGTAGAGATAAGATAAATCCCAGTAGTAAATACTCAATATCAAAAGAGGACACAGATTCCATTGAAAGTGTACAGAAACGTGCTCTCAGAATTATATACAGAGGACCTGAAATGCCTTATTGTTTTCTTTTAAATCATTTTAAACTTGAGATCCTCCATAATAGACGGGAGAGGCTGTGCAGAGATTTTGTTATGAAGTCCCTACAGAACCCCTCCTTCCGCTCCCTTCTGCCGCCTCTCTTCCAACCTCAAGGTTTGCGTCCGCAAAGAGCGTGTGCGGAGCGAACACCCAAGCTAGAACCACGTTACTACCGTACGGAGCGGTACCGTAATAGTTTTATCCCTTAATTTGTACATATTTTCAACAAAGAGGTTTAGTCATTCTTGTGTGTGTCTCACTTCTATGTTTTTGTGTTAGGCCATATTCAGTTTGAATTATTTATCTTGATATTATGACAGACATTAGCTGCGTTCTTTGTCACGGGAGTTCTCACCGGTGGTCTCCGGTTTCTCTTATAAGCCGTTTTTGCATCCACCGGTGACTTCTAAACCGTTTTTGAAATAACCAGTGTCCAGTTTTATCTCACCGGTGCGGACTGACCAGAACCTGCTCCTGAGCCCGGCTTCAGCTAGGAGTTAGCCAGTTTTCATCAACTCACAGGTGAACAAAAAAAAAAACACGTTTTAAGGGAAGAACCGGACACTGGTGACTAAACACCAGAGACAGCCCAGAGTGCAACGAACGCAGCTATTAATGATTTGCCTTCATGTATATTGATATTTGAAATAAACTGAAAACTGAAACTGCACTTAGCTTTGTCCTTTCTAGGAGAAACTTTTACAGTCCTGCCAGTACGACAACTCTCGAAGCGGTTGAGATATTTTGTTCAAACTTGGTGTGAGGATCCATTGGGTCGAAATGCAGCTCAAGTTCATCGATGTGCCGTGTAGACCAATATTTACGGGTAGGGAAGGGGATTTTACGTTAAGAGACGAAAGTAATATTTGTTCAATCAAATGTGAGAGGCGGTTTAGGGGAAAAGAGACAATGAATCAAGGACTGAACTTTGTTTTCTGACCGGAATCTGAAAAACGAAAATTTCGTAGACATGAAAGTTCTATCTAAAGTTGAATAAAAGTTCGATAGGGTACAGAGACACGCTGAATCTGTTTATGAACTTTTTTTTTCGCCGGACAAGTAGTTTGCCCGGAATTCGGCGAAGACCGGAGGATTGGTAAGAGGAGTCTTATCTAAAGTTGACTGGAGGTTAAACGTTGGTCGATAGAGGAGTCGATTTAGGGGTAAGTATACATCTTGAATCCACATTTGAACTTTGGTGGTCCCGTTGGACCAGTAGACTGACCGGAATCTGTCGAAAACCGTAAATTTCGTAGAAGTAAAAGTTTATTCTGAAGTCGATCGGAAAATCTTTATAGGAGCTAAAATACAAGCCGGATACATATGAGAACCTTACCTTCTCACTGGTTAATTAATTCATCCGGATTCCGGCAGAAACCGGAAATTAGACGGAATTAATTTTTGTTTTTAAGTCGACGCATGTTGCATGTTGAATCCACATATGAGTTTATCTTCTCACCGGCAAGCAGTTTGACTAGAGTCCGGCCAAAGCCAGAAATTGCGAAGAAGTAAAATTAGATTCCGATGTCGACAAAAAATTGTCCGGAGGAGGCAGGTAGCCCATACTAAAAAAAGACACGATAGATAAGGAAATACTGCTTATTCTGACTTAGTGGCTGTTGTTTAGTGGTCTGTTAGAATGGTATAAACTTTGTAAGGATTTGGCAAAGACTGAAAATCTGCAAGACCTATGATTATCTGTCTTAAAAGATCGAAAAATATTCCATTGGGGATCCCATCGACAACTTTGGTCTTGTTTAACACGAGAAATGCAAAAAATCTGACATTGCAATGGTGGGATAAGAATAAGTCTTGCATGCTGGTAAAGTTGTCTGATATATTTCTAGTTATTCCCAGGGCTAACACTCAAAATGCCCACGATCATAATGCCCACGACTCAAAATGCCCACTAAAAATGCCAACAACTCAAAATGCCCACGGCTCAAAATGCCCACGACTCAAAATGCCCACGATTCGAAATGCCCACGACTCAAAATGCCCACGACTCAAAATGTCCACGACTCAAAATGCCCACGATTGGATAAATTTGAGGTTTTCAGTCCGTAATTAGGCGTGATTGAGTAACGGGAGGAGTGACAAAACCGGACCGGGTTCGGGCACTGTGAGGGGAGTTGGTGGGGAGGGGGAATTCCTGTGATCACGTATTAAGGTACTTCCAGATGTGCTCGGGCGATGAAACTTTGCTTGAACATAAGATACAAGATTGGCTTACAAACTGTCACTTCTCAGATCCGAAGTACTAAGGTACTTAAAGTACTAATCCTAACCACAAAGTACAAACAAAAACTTAAACAAAGTATACATTTTAACTCAAGGGTTTTGCTCAAAACTTGATTTTTTAGCACCCTTAAAGTTGGTTTGTTAAACGAAAAGTCAAAAAAATACTTTAGCCAAACGATATATATTCATGATCCCCAAGGGCCCATGATCATTTTTGCCTCAAGGGTTTTGCTTACAAGTGAAATTCTGTCCAAATAATAATTTGAACAAAATATACATGTTCATGATTCCAATGAGCTTATCATCATTTGTGCTTCGAGTGTTCATTACATCTCTAGCGCCCTTAAAGTGCGCATCATCACGGCCAAATGCACAAATGAAATAGTTTCTAAGGGCCCATGATCATTCTTATCTCAAGGGTTTTGCTTACAATTGATCGCAATTAAACCAACACACGAATTGACGGATTCCTACTTTCATCCTACGACCCAGCCTTGCAAGTGCCGTATGAGCTTCCAGCTCTTGTTAATCAAGGAATCATTCTTACCTTCGTGATGCAAAGTTGACTGGTGGGTTTGGATCTCCCGGTTTTGCTTTCGGGATATTAGCCTCCTTTGTGACCACTTTGAACTGTCGGCATTTTAGGCCGCCGGCATTTCGTGGTCGTGGACATTTTGAGTCGTGGGCATTTTAATCGTGGGCATTTTGATCGTGGGCATTTTGAACCGTGGGCATTTTAATCGTGGGCATTGTGAGAGTGGGCAAAAAGATCGTGGTGATTTTGGGAACCACCCATTCCCAGGTGTAGGTAAGAAGGATTGGCATCGGCATGGACTTTCTTACCTATAATACTAATGCAACCTACTTCTGTAATCCCTCCATACATTTGTAAACCCAGAGACCCGGATTTCGTACGGTGCATTCTAACCCATCTAACAAAACCTCGATGATTTTTTCACTTGCCGTATTTTTTTTTCTTCGATGCGTTTCACGCTGTCGACGGTTGTCTGCGACAACTTTTTCCATAAGAAAATCAGGCTATGTAAATTTTTCCTGCCTTTGCTACATAAGTCATCAGGTCTCGAAAAAGGCTAAGCCGTG